>JAFJYI010000399.1:0-436694 GCA_019022655.1 Acacia acuminata | reverse complement strand
CACTCCGACATATCCTTTAAAGTCTGAACGCTCTCTTTCTTAATCACGCCTCTGTTTCCTGTTTTTGCATATTATAGCAAGAGATAAATGTCTGTCTACATTGAATGTTTTTTTTTTTAAAAAAACCTGAAACTAACAATACATTATCGATAATGTAAATATGAAATTTCTGAACTAAAATTGGATTGGTTCTTAAATAGCATCGAATTTTAAACCAGGCATCTTCCCATTAGTCCCAAGATGAAACCAGGCCAAAACCAAGCTCTTACACTGATTGAAAGAAATGAGGAGGAGTTAAAAAATGAGAATATAAAATAAATTTGCGAACCACATGTTAACTCAATTTTTTATTTTTATTTTTTATATCAAAGGTTACTATTCATTTATAACATAAAGGACCCAAGATGAAACCAGGCCAAAACCAAGCTCTTACACTGATTGAAAGAAATGAGGAGGGGAGTTAAAAAATGAGAATATAAAATAAATTTGCGAACCACATGTTAACTCAATTTTTTATTTTTATTTTTTATATCAAAGGTTACTATTCATTTATAACATAAAAGGGGTTACACAGGGGAAATAAATCCCATTTTCTCGTCAGAAACTAAAGCCAATAGAAACTCAGGGCTGCTATGGAGAAACATAGATGAAGATAAACCCTGTTTGGCTAATGCATCAGCTACAGAGTTAAGATCCCTTGAAATGAACCTGAATCTGAACTCCCATCTTTTCTTCAAATGCTCCTTTATCGTCCAGAATAGCAGGTTCCCTCTGTTGACTATAACCTCATCAGCTAACAAGCCAACTAGTTCTTTCGAATCAGACTCTAATATTACCTTACGGAATCCAAGATCCCAAGCAAGGTTGAGCCCCTTAATAACCGCCCATTCTTCAGCTTCGAAGACACTGCAGGATCCTATGAACTGTGAAAAACCAGCAACCCAGCTACCCTCTTCATCCCTTATGACACCTCCACATCCTGCTCTGCCAGCAAAACTAGAGACTGCCCCGTCAACATTGATTTTCACCCAATCCTTGGCTGGCGGAGTCCATCTTGCTAATGGGGTTATACTCTCTGGAACAATTATCATAGGTTCCTGAAACTGAGTATATGAAGTCCACGATCTGAGAACCACTTCAGCTGGGGAAAGGGGTTTGGAGAAATTATCTTGAAAAGTGGCACAATTCCTCCATTTCCACAGCATCCAGATACCTACCCCCCATATTAGGCTCCAATTTCCATCCCGTAAGATACCTAAATCTCTTTTAAGATTCATGCTCCCCCATTCGGTCAAGGAGACACAGAGAAATTGAGACCAATGATTTGGATGGACTAATGCCTGCCACATATCTCTGGCATATTTGCAGTCCCTAATAATATGTAATACACTCTCAATGCCATTATCACAAGAAGAGCACAGAGGAGATGTTGGTGACCATTTACTTCTCCGGAGGTTCGTTGGTAATCTATCATTAAAGGCTTCCGCCCCTTTCCACTGCCAGATATATTTAAAAAGAGGCACAGTATTACTGGACGAAATCCCTTCAATCAAATGGTATGCACTCTTCACTGTAAATGCTCCACTACTAGATCCTTGCCAAGCTAACACATCACCCCCCGCTAATTGCACAGGAGGTAAGGCTGAAATCAATTTTTGAATTGCTCTACAAGACAAAATTGAGGACAGCAAGGTATAATTCCAACATCCATCCAATACCCAATCAGCAACACAGCTAGAATCCTCCTCAACTGAAAGAGGCCGAAGGTAATATGATTTCAATGGAAGAATCTGCAACAGCCATTTATCATTGAAAAAATTTACACCCTTACCATTCCGGAACCACTTATCCTGCTCGTCCCTGGGACGAGCAGGGGCAGCTCGTCCGTACGGACGAGCTGCTGGCCGTCCAGATCTAGATCTGGACGGCCCAGATCTAATTTTTTTTAATTTTTTAATTATTTTTTTTCTATATGAAAAAATCATTTTTTGAGAAAATGTTAGTTGAGAGATTATCTTTATTTTAGATCCTCTACCTATTAAAATTATTTTTTATAAAAAATAAAAAAGAAAAAAATATCAGATCTGGGCCGTCCAGATTAAATCTGGACGGCCAGCAGCTCGTCCGTACGGACGAGCTGCCCCTGCTCGTCCCAGGGTAAGTGGTTCCTTACCATTCCTAACATACCCGTTTTTTAAAAGTGGAATAATATAATTTAATTAAAGTGGTGTATCGGAGCAATTCAAAAGAGTGAATATTGATGAGTAAGCTATAAAATATTAACCATAGCTAGTTATAGTAATGGTACAATTATCCATCTTAGATTAACATCACTTGGATCCATGGATCATTTTGAGTATTTTTTCAATAAATTTGGTTCAGCGTGCCATGCAGGCATCAAGGATGGCGCATTGGATCCCATATAGTACGACAATACCGAAGCGACAAAACTAAACTTCAATGGCAGACATGGAGGACCAACACCACCATTCATAATTCAATGCGTAGTACACTCCTTGCTGGAAAGCAGCAAAGGACACGTGATTTAATTCAGAAGAGATTATTAGCCTAGCCTCTGACATTAGTACAAATCACAGTCTAATAGTGACTGATGGTAATTATTGGGGACCACGATAATAATTAGAATCTCTATTTTGTACTTGTCGTCTTCTCCCCTGTTTATTTTTATATTAATTGATTTCCTAGATTAGAGTCTCTATTTTTTTTTTCAAATAATTAGAATCATACATTTAATTATATTCTTACCTTTTATTAATTTGTTAAACTACTTGCAATCAGAACAATTGATGCAATCATTGAAAAGAAGCTATCTCTCTAGAAGCCACTTACAACATACCTTCCTCTATTAGAATTTAATTAGAACGACATTAATTATGCTTGGAGTGTGATTTGATCGCTTCTATAGTCAATAGAGGGGAATATTGGGTTTTAATTACAACTTTGCTTTCTTGTTTTCTTCCGGGAAGGTCACTGAGCGTGTTCCTAGTACGCGGTTTTGACCAAATTGATGGCCTCAATCTAACGAAATGGGAACAGAAGAAAAACCAGAAAGCGAAGTTCAATAATTGAGGATGGTGAGTGTATGAATCTTCTACTATATACGTAGCTTCCGCGAAAGCCATAGAAAAATCACTTTCTATATTAACGAATCATCAGTTCTTGTTTGGTTAGTTTTGTATCAACGAGGTAAAGGTGAGCCATCTTTTCTCTCAAAAAATGTAAAAAAAATTGATTTTAAATAATATTTTTTCATTGTTTTTACCACTTTGTAGACATGATATGAAGGTTTTAGATCGGTTGTACAAATACCCAGTTTAAAAAGTACGTTATAAACCGGTTGGATGCGAATTTGACCTAAAAAATTTACCAATATTATAAACATGTTATCGAACATATTTTCTAAACCATCGCCACAATGACCGGTTCAAGAAGCTTTTTCCTGCGGGGTAGTGGATGGACTCATGCCATTGCGGTGAATGTTGTTAAAGAACTAGACTTTGATATTAATTACAAGGAAACGGGAAAGAAGTTCCAAAATGAAGGGAGAAAACAAAGGACTCAGCTTTCCTCTGCTGAAGCCTACCATCCGCTGCCCTCCTATGCATAAAGCGGTGCCGTCTTACCCCCAAATCAATGAGCATACTCTCTTAAAAAAAAAAAAAAAAAATTCAGGGCATTGAATGATATTAAAAAGATATTTAAGGATCTTGTTGATACGAGAAAAAATATATCATGATCTTGAAAAAATTATTTTAGGATCTTGAAAATATATTTTAGGGTACTGATTAATATAAAAAAGTTATTTCGGATATCGACGGTACAAAAAAAGTCATGATCTTGAAAAGTTATTTTAGGATCTTGAAAAAATATTTTGGATATCGAGTGATACTAAAACTATACTTCATGAAATTTTTTAAGATCCTAAAATAATTTTTTAAGATCATGAGGTTTTTTTTTTTTCGCATCTTTTTAGTACCAGTTAGTATTGTGAAATATTTTTTCAAGATTTTAAAATAATTTTTCAAGATTATGACGTATTTTTTTTTTTTGTATCAATCATTATTTTTTAAACTATTCAAAGGCTGAATGTTTTTTTTTTTTTTTTTTTAGGGAACTTGCTCATTGATTTGGAGCAAAACGACAACGCATTATGCATAGGAGCGCAGCGGATGGGAGGCTGCAGCGGAGGAAAGGAAAGCCGAGTCCGAAAACAAATGGACAATGTGTGGTTGAAAGATGCCATTTAATTTAAAATCTTGAGACTTTGATTTTTTTTTTTCTGGTATAGAACACAGATGTCCAGTCTAGGACTGGTACTTTGATGTTGGATCTCTGGGCTCGACCTGAATATCTATAGGGTAGATACTCAAGGGAGCCTAGTGTCGCTGTACACAATATAAGGGGTGGAGTGTGTGCACAATGTGACTGAAAGTAATGAGTCTGAGTTAGAACCTGTGCATCTGGTTAACTGGCCTCTGTATTTATAGAGGTCACCGTGGAGGAGTGGAGGAGATCGTGATTGGGGCATGATCTCCATGGCGAAGCATCAGGGGAGAACGTGGCGCGGATACAGCTCGGATATGTTAGTTCTCTACAGGTTTTGATGATAACTGTCATTTGTAAACACAAGATATGGTTTTGTCTTTGGTAAGTTGAAATTTTACTCGTCAAGACAAAACTCGAGTATTGGTCTCAATACTCGAGTATTGACTTGACAAAGAGTTGCTCAAATCAATTACGCAAAACAATACTCAAGTATTGGATACAATACTCGAGTATTGGACTTACAGAGAGCACTCCAAGTTTTTCACCCAAAGCCAAACTCGAGTATTGATATGAATACTCGAGTATGGAACACACAGAGACAATTTCAACATTGACTTAAGATCTCAATACTCAAGTATTCAACTGAATACTCAAGTATTGGTCATACAGAGAGTCATCAAGTCTTTGCATCGTATGGAAACTCGAGTATTGATTTCTCACAAAGCTTTCATAGCTAACACTCTTTTATGAAAACTCAAGTATTCATTTGAAAATTCAAGTATTGACTTGACATCAATTTATCAAAGTTGTCAAGCATCTTGAATACTCGAGTATTGATACACATACTCGAGTATTGGACTGACAGAAAGACTACAAGTCTTATGCATATATCGAATACTCAAGTATTCATTTCAATACTCAAGTATTGACTTGGGAAAGCCTTTACAAAGTTTTTTCAAAATGAATACATACTCGAGTATTGAGTTCAAAACTCGAGTATTGGACATACAGAAAGCTTTACCCTTTATCAATGACTTGAACACTCAAGTATTGAGGTTTTGAACTTAAACTTATTTTCATATCAAAAGTTCAAAACTCAAGTATTGAGTTGGAAACTCAAGTATTGGACATACAGAGAGCTTTGGTCTTTATCAATGATTTGAACACTCAAGTATTGAAAACAATACTCAAGTATTGAGGTTTTTGAACTTAAACTTATTTTCATATCAAAAGTTCAAAACTCGAGTATGGATTTGAATACTCGAGTATTGACCTTATAAGGTCCAAAGTCAAATCTCGATGATTCTTCTCAGAAGAAGAATACTCAAGTATCGAATGAATACTCAAGTATTGACTTAAGTGCACAGTGACAAACTTGAGTATTGATACATATACTCGAGTATTGAACGCTAAGTTTGAAAATCAAATCTGACGATTTTGCTATACCTTCTTGTTTGATCCTAATACTTCCTATGATTATTCTCTAATATTCCTAGACATGTTTAATCACTTTATTGCTTGAGTTTTGAAGGATTAGAGAATGTACATTGAAGGTTTAAAGCAAAACTAAAAGTGATGTCGGCACATTAAATGCAAACCCGAAAGTTGCATTCTTTTGGGTAATCTATCTGCACACGCCTACAAGGGATTAAAGAATGATTTCTACTTCTAGTAGCTTTGCTATTCCAACGGACTAATTTGCGAGAGTCAACTCGATATTCTACCCAGTGGATTAAGTGCGAGATTAGAGAGAGAAGAAGACCTTACCTTGCCCGAACTTTGGTTAATCAAGGCAACGGTAATAATGAAGATTACAACGGTCATTTAGTGCTCTCTTAGTATAAATAGAGATGCATTCAAGTCTTCTCAACAACTACAACAACTGAAAACGAAATACATTCAAGTCTAGCATTTATTCTTTCGGTTTTCAACCGTATTGTATCTTTTGATACTTTGTACTTCGATGATTATTCTTATCTACTCTTAGAGAGAGTTTCTACTTGAAAAACATTTATTGTAAAGAATCACAAGTCATGGGACTTGGTGATTTGGGAGTTCATTGATTATAACTTGTAAGGGGGAGTGAGTCCCTAGAGAGAGAACTACTCTTTGAGTACAGAGTGTGTAATCTTTGTGATAGTGGAAAATCCCAGAGTCCGGGACCGGATGTAGGTCAAGTTGTTAGGGCCGAAACCAAGATAAATCTCTCGTGTCCAAATGTTCCTCTCTTTACTCTGTTCATATCTGTTTTTGCTGTCTAAAAATAGAGCAACTTACAATAGTTTTTAAAATACCCAATTCACCCCCCTCTTGGGTATATAGCTCCACTTTCAGGATACCCCCATCATGCTGATCATTGGCCTCCGCTACAATACAGGGTCTTCCTATATTATAGATAAGCTATTACCTTAGTTGGGCCGCCCTATCTTAGGCCTTAGTGCAGGTCCATAACAGTTGCCCCCCAGCTCGGTAGATCAGGTCTTTGGGCTGCCGAGATGTATTTTGCCCCCAGTCGGCTTTATTAACCGAGCTCGGTTACCTGCGCGAGAGTCCGAGGTGACCATTCTAGGATCCGAGGCATTATCTTCGAGCCCGTGAGCCGAGGCTTCATGTAACGTATATGTTCGTGGCCGAGATATATGTTGCTTGCCGGGGTAGTCTCGGCTACACAGGCTGGTTACCGGTGGCTTCAGTCTTTTTTCATGCGAGGGACTTTCTGCATTCGCCATCATTGCCCCCTGACACATGGTGACTCCGTATTGGCGAGAGCCTGCAACCGCCGCGCCATTCCATGCACTGAACTCCTTGCGCAATTAATGCTCTCTGTACACGCGATACGCCACTTCCTTGGTCAGGGTGAAAAGACACTTCTGTCCCCGTCACTTCGGTTACCCACGAGTCTATAGGATTCATATTTCCCTCCATTTTCTTCACTTTACTGCTTCTGTTGTCATTTCCTGGTTTCTCTACTCTTTGCCATTTTCACCATTTTCTGTAGTTGCCTGCTCCTGTGCTCCCGCAGCTTTGTTTGCTGCTCGCTCCTTTTCCACTACTTCAGGTATATCTTAATGGTTTCCGCTTGTTTTACCGATTAATTTTCTCATTGCATTTTTCTGGGTAGACTTCCTTGGTAGCTTCTGAATCTGTTTCTAAGACCAAAACCCCCTTTCTGTCTGCCTTGTAACCCCGTCATACCTTTGCCAATCCTTCCCCTTATTTCTCCTTCTTCACACCCTTTTGTGCCTTTCAAGGTTTTTGCTCTTTGGTGATGGACAGGAGTAATCGCTTACTCCCTTCAAACCCACCTTTAACCTCTGAGGAAGAGGAAGCATTGCATGCCCGTTTCCCCCGTACCTCTTATTGGATTCTTGGTACTGAACTTTCGGAGGAGGAAAGGTTGGCTACCGTGCTACGGGGTGCGTCTGGTCGACGGAGTACATCCGGGTCTCGATCTGCTTTTGCTCGGGTTTGAAGTACGACACCGGTTCGTGCTTGGACAGATGCCGTTCCAAGCGTTCCGTTGGACCATGCTGGAACGAGAACCGGGGCTCATGCCGAGGCCGATGCGTTCTCAGCTCAACCCCTTAATTTCTATTTTGCTTCCTTAGGCCGGAGTTTGGACGCCCATCCTCCAGGGTACCTCGGCCCCTACTGGGACTGTCTTGCCGAAAGCTCCTTCCTCATTTCCCAGGGTGAAGATTCCCGAGCTTCTTCAATATTAAGTTCTTGCCGTCGTTTGGCTCCTTCCAATCCTTCTTCTGGCAGTCTTTGTCCCCCGAGTCCGCTTGTTTTTCCGCATGCCACTATACTTCCGTCAGGTATTTCCACTCTTGTTGATTTTAGTATTTCACATTTTGCTTATAGGTAAATGGCTTCACAATCCTCTCCGCACAGCATTCAATCTGACGCCGGGGAGTCGAACTCTTCTAGTCCTCCTGAGGCACTATGTAGACAGTATAACTGGGTATCTCATGAGATCCTGAAGATGCGGTCGTTGATGTCCGAGGCCGACATTGCTTGTCTTAAGCTTCTCGAAATGGAAGGGTGTACTGTTAGCCCTCCAGATGAGGGCGAGCCTATATGCTCTACTCGGGTAGTGGGGCGCACCAACTTCTTCTTCTTTTACCGAGACTGTCTGACCCGGGTTAAAGTTCGTTTTCCTTTTACCGAGTTTCAAATTTTGGCATTGATGGCTCTGCGCCTGGCGCCTTCTCAGCTCCATCCCAACAGGTGGGCCTATTTAGTGGCCTTTGAGCGTCTATGCTCTTCTTTTTCAGTTCCCATACCTTGCACCATATCTCTATTTTTTTCAACTATTTTGGCCCTTTCACTTCCCGGACAGCCAAAGAGGACGAGAAATTGAAGGGATTGGTTTCTCTTCATGCGGACGCGGATAAGAAATTGATGAGTACGTTCTCGGACTCCTTTAAGCATTTTAAGACGGCTTTCTTCAAAGTCGTCGCTAAACCTGGACAGCAGCCCTGGTTCTTGAAAGGGCCTGAGGGAGAGGATGTGGAGTGGAAGTTTCCCCTTTACTGGAACAACACTCACTATAACGTGAACCCTTCCTCGTATCAGATCCAGAGCGAGGATCTTACGCCTGAAGAGGCCGCCTCTGTGCCTCGGTTGGCCGTGTATGTGGAGAAATACGGGGTCCAAAGTGCAGCCTTTTTTATTTGCGGGGTCGGGTCTAAGCCGACGCCTACTGATTGTATGGTTCCATGCTTTGCTAATTATTTTGCTTTCTTTTTGCTTTACCCCTAGTCTAGTCTTTGGGCACGTATCTTACACCTTCTTTTTGATCTGTTTTGCAGCTCAAGACATGTCGGAACTTCCCCACTAGCTGTCCCGCGTGAATCCAACGATGCCTGCGGCGACTCGGAAACGCGCTGCCTTGGGTGCAGAGGTAGAGAAAGTCAACATGACTCCTAGGTCATCCAGAGCTAGGAAAACCAAGGCCTCGGATATTCTGAGCTCTAATCGCTCCGCTCTCCCTTCGGTTATGTCGTCCCCTGTGCCCACTGCACCAGGCACCAATGCCCCTGCTGGGTCTTCTCCGGCACCGGCAACTGCTGCTCCTCCCCTCCGCCCCTCAGCCAGTTCCTCAGTTATTTCTCAGATTCCCCGAGGGCTTGCGTGGGAGAAAGGGGTGATGGAAGAGCTCAACGTCACTTTCCTTCCACCCGGCCGATTTATGAATGTCGTCCCTTTGGCTGCCACAGACGAGACCGTCATCCATGAAGCTCAAAGGTTTCTCTGCAAGTCCCTCGGCCTTCACCAAGCGCTGCTTCTCTTGAAGGACAAGCACGTGGGGTCCGAGGTTGAGATCCGACGTCTGAAGCTCGCCGAGGAAGAGGCTACGACAAGGGCAAAAACTACGGAAGAGGAGGCGACTGCTGCCAAGGCTAAAGTTGGACAGGTGAAGGCTTTGGAGGAGGAGTTAACGGCTGCCAAGGCTACGGCCAGACAAGTGACGGCTTTGGAGGATGAGTTAGCTGTTTCCAAAGCTTTAGCTGGGAAGGCGACCGAAGAGCTGCTGATCTCCAAAGAGGCATTGGACAAAATGACCTCGGAGTATCATCGCCTTCAAAAAGCTCTGGCTGAAAGCCTGGATGCCGTGAAGGCTGTCCAGCAGCAAAGAGGCGATCTAGCCACCGAACTGGCCACAGCGAAAGAAGCTCTTGCTGCCGAGCGACAAGCCAATCTGGAGTCTCTCGAGACTCTCCATGAGGCAGCCAAAGACTGCTTTAAAATGGCGTTGGCTCAGATCCAGGCTTTGAACCCCAAGACGCCCTTGAACCTTGACGGCTATCACTACCGAGCCTACGTAAAGGACGGCGTGTTTTTTCTGGCTCCTCCCGCTCCCGAAGATGAATCCGTATCTATTGAAGATGAGGAGTGTGAGGAGCAGGTGGGCGGCGAAAAGCTACATACCGAGGCCAAATCAGGATCTACCGAGGTGGCTCTGTCCGACAAGGTGGCGCCCCCAGACCATGCTGTCCCTTCGAGTTAGGGGTCGGAATCTTTAGTTTTGTTTCCTTTTCATTGAGGCGTCCATGCCTTTTTAACTTTGAATTTTCCCGACGTTTGTGCCGGTTGTATATACTCTTAATGACAAATTATGATTAGATTTTACCAATTTATTGTCGTATTATATCTTGAATTCTAAACATAGTTAGAGATTCGTCGGTGCAAAGGGTGCCGAGCTATGCATTTTACTAGATGTTAAGTCTGGGAATGGATGGCAAGGTTGTCAGTTTTAACCTGCACTACCGTGTTCCGGAGCCGTTAGCCAGGATTGTAACCGAGGTAAGGGCGAATTGTCACTTGTTTAAACGAGGTGTACGTAATGCAAGACTTAAACATTTTGACCTAATCAGGGTCGGAATGACAATTCGAATGCTTAAATTGGGGCGAGCGTTGACGCGTCAATTTCGCGAAGGCCATAAATGGTATTTTTGCCGAGCTCTAGACCTGGGCTGATTAGCCCCGGTGTTAAATCATCTAGATGTGTCGTATTTATGACCGGGTTTATATACCTCAGTGTAATGCTTAAGCGATCAATTGTGCTCATTGGCGAATCTCCACTGAGGAATCCTTCATTAAAATAAAACGCTCCAAAGAGCTAACACATGGTTCAAAGAAATCTTAAGCATCAAAGATAAATTCTTGAAATGAAATACTGAAAATAAGAAATAACCGAGCTCCAAACGGGGTGTGTCTGGTGCCCCCATGCCTTTTGGGCCGAGGTCTAGCTATGGTAGATCTTCAGCTTGTCGACGTTCCAAGTTCTCTTCACGGGTTTCCTAGCCAGGGTTTCGAGTATATAAGCTCCGTTGTCCAGTTTTTCTTTAACCCGGTAGGGACCTTCCCAATTCGCCGCCAACTTACCATCTCTGGCATTCTTATTGCCAATGTCAGCTCGTCGGAGTATGAGGTTACCTCGGTTAAAAGACCGGGGCCGAACCTTCTGATTATACTTTGCCGCGAGAAGTTGCTTGGCAGCCAGCTCTCAGCAGTGTGCCGCCACCCTGACCTCATCGACCAGTTCCAACTCCATCCTAAGGGCGTCGTCATTTGACGCTTCTCCCTCTTGGCGAGCTTTGATCTTCCTCCATGACGGCTATCTTATCTCGTCCGGGATCATGGCTTCGCACCCATAGGTCAAATGGAAAGGGGTCTCCTGGGTTGAAGACTGCATACTTGTCCTGTATCCCCATAAGATACTGTAGAGCTGCTCGACCCAGTTGGATTCCGTGTCTTGCATCCGTTTCTTTAATCCGTCCAGGATAACTTTGTTAGCTGACTAGGCCTGTCCGTTAGATTGAGGATGCTCGAATGAAGCAAAAAGTTGTCTGACGTCGAGGTCCGACATCAAGGTCTGGAACCTCTGGTCCATAAACTGCGTGTCGTTATCCGTCACTACTTGGGCTGGTATTCCAAAACGAGCAACTATATTGTGGTGAAAGAACCTCTGTATGCGTGCCGAGGTTATTGTCGTTAATGGCTCGGCTTCGATCCACTTAGTGAAATAATCTACCGCCAAGATGAGCCACCTAAACTGTCCCGGGGCTAGTTTGAAAGGTTCGAGGATGTCCATCACCCATTTGTAGAAGGGCCAAGGGGCCGAGATGCCTTTCAGCTCGGTAGGCGGTGGCCAAATAAGTTTGGCGTGCTTCTGACAACTATCGCATCTCCTGACGGCTTCTTTGGCATCCTCCGTCATAGTCGGCTAGTAATACCCCGCGCTCAGAGCTTTCCTAGCAAGTGCCTTGCCCCCCATGTGATGGCCGTTGATGCCTTCATGTATCTCTGCCAGTACGTACTTGGCTTCCGCTTCGTCCAAGCATCGCATCATTGGAGAGTGTAGGCCTTTTCGATACAGTTGATCGTCGACCATGGTGTAGATGGTGGCCTCCCGTATCAGCCTCTTAGCCTCAGTCGGCTCGGTTGGAATGATGCCTCTTTCCAAGTAATTTTCGATCGGCTTCCTCCAAATCGCCGCGAGAGATGGTCATAATGTAGCTCGGCTCAGATAGGTTTTGCTGGATCAAAGTTCTCTGACTCCTGGCCTCTTTCGTACTTGCCAATTTTGAGAGGATATCCGCCCTAAAGTTTTCTTCTCTTGGAATGTGGGTGACAATCACTTCTTGGAATTCGGCCATTATTTCCTTAGCTTTGTCGAGATACTTAGCTAAGAGTGGGCCTTTTGCCTGGTAGGTGCCTTCAATCTGCACGGCTACGAGCTGTGAGTTGGTGAAAACCTTGACCCTCTGAGCTCCATTCTCTTTGGCTTGTAGTAGTCCGGCAAGGAGAGCTTCGTACTTGGCTTGGTTGTTCGAGGTCGGGAACCTCAACTGGAGGGAGTGCTCCACGGCCACACCCTCCGGGCTCTCGACTATGATCCCTGCTCCGCTCCCCTTTGCGTTGTATGAGCCATCGACATATACCTTCCATATACCTCCGTGATCCCCCTCGGTCGCCTCTCTCGGGGTGAGTTCCACGATGAAGTCTGCTAACGCTTGTGACTTGACTGCGTGCCGGGCTTCGTACGTGATGTCAAACTCAGATAACTCAATTGCCCAGACGGTCATTCTCCCGGTGAGGTCCGGTTTATGTAATACTTGGCAGATTGTTTGACTAGTTTGGACTATTATCCGATGTCCTTGAAAATACGGCCTCAATCTTCTTGCCGTTATTAATAAGGCGAAAGCCATCTTTTCGAGCTTCTGATATGGCAGTTCCGAGCTTTGCAGTGCCTTGCTGACAAAGTGAATCAGCGCCTGCCTGGACTCGGCTTCCCTTACTAAAGCGGCGCTTACAGCCTCTCCTTCGACTGACAAGTATAGGAATAAGGTCTCACCTGGTTCAGGTTTTGTTAGGACTGGAGGAGTCGCCAAGCATTGCTTGATCCTATCAAACGCTACGTCACAATCCGTGTTCCAACCCCCTTGAGTTTTCTTTTTTAAGAGCTTGAAGAAAGGGAGCGCCTTCTCGGCCGACCTTGGTAGGAATCTGGTCAAGGCGGCGAGTCGGCCAGTCAACTGCTGAACTTTTTTCTTTGTCCTCGGGGCTTGCATGTCCAACACGGCCTTGCACTTATCTAGATTCGCCTCGATTCCACGGTTGGTCAGCATAAAGCCTAAGAACTTCCCGGCCGAGACTCCGAACGCACATTTGGCCGGGTTTAACCTAATCCGGTGCCTACTTAACTTCTCAAATGTTTGCCCAGGTCCCGGATGTGGTCATCTGAGCGCTTTGACTTTACGATCATGTCGTCAATGTATACTTCTATGTTTTGTCCGATCTGGTCTTCAAACACTCTGTTCATCATTCGCTGATAGGTAGCTCCGGCATTCTTCAACCCGAAAGGCACAACATTGTAACAGTAATTAGCCTTATTGGTCATGAAGGCGGTCTTCTCTTGGTCATCGGGATGCATGCCTATCTGATTGTAGCCGGAATATGCGTCCATGAAAGATAGTAGCTGAAAACCGGCCGAGCTGTCAACCAATTGATCAATGTTTGGCATGGGGTAGGAATCCTTGGGGCACGCCTTACTTAAGTTGGTGTAGTCCGTAACACCCTCAACTTGCCATTTGGCTTTAATACCATCACTACGTTAGAAAGCCAAGTGGTGTATTGTATTTCTCGGATGAATTTGGCCTCCAAAAGCTCGGTTACATGTTTTTCCAGGGCCTTTTGTTTGTCGGCTCTGATGTTCCTTTTCTTCTGGGCCACCGGGGTGGAGCCCGGCCGGATGGCTAACCTGTGGCAACAGAACCTAGGGTCAATACCAGGAATCTCAGCCGATGTCCATGCGAATATGTCCTGGTTGCTCTTAAGGAATTTTATCAACTGGGCTTTGAGGTCACTATTCAGGGCTCCTCCAATCTTGGTGGTTTTTGAAGGATCCAAGCCGAGGACCAACTCCTCTAATTCTCCTTCGGGTTCCGGACGTGGGATCTTAGGCTTGTCCCTGAGGTCGAGCTCTACCATATTTACTGGTCACCGGATCCTTTGGTGGAGTTCGGCGTCGGCCGAATTTTCCGTTCTACTGAGGCAAGGTGGAGACGAGGGTCCTTCTTCCCCATTTCGGAGTGTTTCGAAATAACACTGTCGGGATTCTTTCTGATCCCCGGATACCACTACCACTTGGTCGTTATTGTTGAGCATCTTAAGTTTCTGATGCTTAGTAGATATCAACATGTCCCACTTGTGGATGGTCAGTGACAGAGATTTGCCGTAATCTCCCAAAATAACCAGATTAGAAAAGGATTTGCGGTATAATGTAACTGGGTCGTTTCCCAACGAATTAGCCGGTTTAATTTGAACAAAGAATAAAACGAAAAAGAAAATCGGGGTTTTTGATTCGGAAGAGATTGAAAACGGAAATATGCGTAAACAAAACGAAATAACACAGATTAAACGTAAAAACGAGGATTAAAGGATCAACCCACGATTTCGGATTCACCCACTACCCTTCCTCGAACGAAAGCATTTATAACCGAACTCGTAATCGACTCTAGACAAACCGAAATCTCGCATTTGTCTCGAAATTCCCTCAACCGAACAATCGTTCAGAATTTGTTCGAATCGGTGGCGCACCTCTCGTAAGATCGCAGAAAATACTTTAACCCATCCGAACTTCGTCCTTGGGAAATATCGATTTGGGTTTTTAATCAAAAACCCAATCCGAACCACAAATCAAATCCGATTAAGGGATACGAAACGAGTTAGACGGTTACCGATTAGGCGCGAATCCTCTGGATAGTGGATGGAACCCTCATCGTGGATCAATCTCAGAAATTTAGCCAAACATAATTAAGAAAGACGAAAAATGATGAAGAACGCGAAGAACACGAAGAACATTGCGTAGAATTTGAAAACTACTATTTTGATCCTCTCAATTCTAAAAACGTGAATAAGAATGTGTTTGTGGCTGCTGCCTTACTTAACTTAAAATGGAAAAACGAAATGGGGCTCCAATCCACAAGTCAGGCCCAGAACGAAAATAAAATAAAATGGGCTTTAATTACAAAATTCGAGCCCAAAAATACATATGACTTCGGCTCCAAAATCAACCGCCCTCTTGTCTGAATTTGCTCTTCATGTCTTCATAACAATTGTAGCTCTCTAAATTATCTGAAATATGAGACAAAAATGAGGCAAATCCGATGTCTGGTTCAAGAGTTATGGTAAAAATGGTGAAGCAATGTAAAACTGGAATTTATTATTAAATAATGGCTAAAATATAATAAAAGGCCCAAGGCCCAAATAAGTATAAAAGCCATTATTTATTAGCTAAAGAGTCCTAAATTATAAATCAAGAGACAAAAAGTAGTGTATGAAATATTCAATTATCAGCCCTACCCAATATGACATTGTAAGACGACGGAAAGTCGGCAACTATAAACCTTACCTATTCTGACTTGAATGCCTCATTCGTACCTAGCGTCAGTTTGAGGTCAATGTAACCCTTGGGGAGTGAGCGCTCTTCGTTAAACCCTATGAGGGTCGTCTTGCATGGCTTTAGGTCCTCGGCATCCATATGCATCCTTTTATAAGCGTCCCAAATAATAATATCGGCCTAGCTCCCTGCATCTACGAATATCCTCTTGACTAGGCAACTTACTAGGGTTCCAGTGATAACCAATCCGTCTTGATGCCCCGGTACTACATCATTCAGCTCTTCCCTCGTGAAAGTCAAGGGCGATGGTGCTGGCCTTGTTCGATCATCCTTGAATTTTGGGAGGTCTCTCACCTCAGGACTTCTCTCAAGTACTTATTGCGCTGGCTCATTATGTCTCCACCGCCTCCGAATCCTCTCGCTGATCCCATTGCAATGAAATTTGGTTTCGGGAACCCGTCCTCGGAATGGGATTTTCTTCTTTGTTCCTCTCTCCTTGGGTCCGGGTCCGGGCTATTGCTTCGGCCCCCTTGGTTGCGCTTGCCGTTCTCTTCCCTTGAGTTTTGATTACGTATTGGGGCAACTTTCCTTCCCTTATGAACTTCTCTATTGCATCTCGGAGCCCGTAACACTGTTCCGTTGTATGACCCGTCTCGTCATGAAACGAACAATATTTGGACTGGTCAGTGGTGGGTCGGTTTCGAAGAGGCCTCGGCCTCCCAACTCTCCTCATGTCGGTCTGAGCAACCTCCTTCCAGAGCTGCGCCCTCGGGACATTCAAAGGGGTGTAGTTGTCATAATTCGCCATTCCATCGGTCTTTCCCCCCGAATCTGGATTTCACGATTGCGTTTTCTCGAATCTTCTCTTCGTTTATTATCGAGGTCGGAGACGTCTTCCTCGGTCTCTCGGGTTCCACGGTATTGGCCAGCTCCATTTGTTCCACGTCCAGATATTGCTGTGCCCGGGTGTAAAACTCGATGAGAGTGTGCACTCGGTTCTTACATATATTCTTGGCCAGCCGTGACGTTGGATCCAGGCCATCAACGAGGCAATGGACATGAACTTCTTCTGAGAGCGAGCGTACTTGCAGAGCCACATCTTTGAACCGGTTCAGATACTTCTGCAGTGTCTTACCCTTTCTTTGCTTTATTCGGCTCAGAGTGTACTGGGACTTCGGTTGTTTCTTCGGTTGCGAAATTTAGCTCAAATTTTTGCGCGAGGTCTTCAAAATTGCGCACAGAGTTATTTGGCAACGAGTGGAGCCACTTCGCGCCGCTCGTCCGTCGAGTCACCGCAAACAATCATAAGATAACCTCCCCTTGATCAAGCGGACCCACATGAGTAACTCGAATGTTTCGAGGTGGTTGCGCGAGATCTTGTGTCCCGTCATACTTCGGGAGATCGGCCAGATCAAAATTCTTTGGGTAAGGCGCAGTGGCGGCTTCTCGCGAGAACGGGCTTCCATCCACTTCCGTTAAGTACTTCATCCTGTATTCTCGGGGAGATCCTCGAGATCGGGGTATCCTTGCTGAGTTTCTGTCTTCACCTTCTGACATCCGAGACCGGGATCTCCTCTTCCTACCTCGACTTTCGTCTTCCGCGATTCGTGCTAGGCGCACTTTCTTCAACGCTGAGGCCGATGGGCGAGCTTGCCTTGTTTCTCTTGTGGTTCGGCCCCGGTCTTTCGGTACGGACACCGAATCTGTGCTGTGAGACGGGCTGCTACTATCCTGCGTCACTTTCTTTTTTCCATGCGATCCTTCTTGGCCTCCTTTCTGCGCCCAGTCTTGGAATTTTATGAGCTGTTGATCCATCATCTCGGGATCACTCTAAAGTCCTCTTGGCGCCGAAGCTCATCCCGTTTTTCCTTGGTCTCGAACCTTCTGAGCATCGACTCCTGAGTTTTCTGCAGAACGAGGACATCTGGTCTTGAGGCCGGGGTCTCTGTGGCCGTCTCGTCTTGTGTTTTGTTGGCATCAGGAGGAGAGGAGGCCGTATCAGAAACGTGGCCCTCGGGAGTTCCTCCGTGACGCGATGCACCTTGATCGTGCTGCTTGTTTTCGTCAGCCTGTGGTGGATTAGGCTGGATACTCCAACTGTTGCTTCTTGTATTAGCCATCGGTAGTCACGGGAATCGTAATTTAGCGATCCCCACGGTCAGCGCCAATGTTCTGGTATAGGTTGGTTTGAAAATGATAAATTGGTGTCTCTTTTTCCTTCTTTATTTTTCAAATTGCAAGGTGCTTTTTTATCATTTTTTTATATATATAAAAGAAGGAAAACGTGAAGAAGTTGTGAGTTGCTTTCGTACAAGTAAAAGGCCATCTCTGCTATTTATATGCATGCTGTGATAATCACCCCAAACCCACAAACTAAAAATCATAAAAATTTCTTTGCCCCAGCACAAAAAAGATGAACACCATCACTGCGAGTATTCTCAAGGGACTCAACTCTCTTGCTCTCGAAGAGTTCAAATTGTTGTGCAATGCTAAAGATGATGTACAAAGGATGAAGAATACGGTCCATGCAATCGGAGCTACACTTTTGGATGCAAAGGAAAAGGCCCACAATAGTAACCATCAAGTTTGCAATTGGCTTGCCAGGCTGAAAGATGTACTCTATGATGCAGATGACCTGCTTGATAATTTGTCCACTGAAGCTTTGAGAAGGAAAAGCATGACTCAAAACAAGGTGGTAAAGGAGGTACTGATCTTCTTCTCTGAATCAAATCAACTTGTTTATGATCTTATGATGGCTCATAAATTGAAGAAACTTAGGGGAACGCTAGACGAAATTGAAAAAGATAGGAGACAGTTTGATTTGACTCCTCCGCCTAGTGAGCCTCTCACTGTACCTGAGGGGCGAAACCAAACAGGCTCTTTTGTACACAAATATCAAATTATAGGGAGAGATTATGAAAAAGATATCATTTTAAATTATTTGTTGGACAATAATGTGAAATCGAGTGTTTCTGTTATTCCCATTATCAATGACGGAGGAACTCACTTTTGTAACCGACAGTTTCAATCAGTGCTTAGCAAATATGGTGTCACTCATCGTGTCACTACTCCATATCACCCACAAACTAGTGGGCAAGTGGAGATGTCTAACGGGAATTGAAGCAAATTCTAGAGAAGACTGTTGGGAAGTCAAGGAAGGATTGGTCTAAGAAGCTTGATGATGCTTTGTGGGCGTACCAAACGGCATTCAAAACTCCTATTGGCATGTCACCGTTTCAGCTGCTATATGGTAAGTCTTGCCACCTTCCAGTGGAGCTTGAGCATAAGGCGTTTTGGGCAACTAAGCTGCTGAATTTTGATGCTAAATCTGCTGATGAAAAGAGGTTACTTCAGTTGAATGAGCTTGATGAATTCAGAATTTTTGCATATGAGAGTGCTAGCCTCTATAAGGAAAGAACCAAGAGATGGCATGACAGAAGGATTATTCCTAAAGAGTTTCATCCGGACAACAGGTACTACTTTATAATTCTCGTTTGAAACTTTTTCCAGGGAAATTGAAGTCTAGATGGTCGGGACCTTTTGTAGTCAAAGAAGTCACACCTTCGGTGCAATTGCCATTGCACCAATAGGTTCGATGAAGCTTTTAAGGTGAATGGGCGAGATTAAAGCCTTACCATGGTGGAGACATTGACGGAGGAAGAACCTCGTGGCATTGGCGATAGAGAATTAAGGTGACATCCGTCAGGCTCGGGACGGTGAACAAGCGCTGATTGGGAGGCAACCCAATAAGTTTTCCTTGCAATTATTTTTTTTCTTTTTCTTTTCTTTCATTTTTGTTTTTAGGTTTAAAGATGATCACTCCTCTTGTGGCTGCCAAGTCTTGCTGGGGTGCTCTTTCCTCTCTTAAAATTTGAAACATCATGGATGGTACCGAGATGAAGCACTCCACATCGAGTTAGAGATCTAAAACCGGGGAGTACTAATTCTTTTCCCTCTTTATATTTTTGCAACATTGAGGACAATGTTTGATTTTAGTGTGGGGGAGGGATATAATTTCTTTGGTTATGCTTGTCCTTATGCAATTGAAAAGAATTTTTTTATATATTTTTGCATTGTTTAGGATTGACCTTAATTTTGAGCTTTCCCCATCTTTGAGAATATTATCAAGTCAAAAAAAATTTAAATTTAAATTAAAACTAAAAAAAAAAAGTTCTAATTAAGCCTCTAAAGTCTTAAATTTTTTTTTTCAATCTTGAGATTGACTATGAGAATAGAGATTAGTTTGTAATATGATCAACATTATTAGTTTATGAATACTTTGCTACATGATTTCTTTAGAAAATTAGAGGATGACCTTTGCTAGCTAAGTAAAACTGTTGTTTGGGGAAATGACTCAGGTAGTGTTAAAAAAAAAACATCACACACACACATGCACACAACTCCAATGACTTCTCTAGACCTTACTTAGTAACCGGGGGCACTTCATCACCAATGTTGGCACTCGCGTCAAACGGTAAAGTCAAAGAGGGTTATGAGTTAGGCTAAAAGCCTCTTGAGGTTCCGGTTGGAAACGAGTAACCGGTGCTGCATCACCCATATGCAGGGCCGCGTCAAAAGGGAACCTACAACGGCTCAATGGAAAAAAAAAGCGAATTTTTTTTTTTGAGTTACTTCCTACCTGAGGATCCTTATTAGATTAAATGAAAGGCTTGGTTTAGTGGGGGAATTTAATTTTTTTTTTCTGGAGAAATTGAGTAGCACAATATTCTTTTACTAATCTTATTGTTGAACTTATTGCGTACCGACCTTTTGATTATGGGATGTTAAAAGATTGTTACAATTGTTTAAGACTATTGGCTTAGTGATCTATTCTTATAAGACATTAACTTAAATAAGATTTGATGATATGATTTAAGTGTGGTGGTTTATTGCTTTCTTAAGGAATTTCATGAGCAATGTTCTTTTCAAATAATGAATCCTCTTTCTTCCGCGAGGACAAGCAAATGTTGAAGTGTGGGGGAGTTTGATAAGTAGATATTTTATAATTAAATAAGTATAAATTATGAGATATATTGGATTAAATTTATTAATATTTTATACCTATTTAATGATCTTTTATATATTTATCTATCTTTAATTAAATATAGGATAAAAGAATATTATAACGTAAAATCTATTGATATCCTATTTTATTGCGTTGGAGATATTATGATGCTAATTTGAGATATATATATATATATATATATATATCATGACAGCACAGTGGAATGAATTGAAGATTTGAGGTTTGAATGGATTCAAGTACACGTGGCAGGGAGGAATTAGAAAGATTATAAAGGAGATATTATCTTCAATTAGAAAAGATTGAAATATGGACCCCACAGGAGGCAATTCTCAGATTGTTGTTTATTGAAGATATGATATTGTGATACAATTTCTGAGCAAAAAAAATATTGTGATACAATTAAGGGATAAATAGCAAATTTACCCCGGAAGTTTTGATAAGGGGGCTCTCAACACCCGGAAGTTTTTTTGGTACCAAATTTACCCCGGAAGTATTAAAAAGGTATCAAATTTGCCCCGGAAGTAAAAAAATGTATCATATTTACCCAAAACTGACATAACGATGGACGGACGTTAGCCACGTCGGAAATGTTTATTTGATTCCAATTTTTTTGGTGGATATCCGTGGATATTAGTGACACGGAGGTTTCAACGTTTGCAAGTTAAAATGAAAAGGCTAGGGCATTTCGTTAAGAAAGAAAGAGGGGTCTGGTTCAATCGGAGGTGTTGACGGCAAAAATCCGAACCAGAGGTGGTCTTATAGAGAAGAGAAGGCATGGGTGATTCGACGGCAAGTTCTATTAGTGGGAGCAAAGGCGAAGGGTTGCGCGGTTAAGACGAGGATCGCGAGTTGCAAAACGAAGGACCAATGAGGATCTCGTCATTGTGGAATCGCGGCTCCTCTCCGTGCACTTCATGGACGGAACAAAACCCGGAGAAGATTCTTTGGTCATCGTCGAAACTATCAGCAAGTATGGTAGTATTTATTTAATTTTTGGAAGTTAATTCATTGTATATTGTTAATGGTGATTGCTGATGTAGAGTGATGTGTAGGGAAATGGTCATGTGGTTCTTTCAATGGCATGATGGTCAAATGGGTGAGAGATCGACCGAGGTGATAAATGAGCTTCTTGGCCATGTTGATAGATTGTATGATGACAATGTAATGCGGGGAGAGGAGCCGATAACCAAGCGGATAGAATTGTTGATGAAAAACTTTCGGACATGCATTTGGTTGTGGACAAGCTTGATAGCAGATTGAGGAAGATTGATGGTAGATTGGGACTTACAATTTGTGGATTCATTTTGACTTGGGTGTTGGTTGTTGTATATATTTTGTCTTAAATGGTTTTGAAGTTCTCGTTAAAGGCCATTTGTAATGTGCAATGTAAGTGTATTAGTTGTATTTGTATGTGGAATGTAAGTTGCTTCTTTAGGAAGGTGTATATTGTAAGCCAAATACTTTGTGCAAGCCAATTTTGTAAGTTGTAAAGTAAGAGCCATTTTAGTGGCAAGTGTTTCTGAGTTAATGGACAGGAAAGTATGGCAAGCAAGCTTTTACGAGTTAATGGACAAGAAGGTGTATATGAATGCGATTGAGTATGAGTATTTTACACTTTCAATAATAAAGTATGAACATTTTGTATACCGTCAAAGTACGGAAAATGGAAACTGTGGTGCTATTAATACTATGGAAATTCATAACCAAAAAGAAAAAGTTGCAAATTAAGCATGAAGAACCGTGGTGTATATGAATGCAGTATTCTTATACTGCTAGTAGGTATTTGAGCAATGAATCACATTAAAAAGGAGGAGCCATACAAGCTAGTAGTTATTTGAGGAATGAAAATATTCACAAAGCAAGATAACAAAGAAGCATTGATGGATGAACCATTTGCAAGTAGATACCAACATAGATCACAAATGACTGAGCAATTGGCAATAAAATACCAACATAAAACCAGGAGTTGGCCCTATACTAGCGAACAACGTAAAGCATGCCAAAATACAACATGGCACCAAAATACAACAATGTACAAAGATTCCAACAATCACCAAACAAGAAGAAACACCCGATTGATGGAGGTAAGATAAATATTAATTACCATTAACCAAACATTCATCCACAAGTCTACAGAAATACAACAAAAATGGCCAATACAACATAGCACCGAATTTGGCCAATATAATGGTAGCCCTTTACAACCAAAATACAATATAATGGCAGCCCTTTACAACCAAAATACAATTATGGCAGCCCTTTACAAAATGAAACATAACACATCTGGTAACTATTTTAGACCCCTGCCCCTGCCTCTCGTGGATGGAAATTTGTTCCTGCTGCTGGAAGCAATCATTGTCTGGTCCCTATGAGCTAGAAGGCGAGATGTTGGCATCGTTGGTGCTCCTCGCCACATAAGTCCTGGAGGTGTGACAGGGAGATTAGTTGGGGTAGGTGCTGTTGAACCATCTCCACGAATTTTGACAGTCCGATAAGGTTGATCAGTGGTAGACTTGGACATGCTCCTTGTCATAATTCCTCTATTCTTTGGGATAGGAAATCTGGTCTCCAAGTCTTCGTGTTGTTGTATGGACTCATTTGGTGTCCCCTCATAAATGACACGGCTAGTACTCATCCCGTGCTACCAACAACAAACAAATGCGGGAGTTCATGAGACAACGTAATTAGCCTTAATTTACAACTCGAGAATTTGAAATACTCGAGCATTACAAATAGTCGAATAGCCTTAATTTACTCCAAATTGTAATAATCGTAATATGATCTCATGAATAGCACTACTACGCCCATTTCATTAAATAACTTACATTATACTCGATCTCCTCCCGATATCATCTATACGGACTCCCATGCCACTCTCAATTCTGCTCCCGTAGAAGGCTCTTCCACCACGCGGTGTCACCCGAGACCGGCATGAACCGACTTGTGAGGACCGAGAGTCTCTAGCTCCCGAGGAGTCAACACTAGTACACCTCTCTGTCGTTTTGAGCTTGTGCTTGGTCGCGCAACAAGGAAAAAACAGAAATTAGTGGTTGTCATATATGAAACAAGTGTACCGAAGAGACAAGTACTGAAATCATACTCACATCTTTACATTTGGCTCTATTGTGGCCCTCCCGATGACATATACCGCATTTTGAACTACTACCTTTTTTGGTGGACTTTTCAAAGACGTGGAGTTGGCAAATCGGGTTGTTTGTGGCCCATGAGGTGTCTCGTTGTTGTCCATTGACAGATTTCCTTCTCCTTTCACCTTCTTCTCGTTCTAATTCTCCTTTTTGTAGGGCGGCCGGAGCATTGAAATCACGAGGTGGTGCTCCTAATGGCTCACAACAATGAGTTCCCCGAATGACCTCCCTCTCACAAAGTTGGAACTTATTTCTATAGCTTGCAATATATGCATCCCTATGGTAGAACCTAGAAATTTGACTAACCGGGTCTATGTTGGCATGAAAAAGGGCGCAAATTGCATGTTGGCAAGGGACACCCGCCAAGTCCCAAGCCCTACATGAACACCTCTTCCCGCCTATAAACACATTATGCTTATCATCCCCTTCACTCTTTCATACCCATCATCCCCATTGTAGTGAACTCTACATCTCATAGACAACTTCTTGTTATCCTCAAACAAAGATAGACACTTAGGACTAAAATTACCGGACCACTTAGACACATTTTTTTCAGCAAATTTCCACTTAGTCATAAGCTTAATTCTAATCCCATCTATCATCCTAATTATTGGTAAATACCTAAAGTCATCTATCCAGGCATTGAAGCTTTCACTTAGATTGTTGTCTACAATCCGGACGTAGATGTACATCTAAAGTAAGCCCTTACCCATGTCTTTGTTCGGATACGATACCGCCGCCTTCGCCTCCTCACTAAGTGCGAAAGTCAGCTTTTTGAGGTTATCCACAAATTGTTCTTCAAATGTGCTCCAAGCACAAGTGAAGAACTTTTTCTTCAACTCACCACCCCCCACTTTTTGCTCCAATTAGCGTATATGTGCCTAGCACACGCCTATGCTCTACCATGGGTAGCACCTCGATACAAAGAAGAAGTAAACCCCGAAAAAGTATAACAAACATCAAGAACTTTGTCATTGTAGCTAATCCATATGAATTAAACCCTAAACCGTTACCTTCGCATATCGACATGATAGTGATATTATCTCCTTCTTCTATCTCTAATGACCTCTTCAACCATTGACAAAACCATTTCCAATTGACAGTGTTCTCTTTCTGTGTTATCCCAATAGCAATGGGATATAGACTATCATTTGCATCAAGACCTATGGCGGTTAGCATGATGCCTCGTGCATTTCCCTTGAGGAATGTTCCATCAAGACCAATGATTCGCCTACATCCATCCTTCCAAACCGTCTCGCACAAAGAAATCGAGATTAATCAATCATTTTCATCATGCTAGAATCCTAAACCATGCCGAACTAAAAATAAATCACAACATAATGTCATCAATTACCTTTGCAAAGATTGAAACAGACATAAAACCGGCGAACACCCTATTGCCATTTTCAAGAGCTTCTCTACTTAGTTCAAGCGACACATCCCGAACCAGGATTGGATCTCTTCAACTCATTGCAAGTAACTTTCCAAGTGGTTGAACTCATCAACGTAACTTCCTTCCATTCCCTCCACAATTAGCCTCCTCGCTCTTTTACACTTAAATAAACTAACACTAACCATCAACTCCTCTTCTCGCATCCTTCTTCATGTCTTTCACTCGTAATTTGGCCTCTCGCAGCTTGTACTTGAAATACTCAGCTAGAAACTTCACGGAGGCCCCGGGATTCTTAAACACCCTACCGCAACTATGTTCCAAATAGCCAGGTCTTGATTTTCACCCGGATGTGGTCCATCTTTGGAGGCATACAAGACAAATGGGCATGAATTTTGACACCGTATCGAACTCTCGAAGGCTCACTCCTAACAATTTTCAACTTTACTCCAACACGGACAAAGATAGTTATCTATGGCTGAAACTAGCTCCTTCTTGTTTGCAAACGTCTCATCTAATCTGAACCGGGCGTACCATCATCGAAATCATGATCCTCTTCATCATCACCGTCATTTACCATCGAATCCTCTTCATCTTCTCCTCACCTTCATCCTCACCTTCGCTTGGGATCGAGAGGGTTATCTCCATTGTCGTGCCCTAATTCTTCCAACGGCTCATCACCTCTGTTAACATCTCTATCCGACAGCTCATTGGTCCCACCCTCTTGACTACCCTTTCGACCCCCATTTGGACCACTACCGGGACCACTAGACCCTCTAATGCCATTTACCCTACATTAAATTTTCACAACAAACATTACGCAAATGACAAACCACAAAGCGACAAAGGCAAACAAAGATAAGGACCGGTCGACTCCACTATGAAAATGCATAAAGCAACCAAAAGCAAGATTCCATACCTGAAAATCGAGGACGAATCTCGCTACGCACCGAGAATGTCACCTTCTCTTGCTTTGAATCGCTCCGCCCTAACTTTTGGAATCTCGCAATTTCACTCTCTTCCACTAATTTCTCCACCCAAACTCACGATTTCACAATCCCGCCAACTCGCGATTTCACCTTCCGGTCTCTTTCAATCCCTCGCTCAATTTCGGTTGTCCCCATTTCCATTTCCATTTCGTGCCCTAGTTCTCCTTGTCGCGATTTTACTTTCCTTTCTCTCTTCTCGTCGTCTAAGTGTTTCAGCACGCCTTTTAACTTGTCCGATGTTGTTGATTATACGTGCTACATGATGTGGCATCTCACTGGACTTCCACCGTGTACAAACCGATGCCACCTCTCATGCCACCTCACATTTTAACGCTCTACGTGGACATCTGTATTTTTGGGCAAATTTGATACCTTTTTAATACTTCCGGGGTAAATTTGGTACCAAAAAACTTCCCGGTGTTGAGCGCCCCTTATCAAAACTTCCGGGTAAATTTGCTATTTAACCCTACAATTAATATCTAATAAAAGAGAAAAGGGTCAAAAACGGATAACCTGAGGGAGATTATTATAAAGATTACGCGCGGCCCAAGAAACACAAAAGGACCCAAGAGGTATTAAAAGAAGGACGCACGCGGAGGAAAAAAAAGAATTGAGACGCACAGGAGCAAGAACGCAAGCGGCAATTCAAGAAGGAGAAAAAAAACCATCACGGAGACGACGCACATCAGCGAGGAGTATTGAGATTGAGGGATTCTTTAAGAGTCTTTATTTCTCTTTTCTTTTCCCCGCTTATCCGAATCGATTTTCATCTTTTCATGGATTTTAGTATAGTCATGCTTGGCTAGGTTTCTTTTGTAGTTAGGGCGAGGATGAACCCTATGCGAATTTAAAATATTTGGTTGGATTCTTTATTGATCTTTATTTTTCTTGATTGAATGAATTATCTTTGCTTAAAGCTTTCTTGAAGATTGATCACCTTTTAGATTGTTCTTAGGTTGGTGTATGACAATAGAGATGTTGGTGCATTTAACTAGAACCGTTAATTCATCGTAGAGTGGTATGACCTAGACATAGGCTTACGAGTTTATGCGATCTCATAATTCTGGTTTAAAAATATGATCTTTCCAAACAATACTAACATTAGGTTGTTTTCAAAGATAACGGACTAAGGTAGCATCAAGACATTGGGACTTAGTCTAACTTTAGAGAATTGATCGTCAATCATGAGAATAATAATCAATTAGGGATTCAATTCAAATTATTAGAGGAACATAGGGGGATTCTCATCCCTAGCCGCGTATTTCTTAATTACTCATCTTTTCTCTCAATTGTTCTTGAAGGTCTTAATTTTGGATTACTCATCTTTTCTCTCATTGTTCTTGGAATTCTTGATTTTGGATTCTTTTTCTTTATTTAATTCTTTAAAGTCGTTTTGGTTACAACTCACCCCATATTACTCATTCATCCAACTAAAGCGAAAATAGCAAATTAGTGATTGAGTACTATTCCTCGGAGACGATCTTTTTCTCACTACTTTATTACTTATAACGACCAAGGTGCACTTGCCGAAGTCGCTATCGTGTACTAAAAAAATACTTCCGGATACTAAAAAGATACTTCAGGATACTAACTGGTAATCGAAAAATACTTCATGATCTTAAAAACTTATCTTAGGATCTTAAAAATATATTTAAGAATATTGATTGTTACTAAAAAAATACTTCGAGATACTGACTGGTACTAAAAAAAAATACTTAAAGATACTGATTGATACTAAAAAGATATTTCAGGGTACTAAAAAATACTTTATGATCTTGGAAAAAAATCTTAGGATCTTAAAAAAATATTTTAGAATCTGGCTAGTACTTGAAAAAATATTCTGATGGTGAATACTATTTTTGTTTTGTTTTGTTTTTTTTTTTTTAAAAAAGAGTGAACTATGGCAAGACAAAAACCTCATGGGCCCTAGCCAATGATTTAAGAATTGGACCGATAACCCAACCGATTGACCTCAACTTATCAACGGCTCATTTTGAACCAAAAAATGTTTTTATGTTGCAGCTTTTTTTAGAAAACCGTAATTTTTTCAGGCCTAAAAACCTAAAAAAAAAAAAAAAAAAAACATAAAATTTGACAATCTCAAAAGCCAACTATTTTTTTACCACTCCGTAGTTATATCACTACAAAAACAATTGTAGATTAGTAAAGAATTACAAAAAACCGCTACAAATGTCAGATTTGTAGCCGCTTGAACGAAACCACTATAAATTTGCAACAAGACAACTCGCCAAGTGGCTCGCTTCTGCTAGGGAACAAATTTTGTAGCGTTTATCATAAAATAACCGCTACAAAATATGGACCAAGCCAGGCCAATTTTGTAAATGTTTCCTTTTTCGAAAACCATCACAAATGTGGTTGTTTATTTGTGGGGTTTAAATGGAAAAACCCCTATAAAATGCAAAAAGTCTGAATGTTTGTCACAGTTGTACATACAAACCATTACAAAATGTAAAGAGTCTTGCACATTTATAACGGTTAGTCCTAGAAACCGCCATTTTCAAAATGCAAATGCAAGTCTTATACATTTGTGGTGGTTACTTATAACCGCGACTAAGTCTTTATATCTCGTAGTGGTTTTATCTTAAAACTCGGCTACAAAGTTGAGGCCTTTATACATGAGCTATTACCAAATAGTTTACCACATAAATTTGGTTCTCACATGCCTTCTCAAGCTAAACATTGGTTTCAAAATACCTGCCAACACAAGAAAAAATGGAAATGGCCTATGCTTGGGATTATGTTATGTATCACCGCTATATCACGAGCAGAGCTCTCCCGATTATATGGTTGGTGATACGTAACGATACCCGATATTTGCAATTTTTGCATGTGATTGACAACTACTTTCAAACCAATCTTTAGCTTTATACCGTAAATTCTTTTGATAACTTAGTTTGTAGCGCTTATACGCTGCAAACTACAAAATGGAAAGAGTCTTGAACATTTGTAGCGGTTCATCGCAAAAGAAACCTTCTGAGAATGCAAAAAGTATTGAACATTTGTATCGGTTAATCATAAAACCGGCTACGAACGCAAACAAGCAAAAACCTTTGTAGCGGTTATATAAAAACTACTACAAAGTATCACAATGAACAAGGTTAGGTTTTCGTGTTTTGTTGCAGTTGGTGTAGTGGTTTAAGATCAATCCCCTACAAATGTTTATACTTTGTAGTAGTTTTATTGTAAAGCCAGCACCAAATTGGAAGCCTTTTATACATGCGCCGCAACCAAATAGTTAACCAAGAAAATTGGATTCGCACACGTCTTGAAAGATTGTTTAAAGTTTAGCTCAAGCATTACCGTAGTTATGGGTCCCAAGAAAGATTTAAACAAAGGGAAGAAGGTGAATGCCACGTCCTGGCCCGATTCTACCGAGGAGCGGTAATAGAATAGGAGGTGGTGGTAGGGGCCCAGGGTAGCATGAGGGTAGAAATGTCCCCCTGCCATCACAGGAGACGACCTAGCCACAACAGATCCTCCCAAAGCAACCCCAGCATACGATCCCACAAGCAATGACCCTAGTAGAGCCTTATGCACATGATGAGGAGGATAAGCTCAATGTGAGCGCCTACAAGGAGAATGAAGAGTTTGACTTCAACATTCTTGTAACACCCCTATTTTTATATTACTAATTATATAGATTAACACATAGTATACAAGAATATCATCATAGTAGAGCGATAGAGTGTATGAGTTGGGTTGAGTAGATAAGTAATTAGTATATACGTGGCTATAAATTAAAACTAATCGCGGTATATCCAGTCGGAGATAATATCGATACAGCTATCCGAGTGTTCAGATACTAAACATCTATAAGTATATATACAATCCAAAATATTAAAAACTCCTTTCTAAGTCTTCATGTGTTGCTACCCTTTTATACTAGCTCTAAACCTCGATCCTAAAAGCTAGGTTAAGTCCGAGATTCAATCGAATTAATCTCGAGTGTAACGCTTAACCTTATGTTCAAGTAATAACCATATATGATAGATATTCATAACATGAGAATCAACATTCCGTTTATCACAATACATAGCACACAACAAATGTAATGTTATCTAAGTCTAATTCCTGATCTTCGTGTCCTAGACACGTATCCTTAATGCTAGGAAAACAAGCATGCGACATTATTATGACTGTAATCCACATCTAACTAAATGTAAACACGCATGTGACTTTAGTCCCAGACTTAGTCAATCATGGTGCATGGCCCAAGACTCAGTCTTGCCCATGAATCCAATCAATCATGAATAAAACAATCATATATAGGCATACAAGACACAAAAGAGTTAAAGTTAAAGTACGTATCCATACCTTGGTTCGTGTAGCTAGCGGTATGATTTCCTTTTGGTAACATTTCCCAACTTCTCGAATATCCTAAAATATTATTGCCCCATTATTTCTTTCTATAAGAAATTATAATAAATACCATATTGCTTGAAATAATATCCTAAGAGATATTTTTTCCACTTTGACCTTTTTACCCTTGGTGGATTAATTATTCCATATTTACACTTACTTTTCCTTAAAACGCAATTCCAAAGCATTTCGCCACATTTTTTTAGAATCTTTGAAAAATCATAACTAAATGCACAAAAATGAAAATAATGTGCTTCCAAAGCCTAAATGACCCTTGACATGTCTATTTTCATCGAAAAATAATCCTAGAAACATGGATTATCTTGAAAAATTCTCATCTTTTTGTACAAAGCTCTAAAAACCATGTTTTACATAAAAAGAAAGCCATTTTTGTCTACAATAACTTTGAAAAATTTCAGGATTTTTAGGCATCATTCATCAGCCAAAATCCATGTCAAACAACCATTGTTCATATTAACATCCAAAAGTTTGGTCCAACTTCAAAAATTTGTAACTCCTAGTACAAAACTCTAAAGATCACATATTTTATATCAAACAAAAGCCCTAGATGTCTACTTTATTTTTGAAAAATTTTATGATTTTTAAAGATCATTTTCTACATAAAATACAGTCCACAAGATGATTGATTCCAGAAAAACTGAAATCTAGAAATTTTCCCAAGTTTCACTATTTTGATCTTTAGCTTTCAAAAATTATTTCCCACCACGATTCCACTCTAATTTGTGTTTTAAACTCATTGGTGACCTTAAAAACATGAAAATAATTTTACTTTATAATATCCTTGATCAAACCAAAATTTTGCCAAGAACAAGGGCTTATTTCTCACATGTACACATAGATCTTCAACCATGAACTTGCTTTAAGATCTTGATGATCTTGAATCTTGTTCTTAGGATCTTGAACATCATGTCCCCTTAGGGTCCCATGTTCCAAATATCAAGACACAATGATCTAACAACTATACTAAAAATTACAAAGCTTATGATCAAGAATCTTACCTTTTGGAACTCGGCTCCTTCCTTCTTGCTTCACCTCGATTTTTTCGCCCTTCTCACTCTTTCAATCAGCTTTGATTGTGTTTTTCTTGGTGTACAGAAATGAGGGAGGGGACCATTGCTATTTATAGGGAAAGGGCAAACCTCTTATTGACCCCACTTTACTAAGTAATCCAACTTTTCTTCCTTCTTCCTTTCTTAATCATCAAATTCAGATCTTATCCTCTCCCTCCATTGTTTTGGTCAAGATACACTCTCACTTTTGGCCTTTGGATGAGTTTTCCATGTGTCAAATTCCTATTGCTTCAAGTCTCCCACTAGCTCATGAATATACAAGAGTTTTAAGGCTTAATTTATGCCTAAATTAGAGCCATTGGATTGATATTACATGTGTCATAATGCTATGGTTTTCTTGTCATTAAATCAGCCCCCACATGGCCCTATTAGGTAGTTGCCACTAATCTCAATTAATTCAAGTCCATTAGTCCAAGATTGGTTACGTTGTTAATTAAAATCATAATTTGATTAAGTGGCACTCATTGCCTATCTTAACTCCTTTAGATAGGAGATTGCTATTATTTTATGTGATTTTTATGTCACATTTAATAGCCCTAAATGTAGTCTCATAATTAACAATTTGTTAATTAATTCCAAAATGAAATTTTGATGAAAATATAATCAATAGATTATAATTCTTTGAGACACATATTCACCTTTGTATTTTGCCAAATATTTACTAAATATAAGGTTTATGAGGATTGGGAAAATTAAGGTATTACAATTCGATGAGCGAGATAGAGTGGTTCTTGGATTAGGAGAAGGCCCGAGCGGGGAAATCCTCGATTTTTATCTTTCGGTCGACCGGGTTTGAGGTGCAAGTCAAAAGTAAATTTAATTATTGTTTTAATAAATTTATTATTTAAATTCCATTAAAAGTGGATTTATAATTTTAAAAAATGTAGTAAATTGTGCATATGAACAGGGGAACATCACTACCACAAGATCGGACGTGGCTAGTGTCAATAAGTTGAAGGGGCCATGTGTCATAGTTATGTGGAATGAGGTCATGGATCAACCAATTAAAAACTGTGGTCACCTTTTCAACCACTATCACGAATGGGTGGGTCGAATTGGTTACGGTTCCCCATCCACTTTAGAACCTAGAAGAATGTTTTGAAGGACAAAGTGTCGGACATGGCTATGAACATAATTAATTGTATTAAATTATATTATAGATGTAAATAGTTATAATTATGGATTTTTTAATTAATTAATTAATTATGATACGAGATAAGTTTGTTGTCTACAACAACGGGAAGGGGTACACATTGATTAAGATGGGGCATAACTGGAAGAAGCCGGAGGGGTCGTCTCTACCACATGATGAAAAAAGGATGGGATGATTCCTTTATAGGAGCTGATTGAGAGCGTGCTAGGCAGCGTCCACCATTAGACTAGGTGAGTTTTGTCGGGTACGGGAGAAGCCAAGATGGAAAGATAACACTACAAAAAAACGTAACGTTTGTCGCGGTGTACTTGTAGCGGTCAAGAAAAACCGCTACAAATTAACAAATTAGTAGCGGTTTAAACCCAAACCGCCACAAATTAGTAACTAAGCATTGCCGCCAAAATGCTGACCATTTTGCTTCGCTTTTTGTCACGGTTCACAAAACCCAACCGCTACAAATATGGCGCCACCTTTGGCGCGTTATGGCGCGAAGTCCGTCAGCGTTTTTTTTTAGCGGGTTATGTCAAAATAACCGCTACCAAATCACGAAACGACACACCTTTGTCACAATTAGAAGAAAGCGACACGTTGACCGCATCAAAACTACAAAATTGGTAGCGATTCTCACAATAACCGCTACAAACTTTATTCTATAAATAGCCAATTCCATCCGTACAACAATTATAATGTTCAAAAATATTCTAAATCTGGCTTTGTCGCTGAAAGAGCATTCTTGGCTTTGTTCTCAAAAACAAGACGGGCATATATCTCGCAAAGACCGATCTCGGAGATGAGTGCCGCAGATATTTGTCCGTCTTCTCATCGTTCAAGCCGAGAAGGTTCCTTCAAAGGACAATCCGATTCGATATTCTATTGACCTCAAGACTTCTACTCCTCTAAATATGTCTAACATGCCACTGAGATTGGATCCATTATAGCCACCGTTGTTTCGTTAAAATATCTCTCGATCAAAATGAGTCGCTGAGTTTTTCTTGGAACATCTAAGTGGCTATAATGAATCCGAATCTTCGAAACTTATTATTCCTAAATTTTATTATTCCTAAATTTATTAAGATCGACTTTTTAGGGAAATTTCAATAAACCTCGTTATTCCCGATTTAAAGAAAATAATTGAGAATATTTTTTTTGGAATAAGGAAAATTCCAATCTAATTAGTTTATCGCTAAACTAATTAGTTTGGATTTTTTTTTAAAAAAAAAATTATTAAATTAGTAGCGGTTACACAAATCACCGCTACATTAATTATTTTGTAGCGGTCTACCTCAAGAACCGCTACGTAATTTGAATGGTCGTTCATTTTGTAGCGGTTATGTAACCGCGACAAATGTGAAAGAATTGTCGCGGTTGGGGTGGCGGTCTTTATTGAACCGCTACAAAATGATTAATTTTGTAACGGTTACTTTGTTTAACCGCTACGAAACGCAACGGTTTTTATATTCACTTTTGAAATTCACGCGCTTACATCGTTCACCTTTTCACCTTTGTACTTTTACTTTTCACATCATGGTTTCTCAGACAAGGGAAAAGAGAAAGTAGTTGAACCCCCGAAAAGGCCTATCGTGGGGGTAGTAGTAGTAGAGGAGGCCGTAGGAGAGGGCATGGGCCTTTAAATGTCTCCGTTCAGCCCCCCTCGCATAAATGTCTCCCTTCAGCCCCCTCGATAAATGTCCCCCTTCAGCCCCCTCAGATAAATGTCCCCACACGGCCCCCTCAGTTGGGAATGAGTTTGATGGGCTCTTTGAAAATGACCCAATCCTAAACCCTGAGACCCTACAAGAGACCGTAGGTGGACAACGAGGCGCAAGTCTGTCGCTTGAGGACATCCTCAATGGTGATGATGACGAGATCGAGATTGAGATTCCCATAGCGGAGGCGGAGCGGTTTCTCGACGAGGACAACGAGCGGAACAAGGGTACCCCGACCGTCGTCTTCTCGTTCCACCGGATTTACGGTGGATATCGAAGGTAAGTATAAGTAGTTTATTGGCAAAAATAAAATTTAAATTCCTGACGTGTGAAAATTTATGTAAGTACAATACAACAATTTTTTTTATAATTGTGCAGATGAATATGGGAACATCAGTAGGAGGACGCTGGATGTTCACACCCTCGGGCCGAGAACGGCTACCGCGTGATAGTCCCCCGGAACACGGACACGGACCACCGACGGCAGTGGTGGTCACCTCGTTGAACCGATACCCGTCACAATTTGGCGGAATTGGGTATGGTTCCCGATCTTTTTCCACTTGGAAAAAGATCCCGAAGGAGACCAAGGACAAGGCGTTTGAGGACGTTGTGCAAGTAAATTGTGGTTAATTTAGTTATCTCGTTTCTTAATTAATTATTACTTAATTACTAATTATTTTATGATATAGAATAAGTTTAAACTACGAGCCAACGCAAAGAGGTATGTAAAGTTGAAAATGGGAGAAGCGTGGAAGAGTCGGAGGGGTCGTCTCTACACCCAAGCCAGAATGGAGATTCGACTATGCCTCCGCAAAGAATCGATGGAGAACGTCCTGCGGCGTGGACCCAAATCACTGGGTAGCTTTTGTCCAATATAGGAGGAGTGCAGAGGCACAGGTACGTTTTTTAATTAATCATAGTTCTGTTTTTTTTTTCTATGAGGGTATTGTATAATTACTCATTTATTTTGCAGGCTCTATCCCAGAGGAACACCAGATCCAGGGCAGCTCAAAGGATCAATCACACGGGTGGATCCAAGACGTTTGTCAGTGACCTACAAACAGATGGTATGTTAAAAGTTAAATTAATTTTATGTTTAATTGATTATTGTTTTGTTTTGGAAATAACAAAGTTTATACTCTTTTAACTCTTTCAAAGAAGAGAAGGCTCGACAGAGGGTGGTCGACGACTATGGGCAAGCTATGGAAACGCACACATAGACACCGTGATGGGACGCCGATCTCTCGAGGCAAAGCAGAGGAGATAATAGTAAGTTACAAAAAACTAATTAAATAGTTAATGTTGTATATTAAAATTTAATTAAATTGATTGATTAATGTTTTATGAAATATATGCGTCAGAGCCGGATTGAGCAGAGCCAAAGAGAGATACGTCGGGCCGCAGCACCCGAGTCACAGGGTTCTCGTTGATCCTACGGCCACATTGAAAGCCGCCGGGGCCCGCCGAGCATCCCGGCCGTGTTAGGGGCTTTGGGCTAGGCGCCAGCCTAGCATGGTGTACCGCAAGGACTCCTCCTCTCGCCGGGAGCGCCGGCTCGAGCAGCCACCACCACGTGAGGCGGTTGATGCGATGATTGCCGAGCAGTTGCCGCGCAGCGTTGCCGAGCAGCCTTGACGGAAGGTTGCCGAGCAGTTGCCGCAGAGGGCCGAAATGAGGCTAGACTAGGCGCATGCAGAGGGTCTCAACAGCTTGGTTCGCTAATCGAGGACTAGCCGGAAGTCACTTGCCGGGCCTTGTCGAGTTGCTACCGAATGTACGGCTTCCATCTCCCGAGCCTCCCCCGTCCGTCATCTTCGAGGATTCCCCCACGCCTCCACCGCCCCCCCCCCCCCCCCCCCGATGTTGCCGCTGATCAAGATGAGGGGGTTGTTACCTCCGGGTCGAGCCCACACCGCCCCCGAGAGAGACCCCACCGAGACAGACTCGATCATCGGCCCCCGATAGTTATTAGTTTTTTTTTGTTCAAGAATTCAGCTTTGTACCGTCGGATGTTTGTTGACAATTTTTTTAAATTTAAATATTTGTTATCTTTTTTTTTTAAGTCAAAAGGTTTTTTAAATTTAAATTTTATTAAAGAATAAACGGAGTTTATAATTTGTAATAAAAAAGATATGTTAATATTACACCAAAAAAAAAAAAAACAAAAGTTAATAAATTTTGTAGTGGTTAAACCCTCAAACCGCTACAAAATATATTTGTCGCGGTTCATCTAGTTAACCGCTACAAATTTGAACATCAAATTAAAAAATAAGTGCCAAAACTTTCAAACGGTCATCATTTTGTAGCGGTTGATGTAGCGGTTTGTAAACCGCGACTAGTTTATGGCGCGATTTTTCAATTCAAATTTGTAGCGGTTCATTAACCGCGACAAATTTGAGCTGAAAAATTGTCGCGGTTGCTGTCGCGGTTGTTAACCGCTACAAATGTTCCCCCGTTGCATTTAAAGATCTCAAGTTATGGGATGAAAGTAATTAAACATTGTCTCTACATTAATATACTTTCTTTGCTTTGTTTACTACATGGATAAATCATGGATCAAGATGCCGCAGCTTCTCCAAGATATTTAGCGGATTAAATAAGTTCTTAGATTTCGCCTTCTCTCACGCTAGCGTTAATGGCAAGATCGTGTGTCCTTGTTGTAGATGCAAGTTTAAGAAGTGGCAAACACGAGAAGGTGCTATGGAACATCTTCTTATTAAGCCTTTCCCAAAGCATATACATTCTCGGGTGTTCATGGTGAGGAACGTGGTATGAGATATGGGGATCATCTTCCTCAAACCTCACAAGTAGGAAATCAACCGCTACCTCAAGATGATCCGGTTAATGATGCTGTTCGCGATGCTTTTGGTGTTCAAGACGACAACTTCACAAAGCAGCAGGTCCCGAACCAGCTTTTCTACAGTGAATGAAGCAAGCTCTGAATTTTTCAGCCTCATGGATGAGAGCGATCATCCTTTGTATCAAGGTTGTCGAAATACTCAAAATTATCCTTTCGATCAAATTGTACCATATCAAGTGCATGTGTGGGATCACTAATAAGGCGATGTCGATGTTGCCGGAATTACTACGAGATGCTTTCCCGACGCGACATTCCCACAACCTTCTACGAGGCCAAGAAGATAATCAACAGATTAGGATTGACTACGAAAAAATCGATGCCCGCCCCAACGACGCATGCTTTATTGGGGGGAGGACGCTCGGAGGGAGACTTGTAAGAAGTGTCACACTTCGAGGTTCGGACTGTTCGAAGGGAAAAAGCGTAAGAAGAAACCCGCAAAGATTCTAAGGTACTTTCCTTTAAAACCTCGCTTACAAAGATTGTTTATGTCGTCTAAGACAAATGAGCATATGAGGTGGCATGAAGCCGACAAGAACGAAGATGGTAAACTCGACATCCACGAGATGGTGAAGCGTGGAAAGCGTTCGACTCGACTTTCCCGATTTCGCGGCGGACCCTAGAAATGTTCGTCTTGCTTTGGCGACCGATGGTTTCAATCCGTTTGGGAATCTTAGCACAAGTTATAGTATATGGCCGCTTGTTTTGATACCTTACAACTTGCCCCGATGTGTATGAAACAAAGCTCCTTCATTATGTCAATGATCATTCCAGGCAAAAAGGCACCAGAAATGACATCGATGTGTATCTACAACCGCCGATCAATGAGTTGGTGGAGTTGTGGAATGTAGGCGTGGAGACGTATGACGCGCACGAGAAGACACTCGTTCAACTTGCGTGCGGCGTTGATGTGGACTATCGCTGACTTCCCTGACCGGGAACATTATCCGGTGGAATGTGCATACCGGCCTTGCGTGTCCGGCTTGCAATTTTGACTCGACTCGCGCGCTTCCCCACAATGTAAGTGGTGCTTCATGGGTCATCGGAGGTTTCTCGATCGTACGCACAGTTTAGGTTGCAACGCAATCGTTTCAATGGGCAACAGAAAAAAGAGGACCTCCTCGCATATTATCCGGTGCAGCAGATCATAGAGCAGATTGTGGATGTTGATTTTGAGTATGGGAAAAAGACGATCCAAAGAAAGGCAAAAGGACAAAGACGGTCAGGGCTTCGGTTCCGCGACCCAACAATGGCGGAAGATAAGCGTATTCTTCGCTCTTCCGTATTGGAAAGATAATTTGCTCCGACACGCCTGGATGTCATGCACATTGAAAAGAATGTGTGCGACAATGTGTTGCACACGATTATGAACGAACCAGGCAAGTCAAAAGATCATCTTCAAGCGAGGAAAGATTTACAGAGATGGGGGTTCGTGCGTACGCGTGGCCGGATGAGCATGGCAGATTTCAACCGGCAAAATTCACCCCGACAAAACCGAATAAGGAAATCTTCCTCGCCACTTTGAAGAAAATAAAAGTTCCCGACGGTATTCAAGCAACATTTCACGATGTGTGGACGTACAGCTCGAAAGGTTACTCGGGTCAAGAGTCATGACTCACATGTGCTTATGCAGCAGCTTACTTCCGCCGGCCATAAAAAATACACCGCCTCTCGATGTGTCGATCGTTTTGGTCGAGCTTTGTACTTTCTTTCGGAAGTTGTGTTCCAAGGTGTTGATCGTGGAGGAGCTCGACCACCGCAACAAAAATCATTCTTACGCTGTGCCATTTGGAGATGATCTTTCCTCCTTCATTTTTCACGGTCATGGTTCACCCGACAAGACACCTTGTTCACGAAACAAAGCTTTCTCGCCCAGCTTCACTACCGATGGATGTATCCTATTGAGAGGTACTCTTTTAAAATTAATTACTTCAGCATTATATTACTTCCTAGTCGCATGTTTAACCATTGATGTATCGACATCTTTCCTCATTACTTTATAGGTTTCTTGGGAAACTAAAATCTTACGTGAGGAATAAGGCGTGGCCCGAAGGTTCAATAGCGTAAGGTTATCTTGGGGATGAGGTCTTGTATTTTTGTTCCAGGTACTTTGATGACATTGAGACGTCATTCAACCGACCGCCTCGTGTGGACGATTGTCCCGAGCCGAGCCGAGTCATCACCTTCGAGTTGTTATTCCCTCGTGTTGGTAAACCAGCTTGGCGGATGTGAGAACTTCAAACTCACGGCACTTGAGAAGTTTCAAGCACATAGACATGTCTTGATCAATTGCACTAAAGTTGAACCGTACCTTCGCAAGGATTGCACACATATATATATATATATATATATATATATATCCTATATGTTTCCTAACATTTTATAGGCACATTTCTTGCTCGTCATCGCATGTTTAATTGCGGGAATTCAGAGTCATGTGAAGCGTCGCCTAAGGATCCGCATACGTACATCCTCCGAAATTGATAGAAAGGTCCACAGAGAATTCCAGGTTGGTTTAGGAGGAGAATAATGAATGACCACAACCCTCACTCACCAGCATTCAGAGCTCTCGCAATCGGCCCGCTTGACCACGCCCAAAGATTTACGGCATACAATGTCAATGGCTTCAAGTTTTGCACGGTTTCACGAGATCGTGGATTGCCGACCCAAAACTCGGGTGTATATGGCACGTTTGGGACGAGGAGTTATGCGAGCAAAGCAGTGACGGAACATGCAGTTCGGTGACGTCCCGTATTATGGAAAACTGGTTGATGTGGTCGATAACTTACCAAGGCCTTTTCTCGTGACGCTGTTCAAGTGTTTGTGGGCGAATACGACAACGTCCCGGGACTCACGACGACGACTTAGGCATCACATCGCTGAATTTCTCCCGCCTATTCACACCGGTCGGGCCCGAAGATGACGAGCCGTATATTCTTGCCTCGAGGCCCATCAGTTTATTATGTCGTCGATGAGAGGCACAGGATTGGAATATGGTGGTTCATTTAAAGCCTCGGACCTTTACGACATGGGCGATGGTGAGAACGTCGCGTACGATTGTGAGCCGCTCCAAATTTCGCGTTTTGAAAACTTTTTCCTGCACGGCGATGACACTTTACCTATAGTTCGGTACGTTTTTTAATATACGCAATATGAAATTTAAAAATAGCATTTCACAAAAGTTTTATATATGTCTTATTCCATATCCAACTCACACGTAACTTTTTATAAAAACTTTCTTTGTAGGGATGCTGACGAAGATTGAGAAGAAAAATTATCACTACTCTTCATTTTCCTTTTGTTTTTAAAAAAAACCAAAAAAAAAATTGTAGCGGTTAATAACCGCCACTAATAACAAAATAACCGCTGCAAAATGAAACCGCTACAAAAAATAAAAAAAACCGCTACTAAAATAAACCGCTACCAAAAACCGACACCTTAACCGCTACAAATTGATGCTACGAGATCAAAATAAATACCCCACCAAACCACATTCAATATGCTTCAGCTTCTTTTTTCTACACGCGTTTTCTCCCCGTCTTCTCTCATATTTTTGCGTTTTCTCAACGAGAGGTGTTTGAATGAGGTAAGTGTCACTCACCTTGATAAAATCTAGTGATTATCGAAATATTTGTTTTTTGTTCTATCCTCGTTGATATTAACTTCTCTTATTTTACAGGTGGATTTTGTCGATTTTTAACTTTTTTCCTACTTTCACATACTTATTCTTCGATCTACTTTCCCACTTTTTTTTTCTATAATTCGTTTTATATTAATGAACTCATAAATTTTTCTTATTATACTCATATATTCTTTTTGTTTTACATATCTATAGTAATCTTATACAATCGAATATCATATTTTAATATCATTTATTTTTAATAAAAATATAAATGATTAATAAGAATGGTTAAAAATATTTTTTTTTTTCAATTTCATTCATTTGTAGCGGTTACATAACCGCTACAAATAACAAAATACCGAGGCGCCAAAACAAGTTTTCAAACAAATAACGTCAATTTTTGTAGCGGTTCTTTAACCGCTACAAATATAAAAATAAAAATAGCGGCAAAACTTTTTTAAAAAAAATAATGGCCGGAATTATTTGTAGCGGTTTCTGACCGCTACAAATATTTTGGCGGTAAAATTTTTTCCCATATATTTTGGACTATTTAGTAACGGATATATAACCGCGACAAAATTTATTCATTTTGTCGCGGTTTTTGTACCGCGACTATTGTGCAAATAAGCTTTCGCTTTAGCCTTATATAGTGGCGGTCAACTAAAACCGCTACATACAAAGAGCGGTTTATGTGGTTGTAGTAGCGGTTTTTTTAACCGCTACAAATGTCTTTGTTTCTGCCGATTTTGTAGCGGTTTTTGTAACCGTGACAAATGTTGTTTGTCGCGGCAAAAACCGCTACAAATGCGCGATTTTAACCGCTACTAATGACCCGCTTTTTTTGTAGTGTCGTATAAAACAGCTAAGCCTGTGAGGTGGTATGAAGTTGACAAGAATGAAGATGGTAAATTAAGACATCCACAGGATGTAGAGGCCTTGAAAATGTTCAACTCAGACTTTCCAACTTTTGTGGCGGACACTAGAAATGTTCGACTTGCTTTGACGATCGATGTTTTTAATCCATCTAGGAATCTTAGCACAAGTTATAGTATTTGGCTTGTAGTCTTACTTTCCTACAAATTGCGCCCGGATATCTATGACAAAGCTTCTTCATTTTATCTATGATTATCACAGGCAAAAAGGCACTAGGTAATGACAATGATGTGTATCTCCAACCACTTATTGTGGAATTCTTGGACTTGTAGAATCTCGACATCAAGACATATGACGATACGAAGAAGACACTATTCAATTTGTGCGCAGCCTTGATGTGGACGATAAGTGAATTTCCTAGCTTAAGAACATTATCCGGTGAAATATGCATACAAGGACGGCGTTTCAAGCTTGCAATTTTGACTCTTACTCAATGCGCCTTCCCCACACGTTGAAAGTGGTGGTTCATGGGTTATTGGAGGTTTATCGATGGTGATCATAAGTTTAGGTTGTAATGGAATCATTTCAATAGGTAGCAAGAAAAAAGAAGACCTCCTCAGACTTATCTGGTGCAGATATCTTACGGTAGCTTTAGGATGTTGAATTTGAGTTTGGAAAAAATAGTGTTACAAAAGCAAAAGCGGGAGAAAAACTACCGGGACTTATGCTTCAACCCAATCTTGATGTCATTCACATTGAAAAAAATGTATGCGACAATGTGCACTTAATGAACTAGGCAAGTCAAAAGATCATCTTCAAGCGAGGAAAGATTTACGGAGGCCATGGGAGTTCGTGAAGATGCATGGCCGGATGAGTGTAACAAATTTCAAAACAATATTCACCCTCACAAAACCGAATAAGAAAATATTCCTCGTGGCATAAAAGAAAATTGAAGTTTCTGATGGATATTCAAGCAACATTTCACGATATATTGACATAGAGGCTCAAAAGGTTGATGGGCTGAAGTGTCATGACTCACATTTTCTTATGCAACAGTTACTTCCGTGGAGCTGTGTTCTTTTTTTTTTTTTTGAAGTTTTGCTCCAAAGGTTTTGATTGTCGAGGAACTCGATCAGCTACAACACAAAATTATTTTACGCTTTGTCATTTGGAGATGATCTGTCCTCCATCATTTTTCACGGTAATGGTTCACCTGACAATCCGCCTTGTTCATGAAACAAAGATTGTTGGCTCACTTCAATATTGATGGATCTATCCTATTGAAAGATGCTAACTTAAAATACATTGTATTAGCATTACTTTCTAAATTTGCTAGTCACACATTTTAACATTTATGGACATTTTTCCTTCTTTACTTTATAGGTTTCTTAGGAAATTGAAATTTTACATAAGGAATAAGGCATGGCCAAAAGATTCCATAGCTGAAGGCTATATAAGGGATGAGGTCCTGTATTTCCATTCAAGATACTTTGATGATATTGAGACGTCTTTCAACTGACTTCCTTGTACCGACTACCTTGTATAGTTGATTATCCTGAACCTGAGTTATCATCAAGAGAGTTGTTAATCCCTCGTGTTGGTAAACCAGTTGGAGGAAGTGAGAACTTCAAACTGACAGCGATTGAGAAGTTGCAAGCACATAGACATGTCTTAATTAATTGCGCTAAAGTTGAACCCTTCTTTCAACAAGGATTGTACACTCATATTTCATAATCACCATCTCATGATTAATTGCAGGAACTCAAAAGTCATGTGAAGTGTCAACTCAGGATCTATACATAAACATTCTCTAAAATTGACAAAAAGGTCCACAGAGAATTCTCAAGTTGGTTTGCGTGAAGAATACTAAATGACCACAACCCGCACTCACCGATTTCGAGCTCTCGCAATCGGCCTTCTTGACCATGCAACTAGGTTTACGACATACAATGTCAATGGTTTCAATTTTTGCAAGGTTTCACTAGATCAAGGATTGCTAACCTAAAACTCGGGTGTTTATGGCACCTTTGGGGCAAGGAGTTATGCGAGCAATAGTGACAACAACATGCAATTTGGAGACGTCCCTTATTATGAAAAGCTTCTTGATGTCGTTGAACTAAATTACCAAGGCTGTTTCACCATGACATTATTCAAGTGCTTGTAGGAAAATACGACAGCTTCCCGGGGACTTACAACTAAGGACTTAGGCATCACATCAGTAAATTTCTCCCAGCCAATTCACACTAATCAGTCTCAAGATGTTGAGCCATATATTCTTGCCTCAGAGGTACACCGAGTTTATTATGTCGAGGACAATAGGCACAAGATTGGAATATGTTGGTTCACTTAAAGTTCCAAGAGCTTTACGACATAAGCTTTGGTGATAACATCGCCTACGAGAGTAAGCTATTCTAGCCCGCTAGTTTCAAAAACTTCTTCCCTAAAAGCGATGACAATTTACTTATAGTTTGGTGCATTTTTACAAGTTACGCTTTATTATCACTTAATTTAAGTTTAACATTTGTACAAACATATTAAACTCACGACTAACATTTTCTCCACACAAATTTTGTAGGGATGACGATGAAGATTGATTTAAAAAATTATGCTTCTGTTATTGTATACCTCTATATTTTGTTTTAAAATACCAATAGATGTTTGTAGCGGTTTTAGAACCGCTACAAAAAGTTAAAAATTAAATTACAAACACCGTCACATCAACTACTACAAGTATCACACAAATATCCCTATAAATGCACTCGACACACCTCATTTCACACACTTCTTCAATTCTTCCCACTCACCTTCTCTCACATTTTCTCTCATCCGTCAACATTTTCTAAAGAGGTTAAGTGTTGAGCAAGCTTATCAAATATGGTAAATATTTTTTTAAAAATCTTTTATTTCAATTGTTTTCCTTCTTATAATATTGATACTAATTATTCTTTTTTTTTTTTTTTAATCTAAAACTTTAAGGACATTTCTTCAATATTCCTTTTATCATCATCAACATTCATTTCATGATCAAATATCATATAGCGAGATAACATAATAAGTTCATATTATATACACATTCTCGATAATACCTATATAATATCCATAATCAAATATCATCTACCATTATCATTTTTTAAATATTAACTATCATAATTTAAATTGTCACCTAAATAATAAAATAATGTAAAAATGAACTCAAATTAATATATATATATATATATATATATATATTTTGTAGTGGTTCCACAACCACTACACACTTTTTATGTTTTGTAGCGTTCTATAACCGCTACAAATTTAACTTTAAATTTTTGGCATCATTTTTTAAATTTCATCCAATATTATAGCTGTTTTACAACCGCTACAAACTTTTGCCACCAATTTTTTGAAATTCGTGAATGTAGTTAGTAGCGGTTTAATAACTACTATAAAGTTGGCGTCGATTTCTCAATTTCCTTTTGTGCCACATTTGTAGCGGTTCTCTAAATGCTACAAAATGTTCACACAATCTGTCATCTCGATCTCATCTTGGAGCTGTCACATAAAACCGCTATAGGAACAGTAGCGGTTCTTAGAAACTACTACAAAACAGCTTACAACAAGTGTTTGGTAGCGATTCTTTGAACCACTACCAATGTCATTTGTAGTCGTTAAAACTACTACAAATACACAATTTTAATAGCTACAAAACGTCTTCTTCTTTTTTTTTTTTAATAGTTTATGGTGTTATTTAATTAAAAATTCCATATACTGTGGTGTTATCATGTTGAAAATTAGAATTTTTATCCATTTTTTTAGGATGATTAATCTAATTCCTTATAGTTTCAAACAATTTATAATTATGTCCCTATAATTTTTTTTAATGAAGTCCTTATAATTTTACTTGTTTTTAGTAGGTCCTTGTAGTTTTCTTCTTTTCATCATGTTCTTATAGTTTCACATGATTTTTAATCAAGTCCTTGTAATTTCAAAACCACCTGTTTTTAACATTAAGAACAAAAACCCAAATTGTAGTAAATTATAAAGACCAAAAGCATGTTTAACTTCGTGTCTAGGTCCTTTCAAAACTACTAAAAAGTGTTTTTTAATTACTTTTCTGCAAGTTAAGACAAGACTCTCATCACATACTTATTTCAGACGCTACAAAAGTATTTCTAAAATGCTAAAATGCTAAAGCAAAGTGGCGGTACATGTGAAATGACTTTCCTTACACATCAACTTAAATAATCTTGGCATTTAAGAAATATTAGTGTACCAAACCAACCTTTTGAAATATAAAGGGAGAATTAGATAGGAGGACCTATATAAAATAATATTTATTAGGAAGGACCATAAAAATTTTATTTATTTAGGAGGACCAATTACCAAAATATAAATTTAGAAATACTAAATTGCCCTTAAAAGTGATTTAATTTTTTTTCTCACCAAAATTACTGCACGCCAAAATCATCAATTTGTAACCTTAACTAATATCTACATAATCATATCATTTAATTGTTACTCAAAAGGTAGATATTAAGCCCTTTAACCCTTTTTATATTATTAATTTTTTTTTCTTGATTTACATAATTTTATATAAATCGGGAAAAAAAAAAGCTCCCTCAAAGGAAATTTATCAACCAAAATAAAAAATTAAATGCATTTCATATCTTATCATTATATAATTTAATTATTACTGGTAACATAGATATTGAACCTTTAACCCTTTTATATCATTAAGTTTTTTTTCTTGATTTATATGTAAATCAAGGGGGAAAAAAAAACTCTATCAAAAAAATTTTATCAACCAAAATAGACAACTAAACACATTTTTTATCTTATTATAACTAGTTGTATTGGCTCAAATAACAAAAATAAAACATTACTATATTATATCAAAAATTGAAATATAATAATGCGTTAATGCTGTTGACACTTGACACTAGAAGGCACACTCATGTTGAACATGACCCTTATTAATTATATATATATATATATATAACATATTATAATAAATTATAAAAGAATTTCGAGTTTTTCCTAAAATTATATATTTTTCAACCAAAGTTTGTGTCAATTTTAAAAATAAATTATAATTTTGATAAAATTGAAAGATATTTGTGTTATTTTTTCTATAAATATCTATGATGAAAGAAATTGTGTTTAATTTAATTAAATTTAGAAATTCATATTAGTTTTAAACATAGAATGTGAGAGAAAATGTAGAAGGTTTGATTAGGGACACTTTAGTATTTTTAAATTTTTATTTTGTTAATTGGTCCTTCTAAATAATTACAACTTTTATGGTCCTTCTCAATAAATATTATTTATTATAGGTCCTTGATTTTAATTTTTCCTAAATATAAAAATTTAATTATAATAAATATATTTCAAAAGTTATATTTTGTATTTCTAATTAAAGTTTTATCGGATACGTTTTATGATTAAAATTATAATTTTTAACTTTATACGCAGCTCAAGAACGAGAACCCAAAGGGTCAACCCAAACCAAAGTTTTACTGTTGAAGACCTTTCCACGGCGGAGAAGTCTGACTGTCATAATGGGTCAACGCCGATTTCCAAAGAGACTTTAAGTGTTGTGGAAGATTGAGCTTGTAATTTTCAAGTAGTCTGTTGATTGATTTATAAAATTAAAACAAAAGCACATCATTCTTCAAATGTTTTTGAATTAATCAAATAATTTATTGGGTAAAAAAATTAATCAATTAATTTTACTAAGGACATGTCCGAAAAAATTAATTTTAGTAAGGATGAATTGTAGAGGTCATGCCTCTCTAGGTTTTAAATTTTTCCCACCATTATATACTCCCTCCCATGGTTTTTATAGAATTATTTTAACTGAATTATATAGTTTAAGAAATATATTAAAAGTAATGAATACGTAAGAAATGAAATTTTTTTCCTGCCATGCTCTTATTTATAAGGGGGAAAAGAGAGAAAAAAATAGTGGTAAGAAAAAAGGATAAAATAAAATTTATGAGAAAATGATGGGAAAAAAAAAAAAAAAAAAAAAAAGAGAATTGAATTAATGATAGATAAAATTGGTAAAAACGATAACCCCAAATTGAATTTATCAAAAAGGCCAAATCAATTCAAAAGTTAGGATCTTATAAAAAGATGTATATTTTTGGTTCCTAATATTTATGAAAAATTTGTAATATGTACTTTTTAATCTTGATCCCGTCAAGTATTTAAATTTTGACTCCGACCTTTTTGCCTCGATCATCTCCGCTAGCGATGGTCACATACAGGAGCTCTGGCAATAACTAATGGGAGCTTGTGAGTTGTTAAATGAGATTGTTACTTCCTCTGATTCTAATTATAGAACATATTTAATCGATTTTAAGGAAATTAAGAAGAGGAGTTAATTTTACTCATTTTCCTAAAATGCCCTTATATAAATTTAAAATGACATAAGTAAAAGTGAATCAATAACCCCTACCACATATCTCTTCGACCTAGAATTTTCCTTTCCATTCACTTTTTAATTGAAATAAAAGTGAATCAATAACCCCTACTACATATCTCTTCAACCTAAAATTTTCCTTTCCACTCACTTTTTAATTGAAATAATGGTCTTAGTGTGTGTGTTAGTGTGTGTGTTTGTGGGTGTGTGTGTGGGTGTGCACGCACGCGCGCGGTGTTTGTGTGTGTGTGTGTGTGTACGCTGTTTGTGTGCGTGTGCGCTGTTTGTGTGTGTGTGTGTGTGTTTGTGTGTGTGCGCGAGCGCGCGCGCTGTTTGTGTGTGTGTGTGTGTGCGCGTGCGTGCGTGCATGTGCGTACGTGTGTGTGTGGGTGCGCGCGCCTATATGTATACACATACACACACATATACACATTTATACATATATGTACACACCCACATGTGTGTCTGTAGAGACACACACATATACGTACATATATACAGACACATATATAGAGACACACATATATACATACATATATATATAGACACACACACACATACATACATACATACATACATACATGTGTGTGTGTGTCTGTTTCTCTATATATTTATGCGTAGACACACATATATACATACATATAAACACAGACACACATATATGCAAACATATATACACACACATGTGTGTGATATAAGTCAGCTTATCGGTAAATAAATTAAAATCTAATAATTTAAAAGTTTCACGGGAAGAGTCCATGCGCCTGCATACATATACTCACCAAAAGTCAAACACACTTGATAGAATAAAATAGAGGTATTTTAAGAAAGAATTGACAAAAATTAAAATTTTGTCCTATAATTAGGACCAAAACCAACTTCTAAATGTTGTCCTATAATTAACACGAGAGGGAGTGATTTCTAAACCTATTTTGTGATTGAATAACAACATAGGTTCATTGATGAATGCAACTGTATTGCAAAAGTTTTGTTTCTTGTTAATTGCTAAATTGAACTTATTAAGTTTTAAAATTATTAAGTGATTGAATAACAATAAAACTTTATTGAAGGGTGCAATTTTGTTACAAAAATTTTATTGTGTATATCTAATGAGAACTTGCGAATTGCTAAATCGCACTTGTTAACTTTGGTCTATGTATATATCGATTATTGATTTATTAATGATAATGACTTCTATGTAAAATATCAATCACGTTATACAGATTGCAAAAAGAGAACGTAACTCAGCTCCCTGGATATTGAATATATTAGATAATTGGATGCTAAATTAAGATATTAGGTTAAGATAATCTAATATAATTGGATGCTAAATATATCAGATCATGAATGATAATCGGGTTATTATAGGGATTGGATAATATAATTCAATATCTGACTGGATATTGAATATATTAGATAATGGATGGCGTACAATATGATTATTATAGGGATTAAATAAGATTATGAGCATGATAGGATATTCCTAATAACTAATAAATAAGACCTAATGACTTTAATGATTAAATGACACTTGAAACACTCATCAATGACTCTTGGCATTTAGCCTTGTGAAAAAAAAAAAAAAAAAAAAAAAATTGAAAAACTAAACTAAACAAACTCAAGTTGAACCGATCTTCAAGTAATGTTTCATGAAACTCCCAATAACATGCATTTAGGCCTAAAAGACGCAAGACTACAACCCAGCTTGTCTCCTCCAAGCATCTATTTATATGTTTCGGGCCTTTAATATGATGTTTTGAGCTCCAAAACATGTTGTAGCTTCTTGAATCTGCATCTTTTTTTTTTTCTTTTTTCGCATTCCTCCACTTGGGTGGTCTCATACAAAATGACAGAATTGCCTTACACTATTGTCATGGATTAGTGTTGGTTGTTGAAACTTGAAACTAGTAGCTTATCATAAAGAAGGTTCGTGGGTGGGAATAAATGGTGGTTAACACTAGACATCAACGTAGTGCCCCACTAATTAATCCGGCTAAGTCAACCGGCCAATTCCATTGATTGCGTCATAAATATTATCTGTGAAAATTAAAATATACTTCCTCTAGTCTTTACTATATAAAACACCAATTAGAAACAATTTTTAATTCCAAATATATAAGGCAGCAACCGTTTCATTAATTACTTTTTTTCCCTCTCATTTTACCCTTTTATTAATTGAGATTCAAATTTAGAAAACTTAAATCATGTCATTTAAAAAGGGTTGAAGTTGGAAAAAATTAATAATTTAGAACAAATTTAATAATTAACTACCATCTCTTATTCCGGGAGAATTAATAGTTGGTGCCTTATAATAATGATTAGATGACCAATAGATTTTTGGTTGAAGTGGTAAGCAGCCTCACCCCATAAAGAGGATAACACAAGTTCAAATTTCAAAAAGTGTACTTATTGGAAAAGGTGAAAACCCTTTACTTTTAAGCCTCGAATGGGAAAAACCTTGATCAAATAAAAAAAAATATCAGATGGAGTAACTTCATATGAACTTATGTGTTTGTATCATTGGTTATTGAACATTTTTATCAAAATAAAAATAAAAATCAACCAATCTAAAATTCATAAATATAATATCCAAGTTAAATAATTAAATCATCCCCATTTTAATCAAGCCTAAAAATGTGGGAATAATATTTTTTTCTGAAGTTATAGATAAAATGTTGTTAATGGGAGTATAATAAGATCATCCAATAATTTAAATGATATATCTCATTTGACGGGATAACATTTTTTGTTATTAATTTATGGGTATTTTTTGCCCTTAAAGTATCGCCAAGAACAATTTTGCCCTTAAAGTTTCAAGCGTAGCAATGTTGCCCCCTGAAGTTTCAAAGCGGAGCAATGTTGCCTAAAAAACCCTAACGGTCAACTAAGGGTCAACATTAGGGTTTTTAACGGAGGGGCAACATTGCTCCGTTTTTAAACTTTAGGGGCAATATTGCTCCCAAAAAAAGTAGCAATTTTGCCCTTGAAATTTCAAAACGGAGCAATGTTACCCCTCTGTTAAAAACCCTAATAGTCAACTAACGGTCAATATTAGGGTTTTTAACGAAGGGGCAACATTACTCTGTTTTGAAACATTAGGGGCAACATTGCTGCGCCGAAAACTTTAGGGGCAACATTGCTCCTGGGCGCATACTTTAAGGGGCAAAAATGCACCTTAACCCTTAATTTATTATTGTTAAAAGAGACAAATCATCAGACCACGTTTTCTAAGATATGAGGAGTTGCATAAATGTTATGGGACCGGTTATACCATACTTATGTACAATTCATTTAATTGTAAATCGGACTATGATCCACATGGTTAGAAACTTAGAATACGGACGCCATGTGCACAAATAATCTACCCAAGTCACAAACCCATTAATTAATAAGAGTGGGAATAGGCTAGGTTAGGCTTTATCTACATAAACCTGAGCCTGAGCTTGTATGTAAGCTTTTTTTAGGCCTGGACATGGGTCTTCAGAAAGTATGATAATTCATGAAGCCTGTTTAAAGACCTATTTAAAATATAGGCCTTTAAATAACCTCTAAAATATATGTTTCCAAATTCATATATAACCATTCACACTTATTAATAATCCAATGTTATATCTTAAAAGCCTAACATTCATTGTCATATTATGACTTAGTAAGGAAAGGAAAAGAATGTACAGTGACAACAATTGTTTGAGTAAATAAAAATAAGAAAAATCAATCATCTATTGACTAATGAGATATATTTTTTTAAAATCGACCAAACATAATAGGCAACATGTAAAACTAGATTTTACCTTTTTTTTAGTCTTCCCACATAAATTAGGACAAACTCTTACTACTAAGATTATAATGTTTCATTTAGCACTAAAATAGTCTCATAGCAATTATTATGTTTTAGTGGATGATACAAATCAAGAGAGATATAGTGAGTCAGCATTGTTATATTGAGTTATCAAAAAGAAGAGGGGTAGGGGTGAATGGGTGAATGATTAATGTGAAAGCAAAGGTTAAGTGTAATGACGATGAGATGTGAAATTAATGTTAAGTAGATGACTTTATATTTTAGATGATATTGTATATACTTGTATATCTAATAGTATAAATTAAAAAAAGTTAAATAGGTCAAGCTTGTAAGCTAGGCCTTATAAAAATAGACCTGACATATTTATCTAATTAGGTCAGACAATAGGTCTGATCATGAGACTGACCTATTTATTAAATATGCTATACCAGGTTTATATAGATTAGGCCGTAAATCCTTTATTAGGGACCCGACATATTTCCATCCTTTTTAATTAATTATTTTCAACCTTGAGTACACACATTTTTCTGACCAAGCCACCCAAAGACCGCCTCAAACCAAAATTATTAAATGCTTCAAGAAAAAAATACATAACAAATTAACCATGCTAGTCCACCAGTGACGACATAGCCCTATGATTTTGAGAGATCCTCATATAATGTCACTGACAGACATTAACGGAAGCTGTTTCGAGGAAGCAGCCTTTTCTTTGTCCTTAAGGATCTCTTCCAGGTTTCCATCAAAAGAATAGTCAAAAGGTTGAACGTTTTACTCTGACCAAGAAACAAAAAAGAGAACACCCCACACTTCACGTATTACTATAAATACATGACTTCTAATCTCCCTTCCTTTCAAACCTATTGTGTTTCATCAAAGTCCTTGTCCTCCATTATTGATCAAAAACACCTTCTTCTCTACCAAACCATTTTTTGATCAGTGATCATCACACTATGACTGCAACTACCGACCAGGGGATGATGATGCAGTTTTATGATCAGCCAAGTCCTGATTATGATCGTAATCTTTTTGATCAGGTTTCGGTCAGGGAAGGTTTGATTTCCGATGTGAATAACACCGTCTCGTCTAGCCTTAGTCCGACGAGCCCCAAGGCTGTTAATAACAATGGCTCCAGACCGACACGAAGAAGGTCTAGAGCTTCAAAGAGAACCCCCACCACACTTCTCAACGCCAACACCACCAACTTCAGGGCACTTGTACAGCAGTTCACAGGTTGCCCTAGTAGTACGGCCATGTCGTTTGATGTCTATAAGGGACCTATCACCTTAAATTTCAAACGAGGAAGCCAACAAGTCCTTCAACATCATCATAACAAATCAAGGACAACGGTAACAACGCTGTCACCGGCGGCCGCCGTGATGAAGGCAACATTTGGAAACATGGGTTTCAATAGTGAAGGTGGTCATCATCATCATCAATATCAGTATCAGCAGCAGCAGCAGCTAGCAGATCAGCAGCAACAATGGCGGCTGCAAGATCATCAGCAGAATCAGCAGCAGCAGCAAAGAGTTGATGATAATTTATTTGATGATAACAGTTACTTGTTTTCGTGTTCGATTAACTCGTCGTCGATATCTGATGGGCTGATCATGGATCATGACTATAGTTTGCAAGACTTGACCAATAATGCCTTCTTCTCTTCTAATAATGATGTGAGTCAGAATGATGCTTATTACATGTGATACTAAGACAATTTAAGTCTTACTTGTAAGGTTTCTTAATATATATATATACACACACACTTATGTAGATCTGTCTCCTCTTCATCTTTATGTAAGATCAATTAGATAGAAAGTCCCGTGTCATTAATTGCAAGGAATAACTCATGATATGTACCTGTTCATTTGTTTCTTGGTTTATTAATTATTACAAATTATTATCTTTATTGTTGCATTCCAATGATCACAAGATATATAAGCACTTTTAGTTATTATTCTTGTTCTTGATATTAATTGCACGAGGGATGAGTAAATAATTTTGCTCTTTTTTTGTAGCAAACTTTGTTCATTAGTATTTGTAAATACTACAAATTTTAATAGATATATTTGATTATTCTTATGAGATTTAAACAAGTCAAATGTACTTCTACGAAAAACTTCAGTTTATTGCTTTTCACAAATTTTCTCATAGCACATTTAAAGTTTGGAAAGTGCTATATATCCAAACAGAGACACTGGGCCGATTAAATCAAATTTTAATGGTTTCCCAGAAAAATCACCAAAATATTCAAGCTGACGATAAGAACAGATGTGATTTTTTATGGTTTCTGTAAATGAAAATTAATCAAGCGTAAAGAGTTGAGCAATTATTCATCATCATTTTCCAAAAGGTTGTGAAATTGAAACTAAATTGGTGTGACATATTTGATTTCAATTACCCATTTTAAATTTAATTATTCTTGATATGCTGATCTTGCTCGTTCTGGTTCTTTCTACTTTTTTTCAAGACAAATGGTCAATCCCAACTGATCTAATGCAATGAATAGCGTTTATGATCTGAGCATATAATAATAGAAGTGAGAGAAGTCTTGGTCTCAAATGGTAACTATATATTAAAAAAATATCGACCAACAAAAATTTATTAAGAATTAAAAATAGGTAGCGAGAGGCATCGGATTCAGAACATTGGTACTACACATGGAATATCATACTTGTTTTAATATTTTAATTTAATTATCGGTACTAAGAGATATTTTATACAATTAGAAACATTCAACAGTGAGTGAACCCTACGCAATAATATTGCTGCTTATTATAGTGAGTGATTCATCCTACTAAGTCAAAGGTGGCTTCAAATAGTACTCAATTAATGAGGACACGATTCAAAGAAGAGATGATGATCTTTGGTCAAAACGACAGAGTTAAGTAAATTTACACCTAAGGACCCTGACTTTAGATTGTTTTGATCACAAGCTTTGAAATTTCGTACCAAAAGATTTTTTAAGAAAAATAACTCTAATTATTTTTAAGTAAAATTTAGTTACTAATACTATCATCCCGAAAAAAAAAAGGTCTATATATATGTACACACAGTTAGCTTGATATTGAGAACATTATTATTACACAAATTTACAAAATATATATATATATATATATATATATCATAGACTTAAAATTGTACTCCCTCTCGCTTTTAGTGTAAGAATTAATTAAATATTTAAAAATTATTTAAATTAGTTATTAGTAAAAAAATCAAGGTTATTAAACCTGGACCGCCACTAAACCTGCGGGGTAGTAAGTCTGATCAAAGTCAAATCGAGTTAATCCAAGGCCAGACAAGTAAGGAGGTGAACTTGAGCGACACCAAAATGAGGGTAGTTGCTAATTACAATACTCAAATTCTTAATTGTAACATCAAAATTTTAATATTGAGGTTTAGATTTAAATAGGATTAATTATTGATGAGATTCAGGTATCAAGAGTGAAATTTGAATGTTTGAGACTTAGAAACACTAAGGACAATTATTGGAAATTATATCTCCAGACTTTTTGAATAGTTTTGGAATTTAAGAATTTTTTAAGACAAAATGATAATAGTTTTTAGTGATTCTTTTTTAAATAAAAAGTATACCACTTAAACTTTCCAAAAAAGTCTTAATTAATTTATAATTTTTTGAAATATGTAGAATTATATCTGAATTTTTAAAAAAAGGTCATGTAATTTTGAATAAACATTGGACCGGTCAAATCGGCCAAACCGGACCGCTTAGGTGACTGGTTCGAATTGCCAATTTCTAGGTCAGTTTTAATAACTGTAAAAAAATCTATTTATTCCGCAAAATACCATATTTAATCATTTGTATTAGAACTAATTTTTGATGAAATTTCATTTCTACTTTTTAATGAAATTTTCATTAACTTATGCAATTAATAAGGATAATATGAGAAAAGTTATAAATTTGGATGATAACGTGGATTACGTTTAGAATCAAAATAAATATTTTTAAATAATGAACTAACATTTATATTTAGGATGAGAGAGTGTAATAGTTTTAATTAATTAAAAGACAGGGAGAATGCCTGGAGGCATTTGATTCCCAAACTGGTTTTCTCCTTTTCTTTTTCCATTCATTGCAGTCCTTTCCCCCTTTCATGTCCATTGGATCAAAATCTAATAGTCTACATTAATTTCCTTCACATCCTTTCTCTCCATTTCCTTTCCTTTCTTCTCTCCATTGTAATAATATTTTTATAAAATATTAAATATAGAGCATTAGATTTTAATCCGAGTTCACATTAGGTGTTAATCTCTTATGTGCTTCTTAGGTGCTATTCCCTCTAATTAGAGGGATTAGGAATTTTATTTTATTTTTTAAAATTTTTTTATATATTCTATTTATTTAGATTAGATTATATACTGCATCTTGAAATTTTTTTTTTTGCACCCAATCTCTCAAATTAATTAATTTTCAATCCTACATTCAGAAATTTTTTCCTGTAACCCAATATCCTGGAAATTAATTAATTTGAAATATTGAGTGTAAAAAAAATTTCAAGATGCAGATATAATCTAATTTAAATAAATAGAATATATAAAAAAAAATTTAAAAAATAAAATAAAATTCCTAATCCTTCTAATTATAGGGAATAGCACCTAAGAAGCACCTAAGGGAATAGGACCTAATGTGAACCGTTTTAATCCAATGGTCATAAAGGTGGAAAAGGACAGCAGCGAATGGGAAAAGAAAATGAGATAAGTCAATCCTATTTGATTCCATTGTTAGGTACTCCCTCCAATCCTATTTATAAGAGTTTAATAGTTGAATTATGCGGTTTAAGAAAGCGGTTAGAATTACTTAAAAGAAATAAGTATATCTGAAATAAAATTTATTCTTCAAAAATGCTCTTATTTATGAGAAGGCAAGTAAAAGAGAAAAATAAAGTATATAAGTATCACCAACCTTTAATGTAATACATATAATTAATTAAGGTTAAAAATGAAAAAATAACTCATCAAATATTCAAACAATTCTTATCAGACTTTTATAAAAATGACCACAGCAATTCAAATTTTTAGCTCTTATAAAAATTATAAAAAGGATAAGAGGGGTATGTCACAAGCCACTAAATAATGGCCTCTAGAATCTAGACATTAGGACATCTCTTTGGAAAAAAGAACGGCTACCAAGTATGACTTTGAATAGTTTTAGAATATTAATATACACAAACATTTAAATATGAATGAGGAGAAAAAATTTCATTTAAAATTTTTGTCCATTTGTTCCAAGCTCTAATCTTAATTTTTTTTTTAAAAAAAAAAAAAAGAAAACTAGAATTTTCATAAAACGTGGTAGTAAGTTCTTTAAAATACTATACGATTGTGATCATCAAGAAATTAATAATTATGCTCCCTCCATTCTTTTTTATAAGAAATAATCGCTATATATACCACATTCTTTTTTATAAGAAACATTCATAGGATATATTATTTTTTAGTTCTTATTTTCCCATTTTCCCCTTATTTAATTACCCCTATTTAGTGTCAATATATTCCATCAGTTTTTAATATACGACATAGTTAACTTTTTTAAAAGAAATTAAGGAAACTAAATAAGTTAGTTAGTATAGCATATGTCATATTTCGTTTGATTATATTTAGTTCATAAATTAGACAAATTAATTTAGTATGAAAAAAATAAATATCAATACTTTAAATTAATTAATTTAACTTCAATAATCTCTCCCAAAAAAAGTCATATCTCTTATATTAAGAATTGGAAGAGTATTAAATTTTCACAACTCCCAAAGATACCAAGACCTAACTATATTTATTTTATTATTCTCTCTTTACAATTTTCCTTATTATAATAATTTTCTTATTTTTTTTTTTATTCCATATAACATCACAAATAAATGTATTTTAGTTAAAAAATAGTAACAATTTTGACATATTTATTATTCTTAGCTGACACTTCGAACAACAAGATTCGGTTAACCATTTCTTATAGGTAATGAAATTTTTAAAACTAATAAGGGTTTTAGAAGTAAATTTAGGCTGCATGTGTGCTCAGTGAGAAATGGGGTGAAGGATAATTGGACAAGGGAATTAATGGCAGGCTTGATTTGTCTTGGTCTACAACACGAATATTTTCCATTATCTCTCCAAAGTCAATGTACTTATCTGCCCTGATATTCTAGTCATGTTCCGCGTGTCTTTTTCCTTGGAGTGCGTGCATCCATCCATAACCCGCATCCCTCGTTCACATTCATCCGACCACCTCATCCGGGAAGCCTAAGGTATGTTTGGTTTGAGAAAAAGGGAGGGGAAGTTTAGTAAAAAAAATTTCTCTCATTTTTATAAAATTGATAAATAATTTTCACATATAGGTGCTTTTTTTATGTCCTTTTAAAAGATTTTTTCCTATCTTCCCTTCCCCGCGCTTCTTATATATATATTATTCATATTTTTTTTAACTAGAGGGATGTGGCATTTTTTAAAAATTTTTATATATTATATTTTTTTAGATTATATTATATCTTTGCATTTTGAAATTTTTTTTAAATTTTTTTAAAAGATATCTCAAATTAATTAATTTCTACGATATTGGTGTTATAGGAAAAATATTTTAAATGCAGGATTTAAAAATAATTAATTTGAGATACTGGGTGCGAAAAAAAATTCAAAATGCAACATATAGTCCAATCTAAATAAAAAAAAAATGTTACATCCCTTTAATTAGAGGGAAAAACATATAAGAAGTATCTAATGAAAAAGCACATAATGTGAACCAAAAATATGGTGCGGTTTTATAAGTTGATGGATTCCTCCTTTTATTAAGTTAGTCTTTCAGTATTTGACTTTTTTTAAAAGGCTTCTACTCAAATGGCGTAGTGCTGAGTCACTAGGGACATCCTCTCTTAAGGGGATGCATTGTTATGAGTATTATATTAGGGAGTTTGGTGTGGAACTACTAGGATATCAGCTTTCAAAGAGTGTGGTAATGGATATTAGAGCACACGAGTATATATGCTTTATAAGACAACATATAGTTATCAAATCCCGACCAGTTGGGTCAACCCGGAAACTGGTGACTTAACCATTAAACTAGTATGAGTATGTTCATCGATTGCACTGTAGCAACTTGGGGCAACCCAGGCTCAACCTGATTAGGCTGGCCAAATTGTTGAGGTGACCTGGTTGGTCTTTTAATTTAAAAAAAAATTTTAAATGTTTTTTATAAGGTATGAATTGTATATGACAATTTTAGTCAAAATTAATGCTAATTTTAGTATTAATGATTATTAGTTTAGTGATTGAAGAATTGTAGGTATGAATATTTTGTTATTGTTGATCTATTTTGATAATTTGCTAGAAAGAATATTTAGTCATTATTGATTATAGTGTCATTAGATGGTGGATTGATACTATGATGTCAATATATTAAAGAAATTGTAAAGAATGTTAGATAAGTATATGATTATTTTGTTAGTGATTCAAGGTATTGAATTAATTTTGGATGGTATGATATGATGAGAATTAAATTATTTTTAACAAATGGTATTTATTTGGATTTTTTTCCAAACTTGTTTTTCATTTTGCCCAATAAATATAACCAAAACTTTTCTTCTCTCTTTACCCTATAAATAGTGCAAGAAAAGCATATTAGAACTAAATAATTCTTCAACCTATATAAAACTGATCTGGACTTTCAACACCAGTTTCTTATTATCATACCGATGTAAAAACAAAATTATTATATTTTATGTTAATACCATTTGATCGTTTATATTAAAAATACTATTTTATACAGGTTATTGCTATCATGTAAAGAAAAGGTTAAAATACAACCAATATAAAATAGTCATACTATTACACTGATTATTGTCATAGTTGTGTAAAAAGTCTACTTTTAATCTTATACTAAGTCAATTTTTACTGATTCTCACATATTAAATAATGAAAATTTAATTATATATATATATATATTAAATTGATAAAATTTTCTCTTATTAAAATTTTCTTCACTCTACATTTACAAATTATTCTCACATCTCTCTCTTTTCTATTTTATTTTTCCAAAAAAAAATAAATTAGGGTAAAATTGAAAAAAAAAACATTAATAGCTATCTGAGTGGAGTTATATTTAAGAGTTTTTTTGGTATGAGGGAGGAGGAAAGAAAAAGTGGGTGGAGGGAAAAAATTTTGGAGTCAGATTTTAAAAATGTAGAGAAGTTGGGTTACAAGTTTTTAATTAATTTTTCCTTCATCTTTTCTTTATTAAAATTTTAAAACCCCACTTCTCCAATTTTTTCGAATTCAATTCATAACAATTTATGGGAAAATCACTTTAAAGCCCCAAGAGACCAAAAAAATGTCAAAAAAATCCCAGAAAAAAAAAATTGATGTAAAAAAAGTCCAAATGAGTTGTTAAAAATCATAGATGAAATTGTTAATGCCCTACTGAAAAAGTTGTTAATACCCTACTGAATGAGTTATTAATGAGATCTTTTTTACATCAAAATTTTCTTTGGGATTTTTTTAACATTTTTTTGGTCCTTTCAAACCTTAAGGGATTTTCCCAAAATTTTTCTCCCCCTCCCCTCCAAAATTTCTTATACCAAAGAGTTCCTTAACTTTGAGAAAAACAGGTCCTTAAGACCATTTTGTTTTGCACAATGAACTTCTAATAATGACCTTCAACATGCCTTTTACCTCTATAATAATCCAAACCCACCGTTCACATTATCACTTGAATGGAATTTCAGTTCATCGATGTTCTATTCTTTTATGCGAGTCAAAAATTATTATCACGTGCCATTTATTTTAGAATTAACGATAGTAGTGTTTTTCAATTTTTGCACTCAAGATGATGTCATCTGAAATATAATTAGTACAGTAATTTATTGCATTAATATATATATATATATATATATATATATATATTAGTTTTTGGCCTTTTGCTATTGTGACGTGTTAGCTAAGACATCATTATTTATTTAGTTAAAACTTACAATCTTATGGATTATTCTAAATTTTAAGTTTTCTGTTTAACATTCATGTAGTTTGTGTGTGTGTGTGTGTGTGTTTAAACTTCAAAACTTCTCATGCTGTTCCTTCAATTTGAATAGAGTCATCTTTGAATTTGCATCCACTTTTTTCCCAAAATTTCTAAAAGACAACTTCTGTTAAGATTGCACAACTTTAACGTTAAAGTGGGTTCCTCTTATTTTGACTTGACTGCCAACGGAAATTACTTAATAGTTGGGCACGTTTTTCTCAGATTTCAAAAGTAAAATACTCCCTATCATTCTAAATATAAAATTTAGACAAATGATTTGATTTAGTTTTCATATCTCAATTCATTTTATCTCTCAAGTTTATAATTTTTTTTTTCAAGCACATAGTATGAGATTTCCATCAAGGGAAAGTTATAATGGCATGATAAAAGATTATTTTAAGAAAATCAAGATCTATTTGTTAAAAAATAACTTTAAATAATTTTTTAATACATGCAAATTAGTTATTCAGCTTTTTATAAAAAATTTTTGTAGATAAATTTTAGGAAATGGATCGGGCTCACTCACAATCTAAGAGGCGAGAAGCTAGAATACGTCCCCTCCATCGCCTTGATCAACTCAGGATCAAACTCACCCTTTGGTGAGAATGTTCAACTCTTTTGTCAGTTGAACCTAAGGATGAAATCTCTTTTCTCCTAGTTTTTTTTCTTCTTTCTTTTTCTTTTTTTAATTAAGAACGGGAGACGCTGCTTTTTTTATCTGGATTTTTGTCACAATGTAGATGTAATTACCGTTAACAGATAAGTGAGCCTGAATTGGGTTTGTAATAGTGTACGATAACTCATGGTGTTGATATTCACTCATATCATTGGTTGGGCTACTAGCCCAATTGGCCCAGGTATGAATTTTATTCTTTTTCTGTTTCACTTTTTTTTTTTTTTTTTGGATAAGAAAAAAGTTTTGGAAGTTTTGACGTCGGTCACATGAAAGCCTTGCCGGGCTCTTTGAGCACTTAATGGGGACTTATAAGATCGCTCACTCAAAGTCCCAGACAGCGTGGGATCAAGCACACATTCATTTATAACTTGAACAAATTCCTTATCATCTATGCCAACTTCCTTTGGCTTCTATTTCACTTGATAATGAATATTAACAAACACATAGGATTTTAGTATAAGGTGCAATATGTGTCCGGAGCCCAAAATGCCTTAGCCGATGCTATGGCTAAGGAAGGTATCTCAAGATCCTTTATGGTTAATGTTATCCTCTTAGTTTGGGTCAGTGTTGTCAAACGATTTGTCTGGGACCTGTTTCCATTTCATTAATCCTTAATTAATGGCGTTTTGCCTCTTTTATACCAAAAAAAAAAAAAAAAAAAAAAAATTCTCAACGAACACATAGGATTTTAGTATATTGATGATAGATGATTCTGCAAATCAATATGAATATTTATTATTAAGAAGAAGGGAAAGTTTTTCATACAGCCATGACGGGTGAAATATAAGTAGGGGTTTAGGTTCGAAGTTTTATGAAATAACGAAAAATATGAATATCAATTTAACAAAAAAAAAAAATGTCAATGATTTCGTAGGCTCCTTTTCCTCTCTTTTTTTTGGTATAAAAAAGTTTAGGCGGGGGTAGACAGGTAATCAATCGGGCGGGACATGCCTCTAGGCTCAAAGAGATAAAAAGGTACTTATAGATCGTCTACAAATGAGATCCTCATATCGACCTGTGGGTATCGAACTTCCTCCCTTTTAGGATGAAAGCTGATACCTTAGCCAACTGTACCACTCCTCATTCGGCTCCTTTTCTTCTTATGTTGTTAAGAAACTAGAGTTAGATTATTTCAATGAGGCCCAACCTAATTTGAATTCAAATTTGTTGCTACTACTAGATGATTTGTCACCAAAAACCAAGAAAATATTGGTGTTTAGATGAGAGAAGGTACACGCCTGCCCAAGGCCCTCTTCTGGTTTTATCAATGGCAGTCTAAAAGCCGTTTAAGCTCAAAATCTCTGATTTTTAAGACCTTGGCCATTAAAAAAAAAAAAAATGGTAATATGAGTTCACATAAGATATGGGAGTTCATGTAGGAGGTTGGAATAATAGAGAGCATATTTTGTGTTTATCACTTTGTCGTGGATAAATGTGCGTACCATTAAGTTAATTTTGGACTTTCCATATTTTAAATAAATTTTTATTTTAATATATGTAAATTTCAAAATAAAGGTAATTTTAAAATGATCACTTCTTATAAAAATAAATTTAACATTAAAATCTAACAGGTATAGGTAACCCTGTTTCTCATTCGGAAATTGAGTAGGCTTTCATGCATATGGGTGCTTTAAAATCCTCGGGACCTGATGGTATAAATGCACTGTCTTTTTAGGGCCAGGTAAGTTCTGTTATCTAGTACTTACCCCGAAGTGTGATCACCCGGAGACGCTAAAGGAGTTTTGGCTTAGCAGTCTTTGTAATGTCATGTACAAGGCCATTACCGTACTTCTAGCAAATTGGATTAAGCCTATTTTAGCCTGTGTTATTTCTCCTAATCAATGCAGCTTTGTGCCAGGAAGACACGTCTCAGATAATATAATCGTGGATCAGGAAGTTATTCACTCTGAGAAATACGAAATGCAGAAAGGGATGAATGGCCATTAAAGTTGATCATGAAAAAGCTTATGATCGAGGGACATGGTGTTTTGTTATCAATTGCTTCTGAGAATTGAATATACCATCCACTGTCATTGAAGTTATTAACTGCTGTATTTCCACTCCATCCATGCAAATTCTGTGGAATGGCAGTAAATCTGAACCTTTTAGCCCGTCCTGTGGAGTCAGACAGGGGACCCATTATCTCTTTACTTGTTATCAGGACGCGTTATGGACCAATGTTATTCGGGGGTAAGTACTGATGTGAGAGTGATTTAATTCCTCAAGTTAATATGAAAAGACCAGGTTCAAGGATACGGTCTGGTATTAAAGCAACTTGGGAGAAAGTCGAAATGCGAGGCAGTTCTGGCTTGAACTGGGTATCCATCCATCCAATGATAGGTTTTGGAGTTGCAATCTAATGAAATGCAGGTTATGTTCTAACGTATGTAATAGCATATCGATAATAAATGGGCGATGGTGCGAGCTGTTTTGCATTACGTGTTAGATGTTGTGGTGCAGAAGAATGAAAGAAGCCGTCAAAATATTAAGGGCGTTTGGTCAAAGAATCCATGGGAAAGGAAAGAAAAATTAGAATTTTCCCTCGTTTGGACGCGTTTTGGGCCAATCTTCCCGCGCCTTCACCCCGGGCCACCAATCTTCTTATATGTGGGAAGATCAAATTCCTCCAAATTTGGAGGGATTTCACCTTTCCCACGTCACTATTCATACTTTTGACAAATTTACCCTCAAATTCAAATATTAAAAATATATTTTAGCAAAAAAATAATTTAGCAAAAAAATATATTTTAGCAAAAAAAATTATTTTTTTTTTTTACAGAAGTTCAAACTTTGATATATATTTATTAAAAATATATTTTAGCAAAAAAAAAATTATTTTTCTTTTTTATTTTGAATTAATTACTTTTGAGGGTAAAATAGACATTTCTTGATAAAATTTTCTCTTATTAAAATTTTCTTCACTCTACATTTACAAATTATTCTCACATCTCTATCTTTTCTATTTTATTTTTCCAAAAAGAAATAAATTAGGGTAAAATTGAAAAAAAAAAAAAAACATTAATAGCTTATATTTAAGAGTTTTTTTGGTATGAGGGGGGGAGGAAAGAAAAAGTGGATGGAGGGAAAAATTTTGGAGTCGGATTTTTAAAAAGTAGAGAAGTTGAATTAAAAGTTTTTAATTAATTTTTCTCACTATTTTATCCTTCATCTTCTCTTTATTAAAATTTTAAAACCCCACTTCTCCAATTTTTTCGAATTCAATTCATAACAATTTATGGGAAAATACCTTGAAAGTCGAAGAGACCAAGAAAATGTCAAAAAGTCCTAGAAAAATTCTAATGTCAAAAAAGTTCAAATGAGTTGTTAAAAACCACGAGATAAAGTTGTTAATGCCCTACGAAGAAGTTGTTAATATCTTACTGAAGAAATTGTTAGTGAGATCTTTTTGACATCAAAGTTTTCTCTAAGATTTTTTTAACATTTTTTTTGTTCCTTCAAACCTTAAGGGATTTTCCCAAAATTTTTCTCCCCCTCCCCTCTAAATTTGTTATACCAAACAGTTCCTTAACTTTAAGAAAATTAAAACTGGTCCTTAAGACCTTTTTTTTTTTTTTTTTTCAACAATGAACTTATAATAATGACCTTCAACATGCCTTTTACATCTATAATAATCCAAACCCACCGTTCATATTGTCACTTGAGTGGAATTTCAGTTCATCGATGTTCTATTCTTTTATGCGAGTCAAAAATTATTATCACGTGCCATTTATTTTATAATTAACAGTAGTAGTGTTTTTCAGTTTTTGCACTCAAGATGATGTCATCTGAAATATAATTAGTAGTAATTTATTGCGTTAATATGTTTTTTTTTTTTTTGAGTTTTTGGCCTTTTGCTATTGTGACTTGTTAGCTAAGACATCATTATTTATTCAGTTAAAACTTATAATCTTACGGATTATTCTAAATTTTAAGTTTTCTGTTTAACATTCATGTATTTTTGTTTGTTTGTTTAAACTTCAAAACTTCTCATGCAGTTCCTTCAATTTGAATAGAGTCATCTTTGAATTTACATCCACTTTTTCCCAAAATTTCTAAAAGACAACTTCTGTTAAGATTGCACAACTTTAACGTTAAAGTGGGTTCCTCTTATTTTGACTTGACTGCCAACGGAAATTACTTAATAGTTGGACACGTTTTTCTCAGATTTCAAAAGTAAAATACTCCCTATTGTTACGGACCGACCCAAAAGCCTCTAAGTCAATGGCAAGGCCCAAGCCGAGTCAGGAGGCGTAATCCGCTAATCATGGCAGGAGATCCGAAAATCTCGGCTGGGCAGAATCCGCCCCTATCATATCGGCCTGCCGAGATACACGCCCCATTAATGACACGTCTCATTAATGGGGTATCCCGGGTATCCGCCCCATTAATGACACGTCTCATTAATGAGGTATCATCCAATATCCGCCCCATTAATGACCCACCATTAATGGCGTGCCCCGGATATCGCACCGACGCCTCTATAAATAGTGCATGCACACTATTTTATTTTTCCAAAAAGAAATAAATTAGGGTAAAATTTGGAAAAAAAAAAAATAGTTGTCTGAGTGGAATTATATTTAAGAGTTTTTTGGTATGAAGGAGGGGAGGAAAGAAAAAGTGGGTGGAGGGAAAAAAATTTGGAGTCGGATTTTAAAAAAGTAAAGAAGTTTGGTTAAAAGTTTTTAATTAATTTTTCTTCCTATTTTATCCTTCATCTTCTCTTTATTAAAATTTTAAAACCCCACTTTTCCAATTTTTTTGAATTCAATTCATAACAATTTATGGGGAAATTCCTTTAAAGTCTCAAGAGACCAAGAAAAAGTCAAAAAAGTTCCCAATAAAATTTTGATGTCAAAAAAGTTCAAATGAGTTGTTAAAAACCATAGATGAAGTTGTTAATGCCCTACTGAAGAAGTTGTTAATACCCTATTGAAAGAGTTGTTAATGAAATCTTTTTGACATCAAAATTTTCTCTATAATTTTTTTAACATTTTTTTTCGTCCCTTCAAACCTTAAGGGATTTTCCCAAATTTTTTCTCCCCCTCCCCTCTAAATTTCTTATACCAGTTCCTTAACTTTGAGAAAAACAGGTCCTTAAGACCCTTTTTTCCCCCCACAATGAACTTATAATAATGACCTTCAACCTGCCTTTTACATCTATAATAATCCAAACCCACCGTTCACATTGTCACTTGAATGGAATTTCAGTTCATCGATGTTCTATTCTTTTATTCGAGTCAAAAATTATTATCACGTGCCATTTATTTTAGAATGGGTGAAGATGCAGATTTGCCAACCAACTATTACCTGAAGAGCGTCTAACATAAATAACTATCGAAGGAACCAAAATTGTCAATCAACAATTAAAAAGTGAAAAAAAAAAAACACCAAATAACTATTAAAAGTGAAAAAAAAAACACCAAATAACTATTAAAAGTTAAAAAAAAAAAAACAAAATAACTATTTAAAAAAAACAACTATCACAATTAAGTTAAAATATGAGGCAGATCGGCGTAGGACGGTTTCTGCGAAACGCTAAAAAACGAGCGGTTAAGCTTTCTTGTTGGAAAAGGAAAACACCAATAGAGATGGGACCCATGAGAGTAGGCATTGTAGCAGCAGCGGTTGCTACTTGTGGCATCGTAATGGAACCAGGGTGCAAGGTGTGTGCCAATCGAACCCTGTGGACTACTGGATGAGTTGAAGAGGGTGAGTGGTACACCCAACAACAATAGAAGCTTTGGAGATGCCGACGTCGCCGACACTGTGACAGTCAATGGAAGACAAAGACACTAAGACAGTGATGAGATAATAGTTCGTTGGTGAATCTGCTCCAAATTGTGTGTGTTTTTTTTTCACTTTTTAATTGTTGATTGACAATTTTGGTTCCCTCAATAGTTATTTGTGTTAGACTCACCTCGAGTAATAGTTGGTTGGCAAATCTGCACCTTAACCCTTTTAGAATTAACAATAGTAGGGTTTTTCAATTTTTGCACTCAAGATGATGTCATCTGAAATATAATTAGTAGTAATTTATTGCATTAATATGTTATTTTAGTTTTTGGCATTTTGCTATTGTGACTTGTTAGCTAAGACATCATTATTTATTCACTTAAAACTTATAATCTTACGGATTGTTCTAAATTTTAAGTTTTCTGTTTAACATTCATGTAGGTTTTTTTTTTTGTTTAAACTCCAAAACTTCTCATGCTGTTCCTTCAATTTGAATAGAGTCATCTTTGAAATTTAATCCACTTTTTTCCCAAAATTTCTAAAAGACAACTTCTGTTAAGATTGCACAACTTTAACGTTAAAGTTTCCTCTCTTGACCAAAAAAAAAAAAAAAGTGGGTTCCTCTTATTTTGACTTGACTGCCAACGGAAATTACTTAATAGTTGGGCACGTTTTTCTCAGATTTCAAAAGTAAAATACTCCCTATGACTCCAAATATAAAATTTAGACAAAGGATTTGATTTTAGTTTTTTATATCTCAATTCACTTTATCTCTCAAATTCATAATTTTTTTTTTTTCAAGCACATAGTATGAGATTTCCATCAAGGGAGAGTTATAATGGCATGATAAAAGATTATTTTAAGAAAATCAAGATCTATTTGTTAAAAAAATAACTTTAAGTAATTTTTTTTAATACATGCAAATTAGTTATTTAGCTTTTTATAAATTTTTGTGTGTATAAATTAGTTATTTGTCACAACGTAGATGTAATTACCATTAACAGATAAGTGAGCCTGAATTGGGTTTGTAACAGTGTACGATAACTCATGGTGTTGACATTCACTCATACCATTGGTTGGGCTACTAGCCCAATTGGCCCAGGTATGAATTTTATTCTTTTTCTATTTCACTTGATAATGAATGTGAACTTTTTCTATTTCACTTGATAATGAATCTCAACGAACATTATATCAAAAAAAAAACTTTTTTTTACCAAAAAAAAAAAAAATGTCAACGAACATTAACGAACATTATATCGAAAAAAAGAAGAATCTCAACGAACACATAGGATTTTAGTATAAGGTGCAATACGTGTCCAGAGCCCAAAATGCCCTAGCCAATGCTATGGGTAAGGAAGGTATCTCAAGATCCTTTATGGTTAATGTTTGTCCTCTTAGTTTGAGGCCAGTGTTGTCAAACGATCGATCGTCTGGGACTTGTTTCCCTTTCCTGTAATCTTTAATTAATGGCGTTTTGCCTCTTTTATACCAAAAAACAAAATCTCAACAAACACATAGGATTTTAGCATGGTTTGTGAAACCAGACCGGATCGACTGGCCAACCGGTCCGGTTTAGGGTAAAACCGACTGACCCTTGTCGATTTTTTTTTTTTTTTTTTTTAAAAAAAATTATTTCTCCCTCAATTTTTTTTAAAAGAATGCAATCTGATTCATATCAGATTTGAAATAACGTATGTGTGATTTCCGACTCTTTCTACTATCAAACTCAACTTCCCCAAACTTCTCGGTGCTCTTTGCTCCTCGACCGTCATTTTGTGGTTTCTCTGTTTTTGGTTGGCTTTGCTTAGTGGATGTCAAATGTCGGCTGTAAAGAAAATTATTAAGAATATCTAAATATGTCTCAAGTATTGGAGTATATGATTATTTTGTCACTGATCCAAAGTATTGAAGTGATATATAGTATGCCAAATTTAGGTTGGTGTGATGAGAAATTAATTATTTTCTAATTTTTTATACCTCACCGGTTTAGGCCCGGGTTAACTCCGATCTGACCCACTAACCTTTAATCTAGTACCCCGACCGATTCAATGACCGGTCCGAGTTTCAGAACCTTAAATTTTAGTATACTGATGATAGATGATTCCGCAAATCAATATGAATATCAATATTTATTATTAAGAAGAAGGGAAAGTTTTTCATACAGCAATGATGGGTGAAATATCAGTAGGGGTTTAGGTTCGAAGTTTTATGAAATAACGAAAAATATGAATATCAATTTAACAAAAAAAAAAAATGTTAATGATTTCGTAGGCTCCTTTTCTTCTTCTTCTTCTTTTTTTTTTTTAATAAAAAAGTTTAGGTGGGGGTAGACACCAGTAACTTACCAAGACAAGGGCATGCCTCCAGGTTTAAAGAGCACTTATAGAGGTACTTACTGATCGCTCTACCAATGAGGTCCTTACATCAATCAATGGGTATCAAACTTTTTTACTTTTGAGTAAAAGCTGATGCCGTAATCAACTGTGTCACTCCTTATTGACTCCTTTTCTTCTTATATTGTTAAGAAAATAGAGTTAGATTATTTCAATGAGGCCCAACTTAATTTGAATTCAAATTTGTTTGTTACTACTAGACGATTTGTCACCAAAAACCAAGAAAATATTGGTGTTTCGATGAGAGAAGGTACAGGCCTGCCCAAGGCCCTCTCTCGGTTTTATCAATGGCAGTCTAAAAGCCGTATATGCTCAAAATCTCTGATCTTTAAGACCTTAATTGGCCATTAAAAAAGTAAAAAAACATGGTAATATGAGGGAAGATGATTCTCTCATTGCCATATTTTCTCATCATCTCTCATCATCCAATCTCAATCATTGATTTGACTTAATGAGATTGTTTGGTGTGTGAAGATGTATTAAATCTATAGTCTAAATTTAAAACTAATGAGGGACAATAAAAAATGTCAATGAGAGAATCCAAACCCGTAATATACTATGAGTTGACCTGACAACTCTATATCTTCACATAAGATATGGGAGTTCATGTAGGAGGTTGGAATAATAGAGTGCATATTTTGTGTTTACCATTAAATTAATTTTGGACTTTCCATATTTTAAATAAATTTTTATTTTAATATATGTAAATTTTAAAATAAAACGTAATTTTAAAACGATCACTTCTTAGAAAAATAAATTTACCATTAAAATCTAACAGGTATAGGTAACCCGGTTTCTCATTAAGAAATTGTGTAGGCTTTCATGCATATGGGTGCTTTAAAATCCTTGGGACCTGATGGTATAAATGCACTGTTTTTTGGAAGGAGATCCTTTTCTTATCTTGTTTCTCATTTTCTCTCATTGACCTTATCTGGGCCTTTAATTTAGGAAAGTGAGAGAAAAATGAAAGTAGTATTGTATTGACTGGACGGATGTGATTTAGAGACTTGTTTTTTCAAAGCCAATAGGGCCAGGTCAATTCTATTATCTAGTACTTACCCCGAAGTGTGATCACCCGGAGACGCTAAAGGAGTTTCGGCTTAGCAGTCTTTGTAATGTCATGTACAAGGCCATTACCGCGTGCTTCTAGCAAATAGGATTAAGCCTATTTTAGCCTAGCTTTGCGTCGGGAAGACACGGATAATATAATCGTGGCTAAGAGAGTCATTCATCCTATGAGAAATCTGAAAGGGATTCATGGCTATTAAAGTAGATCTTGAAAAAGCTTATAAGTGAGATAGTCTTTTGTTATCAATTGGTTACGAGAATTGAACATACCATCCACTGTCATTGAAGTTATTAACCGCTGTATTTCCACTCCGTCCATGCAAATTCTATCGAATGGCAGTAAATCTGAACCTTTTAGCCTGTCCTGTGGAGTCAGACAGGGGACCCATTATCTCCTTACTTGTTTGTAATTTGCATGGAAAAATTAGCAGGAGAATGTGAACAAGAAGGCATGGAAACCAATTCGCCTGAACAAGAATGGGCCTCCAATCTTTTATCTTTTCTCTGCCGATGATCTTGTTATTTTTTCGGAAGCAAGCCTGGAGCAAGTCGAGTTATAAAGCAGCATTTCAGATTATTTTGTGAGGTGTCAAGCCAAAAGGTTATCAATGCAAAAACCAGAGTTTTCTTCTGGCAAAATTTAGTCATAATATTCGTACACAGCTGACTGAAGAACTGGGGTTTACAACTGCTGCGAATACATCATGACAGAGTCAAAAAGGACCTATCAATATGTGATTGATAAAGTCCGCAAAAGACTATCTAGTTGGAAATGCCATTTTCTATCTTTTGCAGGTAGGAAGACGCTGGTGAAAACGGTTGCCTCTACTATATATGGCAAATCATGCCAGGCAGACATCGCTTTTACCTGTTAGCTCCTGTGAAATCAATGAAATCAATAAATTTCGTATGGCGGTCGACTTCTGAAAAGAAGAAAGCACACTTGGTATGTAGCATGGGAAAATGTATGCAAGTCAAAAGAGCAAGGGGGCTCAGTTTACGTCACTCAAAACTGCAAAAATCGCGCTTTCCTTATGAAGATTGGGTGGGAACTTATCACAAATCAGGACGCGTTATGGACCAATGTTATTCGGGGGTAAGTACTGATGTGAGAGTGATTTAATTCCTCAAGTTAATATGAAAAGACCAGGTTCAAGGATACGGTCTGGTATTAAAGCAACTTGGGAGAAAGTCGAAATGCGAGGCAGTTCTGGCTTGAACTGGGTATCCATCCATCCAACGATAGGTTTTGGAGTAGCAATATAATCTAATGAAATGCAGGTTATGTTCTAACGTATGTAATAGCATATCGATAATAAATGGGCGATGGTGCGACCTGTTTTGCATTACGTGTTAGATTTTGTGGTGCAGAAGAATGAAAGAAGCCGTCAAAATATTAAGTATCCAAGAAGGGTTGTGTCAGAAATTAAAGGCAAAAAATGAGATGCATGGAATGGGCTTCTACTTTTAACCCAAGTTTGAAGAAAATGGGAACCAATAGAGTTCAAGTACCACCCACTGGCGCAACTGAGAATCCATGGATGGATCGAAGTATATGTGGATGGGGCTTATTCATATGCCTCTCTTTTAAGTTCAAAGGATCTAGATCTACATGGAGACAGAATACTCTTGCTGGAAGTACAGAACCTTGTGGGTCGTAATTGGGAAGTACTCCTTTTGGTCGGGGATGTACTCCTTTTGGTCGGGGAAGTACTTTTCAGTTCTCTTTTTTTTTAAATGAAAGTTGATTTTTTTTCAAATAAATAAAGAAAATTGTTTATCTTTAAATTATATATTAGTTTATTACTGGAATAAATTAGTTTGAAAAGATAAAAATAAAAATACTTTAAAGTTATTTAATTAGTTTATGTAATTTCTAAAAAAAAAAAACTTATTTTATATTTAGAATTGGAGGGAGTATTTCTTCAACGGGTAGAGGGACATTAAATGTTACTGCAGATTTGCTAGCAAAGAGGGTGTTAAGCATGGGTTTGGGACTCCAGAACCTATCGAAAGAATCTACTAATTTGCTTCTCGCCGAAGGAGATGTGACATAATATCCACAGCATAATTTACTTTCTTGTCATTTCATTCCTTTTGTACAAAAAAAATAAAAAAAATTACCATTTACAAAAGGGGATATGATATTATCACTGAGATTCTGATAGAAAAAGTGGTAGTGACTTTGGTAGTGACAATATCTCATCCCTTTAAAAAATCACAAATTTAAAATTTGGACGGTTCTAATTAAATTCAAATGGTTTGGATTTTATTAGTAATAAGTTAAACATCTATATGAAGAAACCTTAGAATAATATAATATGGGATATGATATTGTTACTATCAATTTTATGTCACTACCACTTTTTTCACCGTGATCAAAATCTTATTAAGAGAGAGAATATCCTAGCCCATATAATATAACAATATAATTTTGAAATAATAATAGAGATAAAATATTGTCACTACCAATTTTATGTTACTACCACTTTTTCACTGTTAAATCAGAATTTCGCATTAAGAAAAAACAAAGGTTGATGGGATTATAATGAAAAAGTAGTGACAACTATCAAGGGAGTAATATCTTTTCTGAAATTTTCTCTTATTCTCCAGTGGAATTTACCGAAATAAAACACAATCTCGTCAAGCGGACCCATTGGCGAACCAGCATTCCTCGCTTGGTTGCCTTCGGACGCGGTCCACCGTTGTCAGCCCTGCGTGGTTGTTCTCTGGCGAGTATTGAAGGAGTTTCGAACCCTAGGGCTTTGCCTAATCTCAAAGTCCGGTGAGATTGATTGTTCAATCTGGCTTTGTATCTAGTCTAGATTTGAATTTGATCCCTGCGTAGTTATCTATCCTGTGTCGGATGCCGTCGCACCGTTTCTTGCTTTGTTGTAGATTTTTCATTTTAATTTGGCTTTAAATCTGCTCGTGTAATTGTCTCAATATTGACGCTTTTGAATAAAGACTGAGTTTGATTTTTCTTAAAAAAAAAAAAAACTTTGATTACGAGTTTTTGTTTCAATGATTTGTAATCAGCTATTGTACTTCAGCCTTCTTTATTTTGATTACTAGCGACTTATATGCTTTGGATATTGACATTCTGTTTGTTAATCACTTTATCATTAATTTAGAAAATTCTCAAAGTATTTGTGATGCATGCTCTTGTAATTGACGTGGCTTGAGTTCTGTCTTGCAGTTTGGAAGCTCGAGTTTAACTTGTCATTCTTCAGTGGCCTGCAGGAGTTTCCTGAATCAATTGGTTTACTAAGGCAGCTTCATCAAAGTATCTGGAAGACTGGAACAAAAAATAAACGGTTTTTATATCAGCCAGTGGGATGGTACATGGTCTTCGCAGCATCCTTTATGCATGAAGATGGCCCTTTTCCTTTCTCCAAGAAGAGGCTGATAGTATCAGATTTTGGATATCAAGATTTACATCCACATGCATATGCAGGACGTTTCAGTGATGCACCATTGCCTTCGCATCTCGATGTAGAAAGGTCCTAATTTTTACGGTTGTGACAAAAATTGCATGTTCTACTCTTTACCATTGTCTGTTGTTGTGATTGTTATTCTACTCTGCCTGTTTGTGCGATGACTTCATACATTAAAATGCTTGCTATACTCCGGCATGTATTATTGGTGGGACATCTTGTGGAATCTTCAGGGAGATTGGGAAGGTGTTTTGGGATTTTCTTGTCATCCTTTTTTCCTTTTTCTTTTGCACAGAAAGGATATCTTACCTTTTCTTGCATCCCTTTGTTTTTAAGTTCATGTATAAATAAAACAATGAACGATGATCGAATTAAAATCTATTTGGACGTCAAAGCCTTTTTTTTTTCCCCTTCCTTTTTTTTAAACTTATTCTTCTTTTTCTGTTTCTTGCAACTTTTAGTTTTGTCCTCTTTTGCAGGGATACTGGTGATATTCCCTCTTGTTCCAGTCTTGATGATAGAGTTGATTCAGATTCTGAATTGGATATGAGCTGCAAGACAAATATTAAAAGCATTGATATTCCTGTATGCTTTACATCAGGAAATATTTCATTCCAGGATCAAAGCCATCCTGGCTATATGCAGCCTGCTTTTGTTAGTGGATGGATGTATGTCAATGAAAATGGGCAAATGTGTGGTCCCTATATTCAGGAGCAACTATATGAAGGATTAACTACTGGTTTCTTGCCAGCTGAACTTCCTGTGTATCCTGTGATTAATGGCACATTAATGAACCCTGTACCATTGAATTACTTCAAGCAGTTTCCTGATCATGTTTCCACTGGGTTCGTATATCTGAGCATGAGTAGCTCAGTCATAACCGTGCCTACAGGTTGCTCCACTTCATCTGGTAAGGATATGACATCATATAGACAAGGATCCTTTGAGCATGCTCCTCTTGTAGCTGTCAACCATGATTCACTGACAGTTTTTCAGTCACATGTCAACTACACCAGTAAGGAATTCTTAACATCGAACTCAAAGGTACCCAATTGCATGATGTCTTGTCTGAGGGTAGTGCAAAATTTGCTTAGTGTTAAGTTGTCCAGTGTCATTATGGTAGTCATCTTACCATATCTATTTGCCTATTTGATTGTTGTGCCTTTTACATTTTATTGTAGTTACATGAAGAATGCTGTTGGCTTTATGAGGATGAAAAAGGAAAGAAACATGGACCACATTCCATTTTGGAATTAATTTCCTGGCATCATTATGGACATCTCCAAGATTCGTCAGTGGTAAGATATACATTGGGGTTTTGTAAATTAATACTTAGTCTGCAGTCCTGCTGTTGATGAGATCAAGTCTATCCTATGCCATTTATAGCTATCCCTTTGGTGCACTGAAATTTCTTTTTCTTTCATCTTATTATTTTTTAAATATTTGGATGTTAGCCATAGATTGGAAATAATTTGTTGCCATTTTTTCAAAGACAAAAAAATGTGGGTTCTTAATTTGTTCCACTTTTTGATGAGTGCTGGAACATTATTTTCCCGTTAGTTATCCTCCAATTGTTGAAGAGACTTTCAGAAAGCCATCTAAAATTTCTCACCAGTGGAGATAACCTGACAAGAGATAACCTGACTGTGATTTGATAATTTAGGTGATCTGCACTTTGGTCAGAATATTATTTATTAGGCTAAATTATAAGTTTGGTTTTTTTAAGTTTAAATCAAGTTTAAATTTGTCCTTTGAGTAGATAAAGTGTATTTTCAACCCCTTAATGTTAACACTTATTTTTATTGACAAAAAATATTGACTCAACGTATTTAATGGTGACTTTGCAATTAAATGTTTGATAAATCATGCTTATAAGTTAACCCTTTGATATAATATTTTGGTATTTTGGAAGATGAGTGGTTTTAATTGGGTGATATTGTCATTAGGTTTTATTTTAAATATTCTTCAATTTACAAATTTTTAATGAAAGATTAATATGTTACTGGCATTTAATGGTAGAGTCACCATGTAAATTCTGAGTCTATTTTCCATTAATGAGACTAACAATGTTAATATTAAGAGACTAAAAATACACTTTATAAAGTTAAAAGGCTATACTGAAACCTTCGAAGGCCAAATACATACTTTAGCCTATCTATTAAGGATGTGAATGGTATCTATTTTCGCACAAGATGAGGGCATCATTGCCCATTGACTATCTGAATTCATATGATTCATATTTTAAATTCTGAAACATTGCAAAATGCCCAGCTTCCTGAACTTTGTCTTTCATTAAGTTATCAAAACTTGAACTTTCTACCCTCTTTCCTTTTTATTGTTATTTTAATTTTCTCTTCATTCTTTAGTACTTACTACCCAATTTTTTTGCAAGTATTCATGTGATACGTTATGAGTTTTTATTAAACCTCTAGTCTTTATAACATCTAGGTTTAAAAGGACTAAGGATAGAATTGATTCTCCATTTGATGTAACGGTTTTGCTGGTTCCTATAACATCTCCATTTCATGTAAGGGTATTGTCTGTTTGCTAGCGTCTTGTTCTTATCTGGAAATTAAAATAAAGCATGAACCAAAGTATCTTTTGTAATAATCGATTACTTCATTAAACTCAAGTTATATCCTTAGCATACCATTGCTCGGCTGTAGTATCCTTATACCTAACTATTGCTTGTGAATTATGTTAATTTACAGATTCATCATACTGAAAATAAGTGTAGCCCCTTTGTCCTTTTGTCTGCTGTAAATGCATGGAAAACAGGAACGTTTGAAAACATCTGTAGATCAGATTCCAAAAGTGACAGGGCTTGTAGTGATACCAGAAGCTTCATCTATGAAATATCTGAAGACATTTCTTCTCAGCTGCATTCAGGAGTCATGAAAACTGCCCGTAGGGTGGTGTTGGATGAGATTATCAGTAACACCATTGCAGAATTTATTACTGAAAAGAAATCTCGGAGGCATAAGCATGCCTTAGTTGATCAGCCTTCTGAGACTAGCTTGCTAGGCTGCAGAATGGTGATGCTTTTTTTGCTTTGTAATTGATAGCGTAGCAGTTTTCCAACAGTTTAGTAGTTTAATGAGTTATTTCTTCTTTTTGACAGACTGAGACTGCTGTGGAGATGAGAAAAGGTACTGTTCTTACAAGTGAGCCTTCATCTTCCCAAATGCTTGATGATCAGTCGTCTTGCAAGGTTTCCAAAATGTCTCCAACAAGCACTAAATCGGTTGGAAGCATTGAAAACTTTTGGTGGTCATATGCTGCTGTTCGAAAAGTACTTAATGATTATTGCATGCAAGTCATGTGGAATGCTGTGGTTTATGACTCTATGGCAGAGTACATACATAACTGGAGAAAGAGAAAACTATGGTCTATTTGTCCTAAGCCTGGATTATCTATTAGTGGATGTAAAGATTATGGTAGAATTATCACATCAGCAGAAGCCGTAAGTAGCTTGCATAATTTAGGTTTTGGCTTTAGTTGTATCTGTTGTCATCTTAACAATCATTTACAGTTGCTTCCCAGGCCAGGTTCCTCTGAACATGATGCTGTTCGGCATCCTCATTGTGGAGTGGTGGCAACGGAGGGGGACTATCTTAGTCAATCATTTTCTATGTCTTCTGCTGTCTTGAAAGATGGAAACATTTCAGAAAATGGAAGAGCATCATGTTCTGACACTGATCATGGAGATTTGACATGCATTATTGAAAATATGGAGAATGAGCTTCACTCGATGTCAGAGGCATCTTTAACTGAATACATTAAAAGTTTAGTTGACAAGGAAGTGAAAAGATTATTTAATCGTCCCCAAGAAGACACTTTGAATAAGGTAAGTTTGTTTAAAGTCTTAATTTTATGCTTTCTGTTTGAATTATGTTTTGTTGAAGAATCCCTGTCAATCTTGTAGGATGCTGTCAGTGATGACGTTTTTTCAGAGATATCTTGTGACAAAACATCTGTAGAGGGGATTTTATCTGACAATAAGGTTGCTATGATAGAAGGTGGTGGTCTTCAAGATTCTATATCTGGAAACCATATGTCTACTTTATTCTCAAGAGCATTTCAGGAGTTGCATGCCAATGTAGGTGATGTGGATAATGAAAAGGAGATTGGTGACATCTTACCTCCTGGATTTGAAAAGAATTCAAAAACTATTCTCCCACAATACAGTTATAAGTATCGACCTTCAAGATTAGTTGAAAATGTTCCTAAGATAACACAATATGTCACAACAGCCCTATGCCGACAGAGGCTGCATTCTGAGGTTCTTGAAGAGTGGAAATCTTCGTTTCTTGATGCTGCATTCAATCAACTTTTTGCATCATTCTGCGCTACAAAGAAAGTCAGCCAGCCTGATGGTTGCATGGTGAGCATCGGGTCATTTAATATTCTCAGGAACTTTAATACTGACCCTTGCCTTGTTTGGCACTTCTCTCTGCCTCTGATTTTATTCAGATATTTCGTAATCACAATTCATATTTTTTATTTGTTTGTTTTATTTTCTCTAGGAAGGGAGGGTAAAAAATTCATCTGAGGAACATTTGAACGATCCAGCTCTGAGAAGAATGAAGAAAATACCCAAAATTTCTTCATCCGAAGATTCTCGGATGGTTGGGAAATATGCAAATCATCGCAAGAAGCTTCCACAGAAAGAGTTAGGTTCTTCTCAAAACATAGCTGCGCCTGTCAAAAAACAAGTGGATAAGCAGAAGATACCTGTGGATAAGCAGAAGAAGCGTGTTTCTGGGGATTTGGATGACTCTGCCAAAGGTGCAATATCTCCTGATAAAAATGCACAGACTAAGCTGATAAAAGGGAAGAAGAATAAACAGGCTAATGGAAAGTTTCTTACTGTCGGTCCTAAAAGAAACTTGCTGAGTAAAAAGTCGTCTATAAATAATGTAACTAGTAAAAAATTATTGAAGCATTCCCAGGCAGGTCAAGGTATGTCACTTTGTTGCCTTGTAGTTGCTGACCATATTTCAGTAAATCATTTTTAAAGAATAACATCTTGGGTTTTTGTCCTTATCTAGATGATGTCAAGGATGATGAGAAAAGTAATGGAGAGAAGATTTCAACTGTTCTAGAAAATAGTGTTGGCAAGAAAAAGCTAGTTGATAACAATGGTCATGATGGTGCCATTAATGGAAAATCCACTCGCCACTGCTCCAGGGAAACTCTCATCGGTAGATTTTCTATTGATAGTCATGCCCTTGTGTTGTTGGATTCATATATGCTTATCACTTTTCTGTTTAAACTAATCTGACTAGGGTCTTTTTTTTTTTTTTTTTTTTTTTTGAAAAAAAAAATAGTTCAGGCTAGTTGTATACTTACTTTTTACTGCTTTTGTTTGTAGCAACAAATAAAGTATCAAAACCAAAAAGGAAGCCTCTAGTGGATGATGTGCCATCCTCACGTCCCTCAAAGGCTTTGAAAATTGCTTATCATGGTTCAAAGGTTGGAGTTGGTGGACACAACATGTCAAAGATGAAGTCTGCTAAATCCAAGCCATTGAATTTATGTCCTAGATCTGTTGGATGTTCCAGGACTTCTATTGATGGGTGGGAATGGCATAAATGGTCTCTAAACGCTAGTTCTTCTGATAGAGCACGTGTTAGGGGAACACTGTGTGGCCAAAAGAACTATATTCCATCTGATAGTAATCCAACTCATTGGTCAACTTGTAAGGGTCTTTCTGCACGGACAAATAGAGTGAAAATGCGTAACCTTCTTGCAGCCGCAGAAGGTGCTGATCTTCTGAAAGCGACTCAATTGAAGGTGATTAAAGAATTATGAATATTTTCTTGTAGATTTTTATCTAGTTATGTGAATGCTTTAATATTGAAGGTTGTTTGTCAATTTTCAGGCAAGGAAAAAACGTCTACGTTTTCAAAGAAGCAAAATACATGACTGGGGTATAGTTGCCTTGGAGTCAATAGAGGCGGACGACTTCGTGGTTGAATATATTGGAGAACTAATCCGTCCTCGGGTATGAAATAATTACTTAGTATTACCACCAAAATGTCCTCATCAAAGTTATATGATTATAGTGTTTTTATAAAGTGATTATGTACTAAAATCTCATAAAAAATTATGCATGAGCAAAATGAGTTAGAATATTCTGCGTAAAGTGTTACTACAGTACTAGTTTTTTCCTATTTGTTACAGTCCTAGTTCACCGGGCACTGAATGCATGAGTAATAGTAGTGCATGTAAAAGCTTTATCAATTGAATTGTTTTTCAAGGTGATTTTGGATTAAAATGTCTTATAATATTATGTATGAACAGAATCAGTTCAAGAAATATTCTTTATGAAGTGTTACTACTAAAGTTGTTTGTTATTGTCCTAACTCATCCTCGATTATTGAAACCTGAGGACTTAGAATTACTACTAAAATGCACACATCGAAGCTTTATCTTGTTAATATATTTTTATTAGGTGATGTTGGATCGAAAACTCATAATGATGTGTTATTAGTTTAGGAAAGATTCTATATGTAGTTTTGCAATTTTTTTTGGTGTTAGAACAACAAATAGAATGAATTGGCTATCTGATGTTGAGAGGAGCTTATATTTAGTACAATCTTTTATGCTTTATCTAGCAGTTACTTTTTCTGAAGATTAAAGACTGAGAAGTTTTTGTATGTGAAACTGGGAAGTTGTGCATTGTACTTGGAGGGATCCTTCCTCAATACATATAGACAATGCTACTGATTGTCTCAGTTTTACTTTTCTCTTGTAATTGCTGTTTCACTGTAGCAATTAATTAATATTTAATTTTCCATCTACCAGATATCTGACATACGTGAACGTCAGTATGAAAAGATGGGAATTGGCAGCAGCTACTTGTTTAGACTTGATGATGGTTATGTGGTTGGTATTCTAAACATTTTGCCAATTTATTTTTGGAAGTTTTTATTCTTTTGTTTCTCTAAGATAATTTTTAACGTATAATGATAGCCATTCGTTAGATATATCTGATACTCACTCTTGCCATCTTGGTATTGATCTATTTGAATGGATTTCACATTGAAAAACTGAAAGCAATTGAAACTTGAAATGTCAAAATTTAGTCAGACTTACAACATAAGGACTGTTGAGTTTTTAAAGTTATAGATCATTTGCTGATTAGAATCACAGATCAAACCAAAGCTTATACTGAGTGCAAGCTTGAAGAAAGAGAAGTGCATGCTTTTGTCTAGAAGTTGGGACATAAGACATTGGGCCTAAGAGGTGAAGCACATTTAACAGCTACTACATAATTTAAATAACTTAGTAAACTTAGTATTGGCAAAAATGGAATTGTGGAAGTATAGCTAAAATAGTTACTAATGGTCACTGGTTGGCTTACTTTGAGCAAGAGGATGATCCGCGTGTCATTTCTATCACCTCTTGTTCTTAAAAAACAAGAGTTCTCAGTTTTTGTATGTTAGATATAGTTGCAAATATCATTTAGGGAAAATTAAAAGGGTGAGCCATTGAGCCCTGGCTCAGCGGTAAGGTTGTTGCCATGTGACTTGGAGGTCATGGGTTCAAATCTTGAAAACGGCTTCTCTGCTTGTGGGGGTAAGGCTACGTACATTATCCTCTCTAGACCTCACTTGGTGGGAGCCTCATGTACTATGCTGCCCCTTATCTTTTAGGGGGAATTACAATGACGTCCCAAGGAAGAGACTAAATTACCAATAAGTCTTAATGACAAATGAATAGTAGGCAATGACAAGTTCTAAAGTAAGAAATGAAACACCTCACTTGTTATTTGGATTTCTTGGTAATTAAGTCCCTTTTCCACCTATCTTTTTATTTTTGAATCTCCAGGACTTTGTTTGTTTGTTTGTTTTTTTTGTTTTTTTTTTCCTGGTAAGTAATCTCCATAGCTTTGCATGGTGCAACATCTATTGAAATCATACACTGCTTCTTGTTCTGCTTGATTGTGTGCAGGTTGATGCTACGAAGCGAGGTGGGATTGCAAGATTTATAAATCACTCTTGTGAGGTACTTGTGGTTATTATCTTTTCAATTTAATGTGGGTGTCTTTATGCAGAAATGCGGAAGCAAGTAGCATTCTTCTTTTTATCATCATTTTATGTCTCACTTTGAATTTTTGGCAGCCTAATTGCTATACCAAGGTCATATCTGTTGAGGGTCAAAAGAAGATTTTCATATATGCTAAGCGTCATATAGCTGCTGGTGAAGAAATTACATACAATTATAAATTTCCCTTGGAGGAGAATAAGATTCCCTGCAACTGTGGCTCCAAAAAGTAAGTTTATGAGACTTCACATCTCTCTGATCTTATGGCTAAGCCATTCTATCTCATGTTGTTAGGTTTCAACATCCTTTACATGTACCAGCTAAATAAACATGTGCTCAATTTTTTATGTGCTTATCATGCAGGTGTCGTGGATCACTGAATTAGAGTGATTTGATCTTTAATTTTGGTATGCAATTATCACTTAATGTTTCTTTGATTGTTTAACGACTTCATTATTGATGGTTTAATCTATTCGTAAGTCCTTGCTTTTTCAGGTTTACCTTGCATATTTTGGAATTGGCAAAGGCTTTGGTCATAGGTATGTACTCCTGTCCTGGACAATTGTGGTTAGTTATACAACAATTCAGGATGATGTTTATCTGTTGCTCACCACTTTGTTGTGTCCTTCTGCATGCCTTGGATTATCGCTTTTCTGTATCTGATTCTAATACTTATCTTTGCTTTAATTGGCACAAGTCTTGATCTTTCTGTTAATGGTTATAATTATTCTTCCTAACATATAAGGAAAGTTAATGGTTGTCTGAATCTGTCCCCTCTTCCTTGACTGGACTACAAATTTTTAACTTTTTTATTTTTCTTTTAAATAACAGAAGAAGCTTTTTCAGAATGGAAGAATAATGAGAGACGAGGATGGGACATCTAAAAGGAAAAATAAAAACTAAAATGGGGAAGAAAAAAGAAAAAGAGGAAGAGAGTTCTCATAAAAAAGATATTTTATTAAAACTAAGAGAAATATACAAATAAAAATTGCTGAATAGTCAAAAAGATTCCTTTTTTGTGTTGAAAAATGGGATTTTATTAAAACAAGCTTGAACAGAATTCTCCTGCTTTCACTTCCCAAACAATTATACCGAACCAATAAAAAAATTATCTAATTTTTTTGGTGCAAAATCAAATGTGGCCAAAGTTTCCAAACGACTTATTCTATTACAAAGTAGCCATACTGCAATGTAAGATTGCGAAGTCGTTTTAGAATTTGTCTTAAAACAAATATGGGGGAAGGACCTTACAACAACAACAACTAGCCTCATCCCAGTGGGTGGGGTTGGGGGAAGGACCCTACATGTTCAAATTTACAGCATGTCACTAGTATTTATTCTGTTAAATACTCGTTTCCTTCTGTGTAGAGGATTTCCTTAGGAGGGGTGTTTTAGATTTCACAATGAAAACTGTCCAGTAAAAGTGCTGTCTTGTGGGAAGGAAAATGAGGATATCAAATAGGGCTTACAAGAGAAAACAAGCAATGGAATCCAGAAACCCTCCTATCTGAAGGGGAAGTAAGTTCAAGGCTTCAGAATTGGTTTAAGCCTCATGTTAAAAAATCTCTATAACATGGGTTTCTAGTGAAACAAAGAAGATTCCAAGCAAAAATCCCCACCCCTACGCCCATGAGAAAAATCCAAAGTCATGGAATTGGAAAGTTATGCAATGAGAAAGGTGATGCAAATTTGGAAAAGCATGACCACTTTGAATGGCACAAGAGATTTAGGCAACTCCTATTTTTGTGCAATAAATTTCCAAATACTATTAGTAGCCAACCTTCAGGTCAGCTTCCCGGCCCTTCCATTCCCAACCATACCTCAACACATTTGCTCATGTGGGTTGTTGTTCAATGATGGTAATTTAATATTTCACATTGATGATTAAATTAGTGATGAACGTTGGGAATAGATTTCTTGGAATTTATATCGACTCATTTTTTACTTTTGATGAAATACCTTGATTTTGAGTGTTTGATGGCTACTGTTGATCAGATGGCATGTCTTCTGCTTTGGTTGAAAAATATTTAATGTCCTTTGTAATTGCAGTGTTAATGAAATGTTTTTCTCTACAGAATGATATTATGCTTTCAGAGGAAGTGGCGTAGTTCTTTCCAAGGTTCATACATTCTTTTTCAACATCCATTTCACCGAAGATTGCATTGGATGAGTTGTGAGAGTTCTTGTACTTTGCAATTATAATTTGGATGTTTTTACTTCCGGAAATTCATGTTCTTCTTGTTGTCTGGGGTGCATGTGGTCTGTCCTTTATCTGTGATTGTTTTTAGTTTATTTTCAATCTTGCATTGATATTTACTAGATCTGGCTTCCTCAAGATAGAATTATGTGACTCCCACAAACAACCAAAAAGTGGATGGGGAGGAGAATGTTTCATAGGCCTAACATTCTCATTAGGAGAAATTATGGTTAGTAAGGAGAAAGATAAACTCCTAATCCATTAGCTTGTCCTCCTATAGATATTTCTGAACACTGATTCAAGATGAACATGAACTTGGGTGTTGTGTCAGCTAGTACACATAAAACCTCAAATTAAAAATGAAAGTATATTCAGATTAAGTCATTTTGGATACCTGGCTAGACTGGAACCCGTGGAATACTACACTGGGACCCAAGAATTTTATGGCTACCAATACTTCAACTACAAACTCGATAGATGTACAGCATGTACAACAGCTCCCCAAATTCTTGGACCAGTCTCCCTTGAACAGCCTTCTTGACTTTGGTTTGGCTGTTATCCTTCCTCATTTTATTTATAACAATGACATAAATCCCAGCAGTTTTTGATCATTCTGAAGCTTTTGCCCCCCAATGTTTTGACATCTGAAATGCTAACAAACATCATAATTTTTCAGTTGAATGACATTCCAAAAGCTTGTGACAACTTTCCAATTATTCTGCTGGAAATTTGCTGATTTGTGCTCTAGTTTCCGCTTTTAGTATATAAATGGAAACGCCAAAGCTTCTCAACAGCATTGGGATATGTTTGTGTTGTTGGCAAAAAGTTGGATGGCAATGGATGGAGCCAATTTCATGCCTGAATATTGCATTTTGTAAGTTGCTCATAGAAGTTGTTGGAGCTCCATTAAGCTTCTTACAAAATTCCCTCTTCCCCCCTCTGATTTTACTTTACTGGCACGGATCTTTATTATTATGGCAAGCCTTTCTATACTGTTTTAAGGTTGAGTTGCAGAGTGCAGAATACAGACAAGCCATCCTCTTCAAAAATAAGAATGAGGAGAGAATTAAAATCTCCTGGAACAATGAAGCATTCCCATATGCATGCATGCCTAAAAGACATCCATATGAACAAGCCATGTGAAAAACACCAGAGAGAATCTAAAAACACGACCCTATCCTACACTTGAAGCCAAGACCACCATTTCATTCTAAGCATTTCTCCTAACCAAACACTGTAAAAACCATCATAAATGTTGACAACAAAAGGCATAGGCCATTTTATTTTTACAAAGTCACAGTATCTTCTCTAGGCTAACTGCTCCATTGTTAAAGGGAGCAGCCATTGTTTTCCTTATATTCCAAATTATATTTTCGCAGGAACATGGTCACTAGGTAATGTATAAACAAATGTGCTTCCAATTTAAAATCGGACCATGCTCGAATACTTTAGGTTTTTGAATTTGCAATATGTCAATTGTTTGTCAATAGTATTAAACTATTATTTCATTGTTTTTAAACCATATGAAAGATTTTTAAGTTGCAGAATAGGAGGGGGATCTTTTAGGATTACATGTAATGAAATGAAAGTAGGAATCCAATGCTGTTTGAGAGAAGCAGAAGGGGGGGGGGGGGGATGTTAAGTCATGGAATTGGATGCATCTATGAGAATGGTATTTCCAGAAGATCTGTGAACCTTGGGTGAGTTGGAAATTTTGAATTGTGGCATAATTCAATGACTGCTTGTAGAGGTGAGGAAATAAGGCTCCTTAAAGTGAAGTTCCTTTCTCTAATATCCTTCCTCAAATGGGCACGAAGTCCATTCCCCATTCTGTGCAAATCAAGTGCTCAAGTTATGACAAAACTAATCCACAAGGGATTGCATGAGTTGAATCAAGGGCAGCATTGGTATCTCCTATTCCTTTGTAAATCATACTTATTTTGGATGACTTGTTGCTGTTAGGGTGAACTTCAATAAGGAAAGCGCCATAGTCATATACCACCTAAAATGTTTCTTGGCGCCAAATTATAAACTCAATTTCTCTCACTTATCAGGTCTACAACTCTTCCTTCCAATCCACAAAGCACCAATGCAATAAACTTAATATATATGACACAATACCTTATGTGGGTTATGATACTTTCTGAAATTTTAAGGTATGGACGTCGGATATATGTTTGTGTTTATATATCTATACATGATGAGTGTGTACTCAACAGCTTAACTCATTAAAAAGTAAAGGAATAAAGTCCGTTTTTGCCCCAAAAGCATTTATGGAGGAGCCATGGGTACTTAAAGAAAATTGTGGAGCAATGCAGCAGATAATCTTTTAAAACTTGTGCAATGTTGTAGCTCGAGAATCTGCAACCTGAATGCCTTTCTTTTCTCGGGCTTTCCACAACACACCTCTTTGTAAACGATCACAAGTTTTTTCTAGTTGATTTGAAATAATATGTACCCTTTTCTTTTGTTTTTCTTTTTGTTTTTAAACCATACATTTCCATCAACTCCCATAGAAGATGAATAGCCTCTGTTGTAGACCATCTTAGCATGCATTGAAATCAATAATATCAGAACTCTAATGAGGGCCATGCCAATACCCCGAGTAGCATCATAATATCGCATTAACCAATAAATTGATTGAAATAAGTGATAATGATCCCTCTGTTTAACCCACTCTCACCTTGAACCCCAAGGGCTGTGTCCTCCATCCACAATTACCAAGAACACAGCCACAGCGAAACCACCTTAAGTCCAAATTTTCCATCTAAAATAATCCAATATGTATTTTATTAATTAGGTTCATGGAAATTGTTTTAGCCAATAATTTGAAAAAATTTAACTTAGGTGTGTGAACATTGAGCCTATGGAATTTTGACAAAAACTCAAAGGAAAGTTTAAATTACTCATAATTTTTCTAAATTCTCACCATTAGGAAAAATTATGATAAGGTGTTTAGCACATTGTATTTATGTTAAAATTGAAGTTGGTTTATGTTCTCGTTTGAGTCTATTTGATGCCATACTTCCTATTTGATTGTTGGTTTACCTTTGGTTAAAGCCACCAGTGAACTAGAGACTGGATAGTGGCTGAGGTTGAGTAAAAAAAAAAAATGTTGGGTTCATAGACACCAGTTCACAATTCATCATTAGGCTAGTTGTTGGGCAGCCCACGGCACAAGGCTCCCACCTAGTGGGATCTGGAGAGGGTCAGATGTACACAGCTTTATCCCTGCAATTAGAGAGGCGGTTTCCAAGATTTGAACCTGTGAGCTTTTAGTCACATGGCAGTAACCTTTACCATTCTTCCAAGGCTCACCCTCATTAGGCTAGCTGTTGATTTAAAAAAAAAAAATTATTCATTCTTATTGGACTCAACTTATTGTTGTGAGTACATAAAATTTTTTAGAACATATTCATCTTTATTAGTGCTTGAATGGCAGTCTACCCACATCATTTTCTTTGTTTAGGTTTCCTTCCCTGTAGTTAAAGGTCTGGCTCTTTTGATTTTGACATAGCTTCTAGTATTTTAGAAGTGATGTATACATCAAAGTTCCACATCGGTGAATTATGAGAGAAGTGAGAGTTGAGCCTATAGATATTAAGGGAATGGCATTATTCCATGCTCGTTGGATTAGGTTATTGTCCATTGACGAGAGCATATTTCCCCTCCATTTTTTTGACCAATTTTAGGTAGTTTTTGTCAATTTAGTTTATTTTTTCTTTTACTGGGTTTATGGTTCAATATCATGGTCAGTCAACCGGTTCAATTTTTTTAAAACTTGCCCCCTTTTTTTCCCCCAGATTGTTTTGGGAATATTGATGACTGAAATTGAATAAAGACAAATAAGTTTTGGGGGTGTTGATTTAAGTGTTTTTTTTAAAAATAAATTGTGTCAACTATGAGTAAAAAATGTGAAGAAATTTCATTTTATGGATTTGGAACGAAGGAATAATATACATGTGGAAAAGATCTATATACTTCATGTTGTCTGATTTTGTGTTAAGAGGTGATAGCAAAGTTATTCATGTGTATTTTTCAAAAAAATTTAAAAAATAACGTTTGAATAGGTTTTTTGAGGATGGAGGCCTACTGGTGATGATAACTGAAATTGAATAAAGAGAAATCATTAAATGGTTGTTTCCTGGGTGTTGATTTTCATTAGTATTTGTTTGTTTCAGGATATTGGTCAGCATTATTGAAGATTGGCTGGCTGAATGACGTGATACTGTTGATTGATAATCATTTTTGGGTTGCCTATTCGTTGGAAGATGAAATAACTAACCTATGCGATTCTTGTAGAGTTTTTTGGCAGATGAGTTTCTCCCCTTTAGAAGCTGTAAATAATTGTTTCTTTTTAACACATGATAGATGGGGATAAACTTCTTTTGGTTTAAATAAACAGATCATTTATTAATAAGAGAAATATATTTTTTTTTTGGGAAAATTCCTGTGCATGCTCCTGAATTTTACTACACAAGTACTAAATGTCCCTGCCCTCGTAACACCCATATTTCTGGTGTATTAAATGGAACTGAGTTGGTAACATTTTCACATTTTTATAGGCTTGTTATGGTAACGACTTTCCTATTAAAAAATGGATTGTAACTTAGACATGGATATCAACCGCTTTTAAACATTGAAATATTCAATGTGAATTTGCGGTGAGCTTCTAGATCAATCTATGGGAGGTTTTACTGTTAGTGAGGTTATTACTTATCAAGTTTAAGCCCAGCAATCCTTTTTTTTGGGGGGGCTTGTGGAAAACTTTGCCTTAAAATATGATTTTCTTATGAATGGTGTCACCCATCTCATCTACAGATAATAGTGGGAAAAGTTCAACGAAGATGCTGGTCATGGAAAATGAGGTTATTTTTCATATCCGTACTAAGTGATGGTGGGATCTCAAATGAAGGTCTTTGGTAGAATTTATTGCCCTTTAGTAAGTTATGCCTTGTGGCATCTTATTATGTTGTGATCTACAGATTTTTTGTCTGTTCATATTTTTATTTAATAATAGGGAATACTTGTATATGTTATTTTCATTTGTGCAAAATTACAAACTCTAGCTTAATATGGGAACTCATGGTTGTTCATCTTCGGTTTAATTATCCTCGCATCTGTCTAAACGGGAATACATTATAAAGAAGAACACAAATGGGAAAAAACCAGCTGAAATTAATTTCATTATTAATTATTAATTAGTTGTGGAAGAGAAAATAGTTGAAAGAAGTCTCTTGGGGAAAAGACTAGTGCTATATTTCTCTTCCAAGAGCATTACAATTCTATGCTAAACGTTTATTTTTTTTGCTTCCCTCTAATTCCTGTGGTTGCAGGAGTAGCTCCAATAGGAAAACCTTATTACTTTGGCTGCGTCCAATTGTGCCTACTGGTACGCTTCTCTTTTCCAACCCTCTATCGTTCTTGCCATCACTTTGATATTGATGATCTTTTCTTTCCAATAATATGCTCAAATATCTATTAAATACATAATAATATTTATTGAATAATTAGTTCAAACATTACTTGATTCATAATAATTAATGGACACTCTCGAATGGTCACTTACCCACCAAAAAGTACCCAAACCATAAGTCTTACCACAAACTGTTTAAAAGTGGACCCCCTTTTTTGGGTAGCGGCTTTAATTTGTATCTTTTCTAATGGAGCTATGGCCCCCACCTAATTTATTACTACATCCGGTTCGAATTATAGGATAAAGTTTGTAGTGTAATTTATACTACAAACTTTATCTTATAATTAGTATGGGAGGGAGTATATTCCTTCGTCATTTGTATTTTTCTTTTTTTAATGTATTTAGTTGGACCATGAACTTGCGACATAGGCCTGCGTATTTTGATTGGATGGTCAATGACAAAAAAGTGTGCGAGAATTCGTCTTTTGGGTTCAAGCTGGCTGAGATCCGAATAATGTTGATATAGATCTTGTCACTAAATGATAGGGTTGATTTTCTATGGAGAGATTAAGGAAGCTAAATAAGTTATTTAATCATATCATATGTTGTATATCCTTAAATTTTATATCAATTTATTAGTTAAACTAATTAGTTTAGAAAAAAATAAAAATAAAAATAAAAATACTCTAAAATAACTTTAACTAGCTTCCTTAATTTCTATGAAAAAAGTCAATACTTTGTTTTATATTTAGGATCAGATGTAATAGTATTTTATTTATTTATTTATTTTTGATTTAGTAGTGGTGCGGTCAAGTAAATGTCAAAGTGTACTAATTGTACAATATCATATATAGGGGTGTTGATGAAGCCCAGAAACCCAACAAAACCCAACACGCCCGTCTGAGTCTGACAAAAAATTGCCCCGTCAGCCCAAAAAGAAGAAGCTCGGAAAAAATTGGGCACAATCGGGCTGGGCGTTTTTGAGGGCTAGGCATCGGGCACGGTATGCCGCCATGCCCATTTGGCATTGCTTGGTAAGTATATATATTAAATAATATAAATATTTTTTTATCTAGTAGTTTATTATATTATATTATATATTTACTAATATGATAATATATAACAATTACTTATATTATATCATATTGTATATTTACTAATACTCTCCTCACATTAGTTTTTATATAATAGTTTAAACGCCTACAATTACTTGTTACTTATGCATGTAATCATATGCTTTCTTTTTTGCAATTCCATACGTTTCATCATTTTGACAAATTGCGGCCTTGATGCAACCGCTTGGAGTTTTGGATGACTACAAGGTTTTTATTACAATTTTTTTGATGTCTTGTAATGGATTATAGATGTTGTTAATTCTTCACGTATAGATATCTAACTATTTGTTAAGACATATAGTAATCTTTTTAATTTCTGGACTCAAGTCATAAACTTATTTTGGAATATTCTAAAGTGTATAATTATGGATTACATTTGTAATTTACAAATTGTTTATCAAGCGTGATTGAAGCTATTTTTTTTTTTTCTATATTGGGTGCAGTAGGGTATCACCATTTGGGCAGGGAAGCCCACCCAGCCCAGTCCAGCCTATTATTGCCTGCCAAAAAATGTTAGGGCTTCTATCGGGTTGGGCATTGAGCTACATTTTATTGCTAAATGATCATTTAGGCAAGGGTCCAGCCTTACCCATGCACACGCCTAACCATATACTCCTCTCGGTCCTAATTATAGGAACACTTTTGTAGTATTACACTACAAAAGTGTTCCTATAAGAGGACAACGAGGTATATTAATATTAGATCATATGGAATACTTTTAGTTAATTAAGCTATATACTTTCCAAGCATGTTTGAATGTCTGGAGCTGATGTTTAATTACAATTAGCAGTTGACTTTAATAAGGACCCAAGAATGAAACTTGGAAGGGGTCATTATTCATTAATCCTACAGTTGGTTATTTATTATGTACAAGAATCATAAGTTCTCTTTATCTTTAATATATATATATATATATATATATATATATATATATATATATATTATTTTGAGAAGAGATTCCACTTTGAGATGTGATATGAAGACTGGGCATGGGAAGATATCTAGTCTAATCATGTACTTCTCCCTTTTTTAATTTAAGACATATTTTATATAATTTAATTAGATTTAAGAAATTAGTTAATATTGACATGTATTCTCTAAAACACCTTAGTCATCTCCATTGATTCCCTCCTTTACTCTCTTATTTGATTATGATTGAGAGTGTATAAATAGGAGTATATGAGGAAAACATCGACAAATATAAAAATGTCGTTTTATAGCTAGGATCGAGATCAATTTCTCAAATATGTCTTATATTAAGAACTGGATTTTAAAGAACCTCTTGTATTGTATCCTATTGGCATCTTCTCCATAGAAAGTCCTAAAGAAAATGTGAGGGATAAAGGATATGATTGGTTTCTTTTTTAAAATATTTTTACCAATTTTAGATGGTAAGGGATCTAGAAAAATTGGTGGAAAAACTTTCTTTTACCAAAAAAAAGAGAAAAAAATTTTTTGCTAGAAAAATTGGTGGAAAATCTCTAATTAAAAATTTCAGTAGTTATGAAGACCATATCAACCTACACTTTGTTGATATGTTTTATTATTTTAAATATCTATTGCTTGATATGATATTTTCTTACATAGGGGCTTGAGTTGAGGCTTTTCTCTATGAAGATGACATGATACAACATTAGAACAAAAGCTTTTGATGGATATAAAAGCAAACACCACCACTCATTTTAAGAGTGGACGTTGTAAAAAGGCTTCACCTATTGCTATCTTATGGATGCCACGAACCATATGTTAAGAAAAAAGGTTTAATTTTGAATTAAAAAATGTAATGCTTCGATAGTCACTGACTCTTAAAATTACCATCCACTAGCTAGTGCCTAGATGCTACCATGACTTATCATTATTAATGTCTAATGAAATTTATACGAAAATTCAATTAATGTGTTTCGTGACTTATTTCTTATATTATGGAAAATAGGGAAAGATAAATGTAAATTAATAGTCTATTGTAGAGATCTAATTAAAGGACCAAGTAGCATTCAACATGACTTGATTATTTTTCTTTACAGTACAAAATATAATAAATTAATTATTGGGGTATCTAGCACCTCAAAGTATCTTTTAAGTATGACTCGATATTTTAAAATAATTTTTAATGCAATTTTGCTCATAAAGCATTTTTTTCCTCAATAGCAATGGGCACTCTAAAGTCTAAACACAGGATGCTAATTGTTGTTAGAAAAATACTTTATTGTGTCAAATGCATTGAAAATCACTTTAAGATATCAGTGCTACTGAAAAAATATTTTACAATTATAGATGCATCAAAAATTAATTTAAAATATTGAGTCCTTGGTGCTAATTCACCCTTAAATAAACCAACTATTCTGACTTGCCACCCATAAATTAGACTTTCAAAGGAGACAAATCAATGTGTAGGATTAATGAAGATATAGGTAAAGGATATGGAAAAGTGGGGAAATGGGAAGGTAAATAAAGTGGAAAAGTACAATGGATCAATATATATTTGAAAAAACAATGTGAAGATTTGTGAAGTGTGGTTGCTAAGAATTAAAAGGAGAGACAAAACGGATGGTATGGGGTATTAATAATGTATTTTCACTTTTTTTAACTTTTGATACAAAGGGTCATTATCAATTTGACTACTTGATTTGCTTATCTTCTATGTCGGAGTTTGGCCTTTATAAGCAACAATAAGTTCATCAACATGATTTCTGTTGAGGGTAAAATATGAAATTTGAGCCGAATTATATCATATTTATAATCTATAATTGATAAATTTTATATGATACATAAAGATTATAAAATAACAATTATCAGTTATACATTTTATTATTATTATTATTATTGAATATAAAATGATGTTTTTTTTGGGTGAAAAGAGGGAACGATCTTTTGTTTATTTCAAAACTTTGTCTCACTATGATTATATCTACCAATACCAATATATAAAAAATTTACAAGTAAAAAAAAAAAAATGTTCATGGATCATGAGTAGTCTGAGTTATTTGAAGGAACATATGTTTGATTATGCAATATGCATGCATACAATGTTTTTATTTATAAATATTGAAAACTGATAATATGGAATACAATAATTTAAACAGTTATTTAGTGAAACGGTGTCATATTAAGACTCCCTCATTATCTTATTACTAATTATAGATGAATATTATATTATTCAATGTGACAACTATGGATGAATACTCACCTATTTAGATTTAAATCTTAAGTAATTAAATTTATTAACTATAATTGGACAAAGGTGCAAAAATATATATATGGTTTTTCTCAAAGTGCGCTCAACACTAAATGCTTTTTTTTAGGTGCAAAAGTGATTATGGAGTTACAAAATAGAGTGAAAGTCACATATTCTATTAACCATGAAGAAGTTAACCATGAAGTTTGATTATATGACTAAAGATGCTGACATGTACGATGAGCTGGAACACCGCCTTACTTTATGTTGGTAGGGCATACAGTCTCTTTTCTTTCATAATCTTTTCTTCCCCGGTAACGGAATAGCTAATTATCAAATTTGGAGTAGAATGAAAAATAGATACCGTGTAAACTGTTCATTATTGGTCATTCTTTGGCCGAAAAACAGGATTCATCATTCTATCTTTTGATATCCAATGGCCATCAAGAGTTGAAGAATTGATCATATTTATTGAAGGAGAAAAGGCATTCAACATCTAGATAAAGCAATAGAGGTCTAAAGCTAGGGCGTGCATGGTAATGCTCCTAGAATCATTATTATTATTTTTTTAATTTCTGTTCCCAGGAGTGAAAATGGATCAGAATTGTTTTGGTAAAATCGATTTTTTTTTTTTGTTTTTGTTTCCGGGATAAACCGATTTATTTTTTGTGTTAGGGAATAAAAAAATGAAGCAGAAATTTTCTGCCTCTCTATAGAATCATTTTTCTCTTAGGAAAAAAAACTGGACTCCTTCCTGCTGCTTCGACCTTTTCTGAAAACCCACAGCTATTCTTCCCTTTCGTCATCCTCTGCTGCCACGGGTGACTACGATTCTCATTTTCTTCCCCTTCCCCCGTCACTATCTGTTATCGTGGTGGTTGTGGGTGGTACCTCGTCTCTTGTTTCTCCTTTCTTTTGCGGCGTCTGTGTGTACGATTGAGGCTTGTGTGCTGAGTGAGATTCATTCTTCTTGGTGCTGCAACTCGGACCCATCTATGCTCTGTCTGCAAGTGAATTTTAGGGATTTGACCACCATTTCTTTAATCTTTCATCGCGGTATACTCAAATCCTTTCTATTTCATTGTGATTGCTTCTGATTGACAGAAAGGATAGATGCTAGAATCTTAATTGATTAAATTATTAGATTAAGAATTTATTATTCGACAAAGAAGGATTTAATGTTAACTTGTTAATAAATTTTTTATTTAACTGTAAGAGTTTTTGTTGATGCTGTATTATTTGTTGGTAATAATGAAAAGAGAGTTGTTTTTGAGTTAATTTTTAATGCCTTTGGGTTGCTTGAGGAAATGTGTGAAGGAGAAATTAAAGGTGCTATAAAAAGTTCAGGAAAAGGAAGCTTGTTTTATTAATTTCAATTGCTATGAATGATGGGTGTTTGATCTAATGTTTGAGTGGGGGGTTTAAAACAAAAATGAGTAGCTTCTTATGATTAAAGTATTATAGCCTAAACTATGGAACGAAGGAAAGATGAGATTGAATTTTGATGATTTGTCACTTCATGACAATGAAGGAAAGATGTTGATTTGAAACTTTGATGATGAAGTTTACTTATTTTGTGTTAGCCTTTGGGAATGCCTATGAATTGTTTAGTGAAATGTCTGAGGAAGGAGTGTTGTGGAATTGAGAAATGGACATTGTTGGCTATTTGTTGATTTTAATTAATGTGGCTAATCTTGATTTTCCCCTATTTTTGAAATCTTTCCTAGTGTTGACAGCTTGAATCAATTAATCCACTTTGGTTTTGCTAATCTCCCTGGTGGCTTCAGTTAATCTGTCCCACATGCTGCTACACCATCTTCGGTACAAGAAGGCTGTCATTGATCAAGGTTGAAACAAAGAAGGCTGTCATTGATCAAGGTTGAAACTAGTTTGTTTGTGAATTTTGTTCTTGCATATTGTTATTCATGGCTGATACATTTGATTCTTGAATTTTGTTCTTACAAGTACAAGAAATCATGGACAGTTTGAGGCTCAAGTTCAAGATGGTTTTGTTCTTCGCTGCACATGAAAATAGACTATGATGGCTATCCAAAATCTTCTTCAGATGCTAAGGATATTGAGTTTTGAAGGGGTTCCATGATGTTTGAGAAGGAGTATAGTCTCTCAAGAAAGATAATTGATTAGTTATAGGATTTTTGCCCAACATGGAAATTTCCTTTTTTTCTATAGTTGGCAAGTCTTCTTCGGCCTGTGACTGGGTGCATAGTTCAACACACCCTCAGCACTAGAAATTGATGTAACATGGCCCTTTGTCTTTTTTCTTCTTGTATTTTTGTTTTCTCTTTTTTCTGGGCTCTTTACCCTTGTAATGAACAGTTGCTTTAGTTGAATGATATTTCCCTTTTAAGCTGTGAGCTATTTTTGTCAAGTGAAAGATAAATTTTTATGATTTAGCTCATTTTAGCAAACTATTGATTTCACTTCTATATAGTTTTTCTAGGAATTCTGATTCTCAAATGAAAAAAAAATGTTAACAAACATAATTCTGATTCTCAAAGTAAAAATAAAATGAGTTAACAAATGTAATTCTGATTCTCAGAACTCTTTCAAGGTACAAAATCAGAAAAAACTGTTTAATCTCAGAAACAGTGTTGGGGAATAGAATGATTACTATACACACCCGAGTGGTTATCTGATTATAGTCTTACGCCTGATTCAGGTATATTATTTTTTTAAAAGATTTTCTAATGATTTAAAAATTATATATAGCTAAGGTCCACTTGGGGCATTTGTCAGCCTAACGAGTTTACTTGCAGAACTATTAGTGGAAACGGGACGCACAAACGGAAACGCAAGTGAATAATAGTGTTTGGATAAAATTTTAAAAGTGTTTCTGAAGGTAAAATCATGGTTTTGCAAAAATTTACCCAAACACTCTCCATAAGTCCATAATCAATTTTTTTTTTTTTTTTTTTTTTTTTCACTTTTTGTTTAAAACTATGAGTTTAGAAAAACTGATTTTTCTCACTTTTTCACGTGTTGGTATTGAATTTATCCCAACAATCTCTTATATCTCCTCCTTTTTTTCCCTTCTTCTTCTCTTTCTTCTTCCTTCCGTCATCCTCTATAGTTTCCCCATTTTTTTTTTTTCAGAATCTTTGTTCCCATATTATCATTGCTGGCATATGATATTTGTATTAGAAAAAAAAAAAAATACTATATCAAAATTTATTACTTATTTCAATCTAAAATATAGTATTATTTTGGATAATTACTATTTATAAATGATTTTAGTCTATACAATTTATTAATACATATATGTTTAAGCTAATTTTTATCAGTTACATAATTGACTAATGTTATTATTTTAATTTTGTGGACAAATTTATTTAATTTTTGGTATTTATTATAAAATTTAATGTTAAAATATTTAAAATAAAATATTATATTTATATGCAATTATCACAAAAATTAATGTTCTTTTTGGTAATTTGAACATGGAAAAAGTGATTATGATTACAATATCCAAACACGGTTTTTTTCCCCCTATTTGCCACTTTTAAAATAATTAATTACCATTTTGTCACTATTTTCAAAATATTTCCCAATGTGCCACTATTTAGTCGACTAAACCAAGATTTAGTCGACTAAAAACGCGGGCGCTGATTTTTTTGATCGCTTCATTTTTAGTCGACTAAACCAAGTGGCTTAGTTGACTAAATAGTGACAGGAGTTTTTTTAAAAACCCCAATCGCGGCATTTGGAACCCTAATCCACCACAAAACCTCCCCAAACCTCTCTCCCTCTGTTTTTTCACCAAATCCTTATCGAATCCGTTTGTGGGTAGCGAAGGAAACTTCATTCTAGCATCATTTGCGTCGATTTCGATATGTTCCCATCTCCATTTCGAATTTCCGCCGTTGTTCTTTCGTTTATGCGGGGCTTTTACCTTTTCTTCATCCGATTATTTATTTATTAATATTATTAATATTTTAGTATAAATTATAGGGTTAAACATGAAACTCTTTATCATGTTCATGCGTGTATAACACGGTCGATAATATTGTGGGACCCGTTAGATAATCAACTCCTTTGTCATGTCGCTCGGATCCTATTGGTGCGTGGAGCTATAAAACAACCATAAAATTAATTTTTTATTAAGTTTTTATATTGAGGATTTTTCTCATTACGATTTTTAGTTATGTCCACAATCCTTACTCAACTTTGGAACCTTACAAAACTCATTTTTATTTTTAATTATTTGTCTACCTTATATTTTGGGGTTATTTTTTTTGTCTTCTTTTTTCATTTTATTCTCATAATCTCATATAGACCATTAGATTAAAACAATATATTATTCATTCAATCTTTTATAAAATTATTTCTATAAACATAAATAAGTAAATTTAAACTCTTAAAATTTGATCTATACCCTTCATAATTGCAATCTGTAATAAATAAAGAAATTTTAAATTATAAAATATTTTAATAATAATTTTATAAAATATTAAATCTAAAATATACATTTCATTATCTAAGGATGGAGATGAGATGATGATATAAAAGAGGGTAATGAAGATATCATTTTCCTATATTTTGATATAGTAACTTTTTTTATCCTCTATAATCTCATATAGGATATCATTTTCCTATATTTTGATATATTAACGTATGAATGCTTGCCGGAGATAGGTTGAGTACCTCACGAAGTTGTTGTTGATGAGTTTGAAAATGACGACATCATTAGGGATTTTCATATCTATTTTATATTAGTATCTTAACTAATCAATTTGATATTTTGAATGTAATCAATATAAATTATAAATTTTGAAAAATATTTCTTCATATTCAGGTTTAAGAAATCATAAAATTAATTTTTTTAATTAAGATTTTATATTGGGGATTTTTCTCGTTAGGATTCTTAGTCATGTCCTCGATCCTCACCGATCTTGGGTGAACTTTGATTTTAAATATAAAACTCATTTTTACTTTTAATTAATTTGTCTACCTTCTAGGGAAATGGGGTTCACATAAACGAAAGAACAACGGCGGAAATTCGAAATGGAGATGAGAACATATCGAAATCGATGCAAATGATGCTAGAATGAAGTTTCCTTCGCTACACACGAACGGATTCAGTAAGGATTTGGTGAAAAAAACAAAGGGGGAGAGATTTGGAGAGGTTTTGTGGTGGATTAGGGTTCCAAATGCCGCGATTGGGGTTTTAAAAAACTCCTATGTTGCTATTTAGTCGACTAAGCCACTTGGTTTAGTCGCGGGGCATCAAAAAAAAATCGGCGCTGCAAGGTTTTAGTCGACTAAATCTTGGTTTAGTCGACTAAATAGTGGCACATTGGGAAATATTTGGAAAACAGTGGCAAAATGGTAATTAATTATTTAAAAAGTGGCAAATAGGGAAAAAAAGCCATCCAAACACTATCATTTTATTAAAATAACTTTTTTTTTCACATAATCTATTTTCTAAAATCACTTTTATCACTTTTTCTCCGGAAACTATTCTGAGGAAGCTAATCCAAACACTCCAAGAAATCCCATGGATAATATAACAGATTCTATTAGAACGTAAGATCCTATTTTAGGAATTTTCTTATACATAATAAAAGTAATTTTCAGTATAATAAATAATTAACGAATATTTCTTACAATAACTTAATACAAACAGGCATGTAAAAGCTCATTTTGATAGACGCGGCTTTCCGTCTTTTCCCTTATGCTCCGCTGCTGTTCTTTTCTATACTGTTTTGGTGCACAATACACACCATTAACTTTTTTTTTTTTTTTTTTTTTTTTTTTTTTTTTTTTTTTTTTTTTTTTTTTTTTGAAAAATAGCATTCACTGTAATATTTTTTTTAGTACCAGTCAGTATTCTGAAATATTTTTTCAAGATCCTAAAATTTTTAAGGTATTTTAGATACTAACTGGTATTAAAAAGATACTTCAGAGACATGCCAGGAGTTGCTGAAGTAGAATCCTTCGATGCCCTTACAGCTGGAACTGGAATGACTCGGAACTCTGCTACCCTACTTTTCTATCAGACTTGCCTAAACCCGAATGTGAAGCAATATATGTATGAATATGTATGTATGGGCGCGTTGCTTCACATTCGCGTTTTGACATTTTGGTAAGTTTTTAGCATCCATGTTCCGATGATTTTTTTCAATGTGTTGTGGATATATAGTTCTTGCCTCCGGTGATGCCCTCATGAGAGTCGACCAAAACATGCCCTATGGGGAGATCCTCATTTCTAGAGGATCAAAATTGTGATGAAAGGTTTGATTACCTCCTCGCTGTTATGTCTCTCCTAATTTGCCGCCTTACGGGTGAAATACATGTAGATAGTGATACTAACATACTAAAGTGAAAGAACACAACAGGGTAATCATATGTCCAACATTGTACTTCTTCATTCTTCCATGCTTGCATGCCCTGGAAATGTAAGTTTGGTCCAAGAAAGAGCCTCAAGCATTCCTGCAAGGACGATAATCAATTATCTTTCTTAACACATATATATCGCATAACCAAGATGAAGACTTCTCACTTCTTGCAGTTGCTCCAAGTGAGATCGTGGCCTTTCCCATTTTGTCATTCTCAAGGGTTAGGCAGCATCTTGGAACTCTTATTTAGTAATCTTGCTATCTAAGCTGTTAGCTTATTAGCACTTGAAGTTATAGATCTACTTGGGCGTTCCACCCCGCTTTAAGATACTCTGTGTGTGTGTGTGTGTTTAGGCCGTTTCAAGTTATTGGATTTTAATTGTGTTACCGTTTCTCGCAGATTTATCTCATCTATATGCTGTATAAGATATGGGGTACATGGTCATGGAGATATATTAAAATGTAAGCCAACAAGAAAAAAATTCTCTTGAACATTCTTAAGAGGTATGTGAGGATGTGTTCATTCTTTGAGTTGTCAAATTGGGAGTAATTAGGTTTAATTTATAATAAATTATTTTTCCAGCCCTATTTTTAAATACAGATGCGTTGACTCTCACTTTCATAATTTTTATTATAATTTATATTATATATAAAGATTTTGGGACTGAGATGAGACATCAATTAATCCATTACCCATATGATATTGGATTCATTTCTCTCTTAAACCATTTTTCTTTTTATCCCTCATTAGCTTTAAATCTTGGCCATCCATTTGATATCTAACTATTTAGAGAAAGCTACATCACTTAAATTAAAGTATGTTTTTTTAGTACCAATCAAGATCCGAAATATTTTTTCAAGATCATGCAGTATTTTTTAGTACCCATTAGTATCTTGAAATATCTTTTTAGTTAGTATCCTGAAGTATCTTTTTAGTACTAGTCAGTATTCTGAAATAATTTTTCAAGATCATGAAGTATTTTTCCAGGACTCGTTAGTATCCTGAAATATCTTTTTAGTACCAGTCAGTATCTTAAAATATTTTTCTTTCTTAGTACTAGTTACTACCCTGAAATAATTTTTTTAAGATCAAAATAATTTTAGGATCTTGAAAAATAATTTTAGAATCTTGAAATTTTTTTTAAAGTACTGACTAATATTAAAAAAGTACTTCAAGATGTGACAATCAAGATAAATTCAAATCAATGGTCTAGATTGGATGAGGGGAGATATCAATGGTCTAGATTCGACGAAGAGAGATGATGAGAAAGTAGGCCAATAAGAGGATCCCATTCCATATGATATTATAGTTATTTATGCGAGTTTAATGTCATGTTTTATTGATTACCGTCATTTATGCGGGTTTAATGTCATGTTTTATTGATCATCTTTTACGGTTTGCCCCAGTGAAATCACATCAAATTCACATGACATATTTATATATTGGGCTGAAAAATAGATAAAATAAGACTTAATCTATATCCTCATATTTTGTTAGCAAACTTTGAACAACAGTTGGTTCAAATGAAGGGCTTACAACCTATTTGGCATAAGGGTGATGGAGGAAAAAAGCTTAACACACAATGATTTAAGCCTAGTGAAAAAAAGGACCGTTCGGAATTGTGATAGTCTCAAATGGGTTTATTTTTTTAAAAAATGACTTCTGATATAAGTCATTTTTTTTCAGCTTATTGGAAAAAATGATAGGTATAGGTGATTTAATAAGCAATGTACTATTAACTATATATTTGTATAAATTCTAATTTATCCATTAATATATATATATATATATATACAAATTCTAATTTATCCATTATAATATATATAATTAAGTACTTTAGATTTTTTATTTTTTTATAATAATTTATTTATTTTTATCAAATTTAAATTTTTATATTATATTACCACAATATGTACAACTACTATTATATATATATATATATATATATATATATATATATAATTTTCAATAAGATTCATGTCATTTTTAGTCATTCTCTATATCAATTGATTTTTCAAATAATGATCTAAACAAGAGCCCATTTAGGAAAAAAAAAAAAAAAAAAAAAAGTCACTTCTCCTACCATTATTGTAAATATAAATTACATTTATAATATGACTTTTATCCTATCTTACTTCGTAAAAATCTGATTACAAATAAGTCACCATTTCTATCACCACTATCTCAAACGAGTTCAACATGTTTGGCATCATGATTGAATCCCGATCGTGCGTTTTGAAGGCCCAATTGACCTTCTGGAATCTTTTGAAATTATTAACATGTTTGGTACCTTACTTATCTTATAGGTTTTCTCAACCAAAGGTGACATTTGTTAGAAACTCATTTTCAGAGCTTTTGATTTCTCAAAAAGAAGCCTGTAGCCTGGCCCTGTAGTAACGACACTTTCTCTCCCACACATGGTAGTTAAAAACTCGTTTTATCACTGCGATTTTATGTTTTTACGATTTTTTTTCATTCAAACGATTTTACTAATTTTCCAAACGCTTTTAAGTTTTTACGATTTTTTTACGATTTTACTACATTACGATTTTACGTTTTACGATTTTTCATTCTCCTTCCGTTTTTAGGTAAAATCTACGTTTTCACTACCTTGCTCCCACACATTTTAAAGTAAAGACTTGCTCATCTCTTTCACAGATCTTGCTTCTCTCTCGACGGTGACGATGAGCCACCTACAACAACGACCTTCTGCAGCCCATGACTGCGACCTTTGGCTTGCAAACCCCATCGGATGTGGCTGTCCTCTCACATAATAGCTCTCTGATCTTCATCCCCTTTACCCTAAAGTGCAACGTAAGTGGAACTAAAGTTCAAATTCTTGTTGAGAAATGTGGGTGGGATTTAAAGTGCTGGCTGGTGCAATACAAGAATGAGGCATCAAAACTTGGAACTTGTGGCTTAATCTTTGGTACATTTGTTTGGTGTGAAGATATTTGTGTCATCTTTTTGGCTGCATGAGACAATCACACTTGTAATTTATTTAACCAAAGCTCTTTTTGCATGCGGCATGTGTCATGTCTTTTGTTTATTTTGTATAGGGTTATAATGTATGTCTATTGTATTCTTTTTTTCATAACCAATTGCTTAAATAGTTCTGTATCCAATATGTCTCTTATCCACCCGAAAAAAATAAAAGAACAATTTGGTTTTATTTATTTATTTATTTATTTTTGTACTAAAAGTAATGCATAACATGTATATGAAGAGAGATCTAAGAACAAAAGAGAACGTTGCATCTTTTTATTATTTTCTATCCTTCTTGCAGATGTATAAATACGCATTAATGTAGCAAACTTTTAAGTGGGGGTAAGAAACCTAATGATGGGGCACATGAGAAGATTATTGTCACCCCTGAAATTATGTATTTTAGATGAATAATTGATGATTAAGCTAATGGAGAATGCATTTTAGATGAATAATTGATGACTAAGCTAATGAAGAAAGACAATCAGTTATCATTATTTTCAAGATCATTAAAAAACGACTTAAATCTTTTTATTTATAATTAAACCTAGAGTTCGAAACCAACACGAGAGATAAATGATGACCAAGTGACTACTGACTAATAAGCTCCTAAGGTCATCATGTTAAGCTCGTCAGTTTGTCCCTAAAACCTTCACTAATATTTCCAAATTAGGTGATTATTGATTGATTAATGAAATTATTCTTGCCTCATGGATCAATCTTTTATTGATCATTTTTTGATTGAGGTTGGAGATATTAATGGGAACAAACTTGGAATTTTATACCGATAGTCTAGATAATATTTGTTTTAATTTACAAGTTGGAAAGCAAGGGGGTGATAAAAATAAATAAATAAAATCTCCATTTAGATCTCAATACATTTATATAATTATAATAATTTAAAATATTTTATCATTTTCAAGCGATTAACTGAAGGAAAATAATTAGGGCTTTAAACATAGGGAAAAACACTTCTCATGTTGTAGGAGAAGTGTTTTCTCAACACACACACATGAAATGGACCCACATATATATACAATTAGCATTATATATATTTGTGGGTCCCACTATTTCAAACTTCTCGCGTAACAAAAAGTAAAACCCCTTAAACATAAAGCTCATTTGAACTTTAGCACGACTGACTTTTAAGTTTAAAGTCTAATTTTTTTTTCCCGTAAATACGTATTTAGAATTAATATAGACACTGGGGAAGTATTTAATAAACATGTATATAATTTTAATAAATAAAATATAAAATATCTCCTTAATAAATCTATTATATCTATACAAAAAAAACTTGTGGAAACATTGGCACAAACGGCATCTATTGGAAATATTTGACCAGGAAATGATTAGCTCTAATAAGCGATGTCACTAAAGGAATTAATATTAACTGTGTCAAATTGCAGTTTGAGAAGCCAAGAAATATGTGCATCAATGATAAAAGAGTTACAAGACATGAATGATGGTGGGCACTAATGACAAAAGAGTTGCATATAACAAAGAGTTATGATATGGGTAATAATGGCAAAACAATCATAATTTAGTATATGAATGTTTAATAAAAAAGAGTTACAATTAAAACAAAAAGACTTACAAATATGGCCATTAATAACAAAGATATGAATGTTTAATAATTGTGATATGACAATTCCTAACAAACCAATGGAGCGAACATTTCAATAACAAATGTGTACTAAAAAAACGAGTTAAGCATTAATGGTTTGAGAAGCCCAAAAAAATTTGCCAAGAGATTAACATTCCATAAACCCATAGGTTAACGGATCTGGCTTGCATCCGCTGCAACAGAACTGCGTCGTTTTAATTGAAAAATTGTGCAGCTTTGGCCCCCTTTTTTTTTTTAATAAATATTTCAGGATACTGACTTGTATTAAAAAGATATTTCAGGGTACTAACCGGTGCTGGAAAAATACTTCACGATCTTGAAAAAATATTTTAGGATTTTTAAAAAATATCCTACAGTATATTTTTAGTGCCAAATCCACAGATTCAAATATTTTTTTAAGATCCTAAAATATCATAAAATATTTTTCAGTACCCTAAAGTATCATTTCGTACTAGTCAGCATCTTGAAATATTTTTATAAGATCTTAAAATAATTTTTCAAGATACTATTTTTTTCAGTACCAATCAGTATCCTAAAATTATTTCAAGGTACTGACTTCAAAAATAGTGTAAGATATTTTTTTAAGATCCTAAAATATTTTTCAAGATCATAAAGTATTTTTCCATCATCGGTTAATATCTTAAAGTATCTTTTTAGTACGAGTGAGTATCCTAAGATATTTATTTTTTTAAAAAAGGGCCAAAGCTGCACAATTTTTCAATTAAAAAAAAGTATCTTGTGATTATTCTATATTCGCTCTTATGTATAATAGTTGTCCTTTTCGAAGAGCAGTTTATGCTCTGTTCGGCTGATTGTTAACCTGCAAATGTAACGATCTTGTAGAACCTGCCATTGAAATAAATCTGCCGCTGATTTCTTGGCCATCCAAGTATATGTGCATAATTATATGTATATATGCATATATATATATATATAGGCCCATATATATATATATATATATGTATATATGATTTATCTTTAAAAAATGATTAGTAATGTTTAGAAAGACATTTGTGATAAATTTAAAATTTAAGGGAGGTAGTTTGGATGTTCATTTCTTCTAAGTTTCTACCACTAACAAATATTTTTATTACTTTATATTCAAATTACTAATAAAGATATATTGCAAATAATGAAATTAAATTAAATATTAGTATATTATCAAATCCGTTGAGCTATAATAGTATATTTTCATATTTTTCAGTATACCTTAAATATTTTTTAAAAAATATACGGTATCTAAATTGGATCGCGTGGCATGTGTGTGCATATATACAGAAACACACCTTTCAAATCACAACTTGTTTTCTTCATCCCAATCCATCATATGGCTATGTTGGCGGAGATGGATCTTAAAGAGACTGATGAAGTCGAGGTGGCTAATGAGATGTTAAATCGATTTACTCGTTTGAATCTCCATTCTGAGAATCGAAGCAAGATTCCGAAGAACCGATCGATAATGAATTTTGAAGAGACTGATGATGAGATCGAAGTGGTAAATGAGATTTTGCATCGATTGAATCTGAATTCTGAGAAAGGAACAAAGTTGCCTCCTTCCTCTTGGGGCTTGATGAAGAAGAAGCGATCCATAATCGGCCGCTTTCCTCGTTCGATTCCTTTCACTTGGGGCTCCATCAACAAGAAGAAGAGATCCGTGTTGCGGCGAAGGTTCCGCCCTACAACTCCTATTCCGCTGCCGAAACTCATCAGCGCTCGGCCTCGGCCCTTGTTGAGGGTGGAAGAAGAAAGTGTCGCCCTTGTTCTACCATTCGAATCGGATTCGGTTCAGATGATAGAAAGGTTATGCAGGGTTTTGTTGGTTATAGAAAGGGAATTAATTAATCAATTAATTAACTAGGGTTCATTGTGCCCAACCATTGCACTAGGGTTTCGTTTCGTAGGTTATGGAAGGGGAATTAGTTAATTAATTAATTAAGGGTTTATTATATGGATACATAGCGTATCATTGCACTTTATTTTTATTTGATCAATGGTCCCGTACGAGGCTTTTCTTTTTATGGACTGAGTTATAATAGTATTCATCTCTCTTATTTTCGTGAGTAGAAGTATATAATTACAATCATGTTCTTTGGATGATCGAATGTTGTAGCATATAATTACAATTATTTTCCTTCTCTTCTATAGTCATGGGGTTTATGATGGCCTCAAGTAACATGGTCATAAAAAAAATCACCATGAGTGTATTCAATTCAAAATAAGTATTTCTGATCATAAGAAGCTAACTCATTCTCTTTATTTAATACGATTTATCTATCTTGTAAATAGTATTCACTCATCTCATCAAACTCTATACAAATATAGAATTTAAAGAATAGAGCGACCAAGTAAACAGTATAATAATAATCAAGGTGAGGTTAAAATAACTAGAACAACTTCTTGAACTTGACGTTAAAATAATCAAAGGAGGCATTTTATAGTTTTTGTTCATCTGGAGGCTGGCAATACAAAATCACCAAATAATCATTAATTAGAAGATTAAGATGGCACTTTCGTCTTTGACGCCTCCGATAATACCTCTTTCGAACCCAACGAACTCCGATTTTTTTATCTCCTCAAAGGATCAATCTCGTAGCGGAGATCGATGATCCACGATCGCGCTTTCTTTGAAATCCAAGATTTTTTTCAGGTTGGGGTACGTACGGTTGCGTTTTATTAATGAAGTAATTGATAGGGTTTTTTAGTTGTGATAAATAGCGATCCGATTTTATAGAGTTTTCTTTCGATGAATAAAATCTTAAAACAGTTGTCAAAATCATGCTAGTAAACTCATGCTTGCTGTAAACTAAAATAAACTCATGAATTTACTATTTTTATATTTCTAATTTACCAAATCGTGTTAACTCATCTTTAGACTCGTGTTAACTTTTTTTTTTATTATTTAATCATACTCAATGACTTTATATATAAATTTTATGTAATTTCTTCACTAAGTATAATAAATTATTAAGGTGGATATATTTAATTTCAATTATTTGAATTTAAAATATATTTAAAGCAAATTATTCTGATTTTTTATATTTAAATTATTTAATTATACACTATAAATACCTATTTAATAATAAAAATAAACTCTTATAAATTAATGTCACAGTTTATTAACCTTCCATATATGTAAAACTAATTAATGTATTTGTTTCTTTTTCCGTATAGCGGTAATGTTTGGTTTAAGTTACTACGGTTCCTTCCCCTTTTTGACAGAGAAGAGACAGGGGGGATCTGGCTGGGATGAGGACAAAGGATACATAAATTGGTAAAGGATTTTTCAGTCACCGGAGATAAGTTATCTTCACCCCCAAAACTACACCTTTTGGATTAATGAAGGGTGTTTCCGTAATTTTGCACTTATCATTAATTCACCTAAAATTACAAACACACCATTCATTAATTCAAAACGACGTAGTTTTAAAGGTCATTAGAGATAACTTATCTCCAGTGATTGGAAAAATACTTTTCCCTACATAAATATTGGTTAAAGGTGATTTTTGCTTTAAACATAAAAGACTTTTTTGGAACAATGTCACCATAAAAGTGGTAAAAATGTAGGGAAAATTACTGTTTGGTCCAAGGTACGAAATTAATCATAAAAAAAATCACATACCAAATTCCCCTCACAAAGGGATTTTTTTGTTATTAATTATAAATAAATTATGGAATTCCACTCACAAAAAAGTCTCATTGTCAAAATGATTTTATTAGTTGTTAAAATATCGCTATAAAAATCTCGTTGTAAAAATGGTTTCTTATATTGTCAAAATGACTTTACGTGTTGCAAAAAATTATGCATTTCTAAAATTCTACCGTTGAAGGAAAAACTCGAAGAATTTTTGACAACATGCAAAGCCGTTTTGGCAAATTAGAAGATATTTTCACAACGATATTTTCATAAGGACATTTAACATCTAATAAAGCCATTTTAACAACATGAAAAGTTATTTTGACAACGAGACTTTTGATAGCGACTTGCCGATTACACCAATCGTTATAAGTAATAAAGTAGTGAGAAAAAGATCGTCCCACGAGTAATAGTACTCCAATAACTAATTTGCTATTTTCGCTTTAGTTGGATGAATCGAGTAATATGGGGTGAGTTGTAACCAAACGAATTTAAAGAATTAAATAAAGAACAAGAATCCAAAATCGAGAATTTCAAGAACAACGTTTAGAAAAGATGAGTAATTAAGAAAACGCAGTAGGGATGAGAATCCCCTATGTTCCTCCAAGTATATGAATTGAATCCCTAATTGATTATTATTCCCATGATTGACGATCAATTCTCTAAAGTTAGACTAAGTCCCAATGTCTTGATGCTACTTTAGTCCGTTATCTTTGAAAACAACCTAATGTCTTAGTATTGTTTGGAAAGATCATATTTTTAAACCGAATTATGAGATCGCATAAACTTCGTAAGCCTATGTCTAGGTCATGCAACTCTACGATGAATTAATGGTTCTAGTTAAATGTACCAACATCTCTATTGTCATACACCAACCTATGAACAATCTAAAATGTGATCAATCTTTAAGAAGTCTTTAAGCAAAGATAATTCATTCAATTAAGAAAATAACGATCAATAAAGAATCCAACCAATTACTTTAAATTCGCATAGGGTTCATCCTCGCCCTAACTACAAAAGAAAACTAGCCAAACGTGGCTAGGTTAACAAAATAATAAAAGAGATGAAAATCAGGCTCGTTCTTCAGAGATTGGGGAAGGTTGACCTCCACAATGGTGCTTTGATCCTCTTTCTCCAATACCGTCTGCGCGTGTCTCCGTGATTCTGATTCTCCTTTAATATATAATGCTCCATCCTCTCCGAATTGCGGCTCGTGCTGCATCTTGCTGCTCGCTTTCGTTCTCGCGGCACACACACCTAATTTCTTGCTTCTAATGTATATTAATAGCTTAGGGTTCGTGCTTTCTTTTCGCGTCTTGTGCGTTCGATTCTTTTTTTTTTTTAATCTCCCATGGCATATTTGATATATTATATTATAAATAATATAATAATATATTATATTATATCATTTTCAATTTAATTTGTTGCCATTATTGCTTTTCCTATCACTACAAAAAAACGGGTCATTAGTAGCGGTTAAAATTGCGCATTTGTAGCGGTTTTGCCGCGACCAACAACATTTTTCACGGTTACAAAAATCGCTACAAAATCGACCGAAACAAACCAATTTGTAGTGGTTAAAAAAAACCGCTACTACAACAACATACACCGCTATCAGAATCGTAGCGGTTTTAGTTGACCGCCACTATATAAGGCCAAACTGAAAGCTTATTTACACAATAGTCGCGGTACGAAAACCACGACAAAATGAATAAATTTTGTCACGGTTATATATCCGTTACTAAATATTCCAAAATATCTGGGAAAAAATTTTACCGCCAAAATATTTGTAGCGGTCAGAAACCGCTACAAATAATTCCGGCCATTATTTTTTTAAAAAAGTTTTGCCGCTATTTTTATTTTTACATTTGTAGCGGTTAAAAAACCGCTACAACAATTGACGTTATTTGTTTGAAAACTTGTTTTGTCGCCTCGGTATTTTGTTATTTGTTGCGGTTATGTAACCGCTACAAATGAATGAAATTGAAAAAAAAAAAAAATATTTTTAACCATTCTTATTAATCATTTATATTTTTATTAAAAATAAATGATATTAAAATATGATATTCGATTGTATAAGATTACTACATATATGTAAAACAAAAAGAATATATGAGTATAATAAGAAATATTTATGAGTTCATTAATATAAAACGAATTATAGAAAAAAAAGTGGGAAAGTAGATCGAAGAATAAGTATGTGAAAGTAGGAAAAAAGTTACAAATCTGACAAAATCCACCTGTAAAATAAGAGAAGTTAATATCAACCGGATAGAACAAAAACAAATATTTCGATAATCACTAGATTTTATCAAGCCGAGTAACACTTACCTCATTCAAACACCTCTCGTTGAGAAAACGCAAAAATATGAGAGAAAACGTGTGTAGAAAAGAGAATTGAAGCATATTGAATGTGGTTTGGTGGGGTATTTATTTTGATCTCAGCGCATCAATTTGTAGCGGTTAAGGTGTCGGTTTTTGGTAGCGGTTTATTTTAGTTGCGGTTTTTTATTTTTTGTAGCGGTTTCATTTTGCAATGGTTTTTTTTGTTATTAGTGGCGGTTATTAAACGCTACAATATTTTTTTTGGGGGTTTTTTTTTAAAACAAAAGGAAAATGAAGAGTAGTGATAATTTTTCTTCTCAATCTTCGTCAGCATCCCTACAAAGAAAGTTTTTATAAAAAGTTACGTGTGAGTTGGATATGGAATAAGACATATATAAAACTTTTGTGAAATGCTATTTTTAAATTTCATACTCGCGTATATTAAAAAACGTACCGAACTATAGGTAAAGTGTCATCGCCTGGGAAAAAGTTTTCTAAACCGCGCCGGAGCGGCTCACAATCGTACGCGACGTTCTCACCATCGCCCATGTCGTAAAGGTCCCGAGGCTTTAAATGAACCACCATATTCCAATCCCTATGCCTCTCATCGACGACATAATAAACCCGATGGGCCTCGAGGCAAGAATATACGGCTCGTCATCTTCGACCCGACCCGGTGTGAATAGGTCGGGAGAAATTCACGATGTGATGCCTAAGTCGTCGATCGTGAGTCCCCGGGACGTTGTCGTATTCGCCCATAAACACTTGAACAACGTCACTGAGAAAAGGCCTTGGTAAGTTATCCTGACCACATCAACCAGTTTTCTATAATATGGGACGTCACCGAACTGCATGTTCCCGTCACTGCTCGCATAACTCCTCGTCCCAAACGTGCCATATACACCCGAGTTTTGGGTCGCAATCCCCTCGATCTCGTGAAACCGTGCAAAACTTGAAGCCATTGACATTGTATGCCGTAAATCTTTGGGCGTGATCAAGCGGGCCGATTGGGAGAGCTCTGGATGCTTTGGTGAGTGAGGGTTGTGGTCATTCATTATTCTCCTCCTAAACCAACCCCGGAATTCTCTCGTGGACCTTTCTATCAATTTCAGAGGATGTCTGTGTATGGATCCTTAGCTGACACTTCACATGACTCCTGAATTCCCTGCAATTAAACATGCGATGACGAGCAAGAAATGTGCCTATAAAATGTTAGGAAACATATCGGATAATATATATATATATATATATATATCTCGTGTGCAATCCTTGCGAAGGTATGGTTCAACTTGAGTGCAATTGATCAAGATATGTCTATGTGCTTGAAACTTCTCAAGTGCCGTAAGTTTGAAGTTCTCACATCCGCCAACTGGTTTACCAACACGAGGGAATAACAACTCTGAAGCTGATGACTCGCTCGGGTCGACAATCGTCCACACGAGCGGTCGGTTGAATGACGTCTCAATGTCATCAAAGTACCTGGAACAAAAATACAAGACCTCATCCCCAAGATAACCTTCTGCTATTGAACCTTCAGGCCACGCCTTATTCCTCAAGTAAGATTTTAGTTTCCTAAGAAACCTATAAAGTAATGAGGAAAGATGTCGATACATCAATGGTTAAACATGCGACTAGGAAGTAATATAATGCTGAAGTAATTAATTTTAAAAGAGTACCTCTCAATAGGATACATCCATCGGAGTGAACCGGGCGAAAGCTTTGTTTCGTGAACAAGGTGTACTTGTTAGGTGAACCATGACCGTGAAAAATGAAGGAGGAAAGATCATCTCCAAATGGCACGTAAGAATGATTTGTCATTGCAGCAAAAATGGGTCGAGCTCCTCCACGATCAACACCTTGGAACACAACTTCCGAAAGAAAGTACAAAGCTCGACCAAAATGATCGACACATCGAGAGGCGTGTATTTTTTATGGCCACGGCGAAGTAATCTGCATAAGCACATGTGAGTCATGACTCTTCAGCCCGAGAACCTTTCGAGCCTGTACGTCCACACATCGTGAAATGTTGCTTGAATACCCGTCGAGATTTTATTTTCTTCAAAGTGGCGAGGAAGATTTCCTTATTCAGTTTTGTCAGGGTGAATTTTGCGGTTGAAATCTGCTATGCTCATCCGGCCACGCGTCTTCATGAACCCCCATCTCCTGTAAATCTTTCCTCGCTTGAAGATGATCTTTTGACATGCCTGGTTCGTTCATAATCGTGTGCAACACATTGTCGCACACATTCTTTTCAATGTGCATGACATCCAGCCTGTGTCGGAGAAAATTATCTTTCCAATACGGAAGAGCGAAGAATACGCTTATCTTCCGCCATTGTTGGGTCGTGGAACCAGAAGCCCTGACCGTCTTTGTCCCTGCCTTTGCTGGATCGTCTTTTTTCCCATACTCAAAATCAACATCCACAATTTGCTCTATGATCTCTGCACCGAATAATATGCGAGGAGGTCCTCTTTTTTCCTGTTGCCCATTGAAACGATTGCGTTGCAACCTAAACCTATGCGTACGATCGAGAAACCTCCGATGACCCATGAAGCACCACTTATGACTGTGGGGAAGGCGACTGAGTCGAGTCAACATTGCAAGCCGGACACGCAAGGCCGGTATGCACATTCCACCGGATAATGTTCCCGGTCCGGGAAGTCACCGATAGTCCACATCAACGCCGCACGCAAGTTGAACGGTGTCTTCTCGTGCGCCATACGTCTCCACGCCTACATTCCACAACTCCACCAACTCATTGATCGGCGGTTGTAGATACACATCGATGTCATTTCCCGGTGCCTTTTTGCCCGGAATGATCATTGACATAATGAAGGAGCTTTGTTTCATACACATCCAAGGGGGCAAGTTGTAAGGTATCAAAACAACGGCCATATACTATAACTTGTGCTAAGATTCCCAAACGGATTGAAACCATCGACGCCAAAGCAAGATGAACATTTCTAGGGTCCGCCGCGAAATCGGGAAAGTCCAGTCGAACGCTTTCCATGCTTCACCATCTCGTGGATGTCCGAGTTTACCATCTTCGTTCTTGTCGGCTTCATGCCACCTCATATGCTTAGTCAGTCTTAGACGACATAAACAATCTTTTGTAAGCGAGGTTTTAAAGGAAAGTACCTTAGAATCTTTCCGAGTTTCTTCTTCTCGCTTTTTCCCTTCTCAAGCAGCCCCCGAACCTCGAAGTGTGACACTTCTTACAAGTCTCCTCCAAGCGTCCTCCCCCCAATAAAGCATGCGGTCGTTGGGCGGGCATCGATTTTTTCGTAGTCCAATCCTAATCTATTGATTATCTTCTTAGCCTCGTAGAAGGTTGTGGGAATGTCCGCGAATTCCAACAACATCGACATCGCCTTATTAGTGATCCCACACATGCACTTGATATGGTACAATTTGATCAAAAAGGATAATTTTGAGTATTTCTGACAACCTTGATACAAAGGACGATCGCTCTCATCCATGAGGCTGAAAAATTCCCGAGCTGCTTCATTCCCGTAGAAAACGGTTCGGGACCCCGCACTTCGCTGTGAAGTTGTCGTCTTGAACACCAAAAACGTCACGAACAGCATCATTAACCGGATCATCTTGAGGTAGCATTTGATTTCCTACTTGTGAGGTTTGAGGAAGATGATCCCCATATCTCATACCACGTTCCTCACCATGAACACCCCGAATGTATATGCTTCGGGAAAGGCTTAATAAGAAGATGTTCCATAGCACCTTCTCGTGTTTGCCACTTCTTAAACTTGCATCTACAACAAGGACACACGATCTTGCCATTAACGCTAGCGTGAGAGAAGGTGAAATCTAAGAACTTATTTAATCCAGCTAAATATACTGGAGAACTCATGCGGCATCTTGATCCATGATTTATCCATCTCGTAGTAAATAAAGCAAAGAAAGTATATTAATGTAGAGACAATTTTTAATTACTTTCATCCTATAACTTGAGATCTTAAATGCAACGGGGAACATTTGTAGCGGTTAACAACCGCGACAATTTTTCAACTCACATTTGTCGCAGTTAGTGAACCGCTACAAATTTGAATTGAAAAAATCGCACCATAAACTAGTCGCGATTTACAAACCGCTACAACAACCGCTACACAACGATGACCGTTTGAAAGTTTAGGCGCTTTTTTTTTTTAATTTGAAGTTCAAATTTGTAGCGGTTAACTAGATGAACCGCGACAAATATATTTTGTAGCAGGTTTAAGGATTTAACCGCTACAAAATTTATTAACTTTTGTTTTTTTTTGGTGTAATATTAACATATCTTTTTTATTACAAATTATAAACTTCGTTTATTCTTTGATAAAATTTAAATTTAAAAAACCTTTTGACTTAAAAAAAAAAGATAACAAATATTTAAATTTAAAAAAATTGTCAACAAACATCCGACAAGTACAAACCGAATTACTGAACAAAAAAAAACTAATAACTATCAGGGGCCCGATGATCAGGTCCTGTCTCAGTGGGTCTCTCTCGGGGACGGTGTGGGCTCGACCAGAGGTAACAACCCCCTCATCTTGATCGAAGCAACATCCGGACGGGGAGGGGGAGGCGGTGGAGGCGTGGGGGAATCCTCGAAGATGAACGGTGGAGGAGGCTCAGGAGATTGAAACCGTCTGTTCGATAGCAACTCTGACAAGGCCCCGGCAAGTGACTTCCAGCTAGTCCTCTGATTAGCGAACCAACTGCTGAGACCCTCCTGCATGGCCTAGTCCTAGCCTCATTTCGGCCCTCTCGCAAAGAACCCGCTTCGGCAGAACCTTCCCGTCAAGCCGCTCGGCAACCCGCGTGGGCAACCTACTCGACAATCATCGCATCAAGCCCTCTGGTGGTGGCCTGCTCGAGCCGGCGCTCCCAGCGGCAGAGGAGGAGTCCTTGCGGTACACCATGCTAGGCCCGGCGCCTAGCCCAAAGCCCCTAACACGGCCGGGATGCTCGACCGGGCCCACGCAGCCTTTCAATGTGGCCGTAGGATCACCGTAACCCCGTGACTCCGGGTCTCCGGACGACGTATCTCTTGCTAGCTCGCTCAATCCGGCCCGACGCATATATTTCATAAAACATTAACCAATCAATTTAATTAAATTTTAATATACAACATTAACTATTTAATTAGTTTTTTGTAACTTACTATTATCTCCTCTCGCCTCGTAGATCGACGTCCCATCACGGTGTCTATGTGTGCGTTTCTACAACTGCCCATAGTCCATCTGACCACCCTTCTGTCGAGCCTTCTCTTGCTGAAAGAGTTAAAAGAGTATAAACTTTGTTATTTCCAAAACAAAACAATAATCAATTAAACATAAAATTAATTTAACTTTTAACATACCATCTCACTGTAGGTCATAGCAAACGTCTTGGATCCACCCATGTGATTGATCCTTTGAGCTGCCCCGGATCTCGGTGTTCCTCCGGGATAGAGCCTCGCAAAATAAATGAGTAATTATACAATACCCTCATAGAAAAAAAAAAAAATGTAACTATGATTAATTAAAAAACGTACTTGTGCCTCTCGCACTCCCCTATATTGGACAAGAGCTGCCCAGGGTTTGGGTCCACGCCGTCTCGTGGGACATTCTCCATCGGGCTTGCCGCAGAGGCATAGTCGAATCTCCATTCTCACTGGGTGTAGAGACGACCCTCCGACTCTTCCACGCTTCTCCCATTTTCAACTTTACATACCTCTTTGCGTTGGCTCGCAGCTTAAACTTATTCTATATCATAAAATAATTAGTAATTAAGTAATAATTAATTAAGAAACAGATAACTAAATTAACCACAATTTACCCGCACAACGTCCTCAAATGCCTTGTCCTTGGTCTCCTTCGGGATCTTTTTCCAATTCGAAAGATCGAGAACCATACCCAATTCTCACAAAATTGTGACAGTATCGGTTCAACAGTGACCACCACCGCCGATCGCCTTGTCCGTGTCCGTGTTCCAGGGGGACTATCACGCGGTAGCCGTTCTCCCGACCGAGGGTGTGAACATCCAAAGATCCTGCTACTTATGTTCCCATATTCATCTCGCACAATTATAACAAAAAATTGTTGTATTGTACTTACATAAATTTTCACATGTCGAATTTAAATTTTATTTTTTGCCAATAAACTACTTATACTTACCTTCGATATCCACCGTAAATCCGGTGGAACGAGAAGACGACGGTCGGGGGTACCCTTTGTTCCCGCTCGTTGTCCTCATCGAGAAACCGCTCCACCTCCGCTATGGGAATCTCAATCTCGATCTCGTCATCATCACCATTGAGGATGTCCTCAAGCGACGTACTTGCGCCTCGTTGTCCACCTACGGTCTCTTGTAGGGTCTCGGGTTTTGGGATTGGCTCATTTTCAAAGAGCCCATCAAACTCATTCCCAACCCGAGGGGGCCGTGGGTGGACATTTATCCGAGGGGGCCGAAGGGGGATAGTTATCTCGAGGGGGCCGAAGGGAGACATTTATCCGAGGGGGCTGAACGGAGACATTTAAAGGCCCATGCCCTCTCCTACGGCCTCCTCTACCGCTACTACCCCGATAGGCCTTCTTGGGGTTCAACTACTTTCTCTTTTCCCTTGTCGTGAGAAACCATGATGTGAAAAGTAAAAGTACAAAGGTGAAAAGGTGAACAATAGCGCGTGAATTTCAAAAGTGAATATAAAAACCGCGTTTCGTAGCGGTTAAACAAAGTAAACGTTACAAAATTAATCGTTTTGTAGCGGTTCAATAAAAACCGCAACCCCAACCGCGACAATTCTTTCACATTTGTCGCGGTTATTTGTAACCGCTACAAAATGAACGACCATTCAAATTCTGTAACGGTTCTTGATGTGGACCGCTACAAAATAATTAATCAGAGCGGTGATTTGTGTAACCCCTACTAATTTAATAATTTTTTTTTAAAAAATCCAAACTAATTAGTTTAGCGATAAACTAATTAGATTGGAATTTTTCCTTATTCCAAAAAAATATTCTCAATTGTTTTCTTTAAATCGAATAACAGGTTTATTGAAATTTTCCTAAAAGAGTCGATCTTAATTAATTTAGGAATAATAAAATTTAGGAATAATAAGTTTATCAAGATTCGGATTCATTATAGCCACCAATGTTCCAAGAAAAACTCACGACTCATTTTGATCGAGATATTTTAACAAACAACAACGGCTATAATGGATCCAATCTCCAGCTGATGTTAGACATATTTATAGGAGTAGAAGTCTTCGTGTCAATAGAATATCTGAATGGGATTGTCACTTTGAAGGAACCTTCTTGGCTTGAACGATGAGAAGACGGACAAATATCTGCAGATTCATCTCCCGAGATCGGTCTTTGTTGATATATGCCCGTCTTCTCGTTTTTGAGAACAAAGCCAAGAATGCTCTTTCAGCGACAAAGCCAGATTTAGAATATTTTCGAACATTATAATTATTGTACGGATGGAATTGGCTATTTATAGAATAAATTTTGTAGCGGTTATTGTGAGAACCGCTACCAAATTTGAAGTTTTGACGCGGTCAACGTGTCGCTTTCTTCTAACCGTGACAAAGGTGTGTCGTTTTGTAATTTGGTAGCGGTTATTTTGACATAACCGCTACGAAATAACCGCGACGGACTTCGCGCCATAACGCGCCAAGGCTGGCACCACATTTGTAGCGGTTGGGTTTTGTGAACCGTGACAAAAAGCGAAACAAAATGGTCAGCATTTTGGCGGCAATGCTTCCGTTACTAATTTGTGGCGGTTTGGGTTTAAACCGCTACTAAGTTGTTAATTTGTAGCGGTTTTTCTTGACCGCTACAAGCTCACCGGGACAAACGTTACGTTTTTTTGTAGTGTATATTTTCTCATCTCTTAGATCACATAATATCTCCTGCACAAATAAATAAGATATCAATAGATTTTCTGTTATAATATCATTTTATCCTATATTTAATTAAAAGATAGATAAGTACATAAAGATAATTAAATAAGTACAAAATATTAATAAATTCAATCCAATATATTCCAGAATCTATACTTATTTAATTATAAAATATATACTTATCAAACTCCCACATACTTAAACATTTGCTTGTCCTCAAGCAAAAGAAATAAAATTCATCATCTTAAATGAGAACAACATTGTTCATGAAATCCCTAAATAAAGAGCCGTAACCACCACACTTAGATCATGTTATCAAGTTTTATTTAAGTTAATGTCTTAAAAGAATGGGTCACTAAGCCAATAGCCTTAAACAATCATAATAATCTCTTAACATCCATGATTAAAGGATCGGCAAGTAATAAGTTCAACAATAAGATTAGTAAAAGAATATTATGCTACTCAATTTCTCCAGAAAAATTCAAATGCCCCCCACTAAACCAAGCTTTTCAGTTAATTTCATAGGGATCCTCGGGTAGGAAATAACTCTTTTTTTTTTAGCCGTTGTAGGTCCCCTTTTGACGCGACCCTGCACATGGGTGATGCACCGATTACTCGCTACTCTAACAAAGTACCTCAAGAGGCTTTTAGCCCAACTCATAACCCTCTTTGACTTTACCGTTTGACGCGACCCTGCACATGGGTGATGCAGCACCGGTTACTAAGTGCGGTCTAGAGAAGTCATTGGAGTTTTTTTTTAAATCTCCCTAAACGAAAATTTTTACTTAGCTAATGAAAGTCATCATCTCATCTCCTAAAGAAATCATGTAGCAAAATATTCATAAACTAATAATCTGTTGATCATATTACAAACTAATCCCTATTCTCATAGTTCATCTCAAGATTGCTACAAAAATTCAAGGCTTAGAGGTTAATTGAACCATCCTTTTCCTTTTTATTGTTTTTCTTGATAATATTCTCTAAGATGGGGGATTCTCAAAGTTAAGGTCAATCTTAAATATTAAAAAATTCAAAAGAATTCTTTTCAATTGGATAAGGACAAGCACTACCAAAGAGATAATATCCCTCCCCCACACTTAAATCAAACATTGTCCTAAATGTTGTAAAAAATCAATATAGGGAAAGGAACTAGTACTCCCCCCTGGTTTTAGGTCTCTAACTCGATGTGGAGTGCTTCATCTGGTACCATCCATGATGTTTCAAATTTTAAGAGAGGAAAGAGTGCCCCAAAGAAGACTTGGCAGCCACAAGAGGAGTGATCATCTTTAAACCTAAAAAAAATGAAAGAGAAAGAAAAAAAAAAAATAAAAAATAAAATAAAAATAATAATAACTGCAAGGAAAACTTATTGGGTTGCCTCCCAATTAGCGCTTTTTACCGTCTCGAGCCCGACGAATGTCACCTTAATTCTCAACTTCCAATGCCATAGAGGTTCTTCCTCTGTCATTGTCTCTACCATGGTAAGGCTTTAATCTCTGCCCATTCACCTTAAAAGCTTCATCTGAACCTATTGGTGCAATGGCAATTGCACCAAAAGGTGTGACTTCTTTGACTACAAAAGGTCCTGACCATCTAGACTTCAATTTCCCTGGAAAAAGTTTCAAACGAGAATTATAGAGTAGTACCGCTGTCCCGGATGAAACTCTTTAGCAATAATCCTCCTTTCATGCCATCTCTTGGTTCTTTCCTCATAGAGGCTAGCACTCTCATATGCAAAAATTCTGAATTCATCAAGCTCGTTCAACTAAAGTAACCTCTTTTCATCAGCAGATTTAGCATCAAAATTCAAAAGCTTAGTTGCCCACAGCGCCTTATGCTCAAGCTCCACTGGAAGGTGGTGATGACTTCCCATTTTTACTAGATTTGAGGGATATTTTCATATATTTGGGAAGTCATTAATTCTAATTTAAAGAGATTTTATTGAGATTTTAAGAGAAATCAATCTGGATGCGTCATTTATGGAATTTCAATTTAAAATAAAAGTTTGAATTTAGGAAATAAATAATAGTAATGAGAAGTTTAAAAATAAGAATAAGTTTTATTAGTATTATTAGTATTAATTAGTTTTTGTTTCCACACATACATACACCACGTTTTGGCAATTGGAGGAGATTGGATTGCAAATGGTGGAAAATGGGCCCCACATGTCATAAAGAATGGAAGGCCTAAATTGGAGAATTGGAAAAAAAGAGAAAGAAAAGCATAGAGCCACGGATGGATTGAATCAATTGATGACAACATTTGGGCTGATGGATTGGAATGAATTGAATCAAGAAAAGACAAAACCTAAAAGCTACGGGGCCCACGAGTTTGAAATTGGAATGCAAGACCTAATTGAAGAAAAGCCACGAATTGAACAAAAAAAAGGGGAGAGGCAGACATTGGAGGAGAACTCTCGCTGGCAAGAACAGAGTGAACAAACGAGTAGCGGCGAGAGAACGATTGATTTTTTTGGTTTTGGGAGCTTCATCTTCATTTTCACTTGGAGCTTCAAGATCCATTAATGCTGTGAAAAAAAGGGAGAAATAGAGCAAAGCGCCGTGAGACTTGGAGAGGAGATCACTGTTCATCATCTTCTTCACCGTGCTTGCAAATTCTGCTGTTACTCTGTTCGGTTTTAATCTTCAGCGATGGGAGCCATGAAGGAGAATGCTTGTGAAGGATTAAATCTTCTTCTTCCTTGAACACGACGGTGAAGGAGGAGAAGTTTGTTTCTTCTATGTTTCCATTATATTATTCATTCTAGCCAGTTCATTTTTCTTATGGTTTCAGTTTTGAATTTTATTGATCCTACTGTGAAGTTGATTAAAGCCATGTGTGGCTAACTTTTATTTGCACCTTAGAGTATTATGAACTTATTTGAGACTTAGAAATTGTTCCCACTAATTAGTTTTGCCTAATGTAAATTCAATTTATTTAATCTTGTTTTTGTTATTCATTGTTTAGTGATTGGCCACCATTAAACATGTTTGGGAATTTATGATTAAACTTGACGAAGGAAATCTTAAATTGACCTTGGATTAAATAGTGTGGAATTAGATTTTAATCTAATTTGCGTCTAGGATAGACATATACCTAGAAGCTCCACATAATCAAATCAGAGTGAACCCGAATTAAATTGCTCTTAATTAATTGTGTGAGACATTGCATAATTATTTGAGGTAGGGGTATAAGTGGACCGACAGACACTTATAAACATTAATACTCTAGATTAACTGATGAAGTTAAGCTAGAATTAATTTAGTGGGAATAAAATCTAAGAAACAAACAAGGGATTAGTATCTCTAAGTTGTCCTCCTTGATATTTGAATTTTCTCTCTGTTTGAAAGTTTTTCTTGTTTTTATTAAAATTCTTCTTATTATTTTTGGATACAATTCTGATTTGCTCAACTTAAATGAAAAAAGGAAATTTAACACCTAATCACTAGTTTGACTGAGTCTCTGTGGGATGACCTTTATTTGCCACTCACTATTTTCATGACCCGTACACTTGCGGTGCTTAGTTAAATTTTGGTAGCATCAGGTGGCAAGACTTACCATATAGCAAATTTAAAAACGGTGACATGCCAATAGGAGTTTTGAATGCCGTTCGGTACGCCCACAAAGCATCATCAAGCTTCTTAGACCAATCCTTCCTTGACTTCCTAACAGTCTTCTCTAGAATTTGCTTCAATTCCCTGTTAGACATCTCCACTTGCCCACTAGTTTGTGGGTGATATGGAGTAGTGACACGATGAGTAACACCATATTTGCTAAGCACCGATTGAAACCGGTCGGTTACAAAAGTGAGTTCCTTCATCACCGATAATGGCCCTAGGTACCCCAAACTCGTTGAATATATTCTTTTTGAGAAAAGATACCACCACCTTAGCTTCATTAGTGGGAAGAGCAATTGCCTCTACAAGAATGTACTTGTTGTTAAAAGAACTTGGGAATGGCCCCATAAAATCAATCCCCCACACATCAAATATCTCAATAATAAGAATGTTGTTAAGGGGCATCTCATGTCTCCTAGAGATATTCCCAGTTCTTTGGCAACGATCACAACGCTCCACAAACTTCATAGCATCCTTCTACAAGTTGAGGCCAATAAAAACCACTTTGTAATACCTTAGCAAAGAAGCAGGCGTTCTCCAAGAAATGTCCACCATAATCTGAACCGTGACAATGCCAGAGGACCTTATGAGTTTCCTCTTCGGGATACAACGGAGCACTCCATCTCGCACACCCGAAAAACAAGAAAGGCTCATCCCATATACCGCCGAACATCATGCATGAACTTCTTCCTCTGCTGCCATGTTAGTCCCTCTAGTATCATCCCAATTGCCTTATAATTAGCAATATCAGCGAACCAAGGTACATTGCTGATTGCCAAGACATACTCATTTGGGAATTCATCTCGAATCTCCAACTCTGAATCATCCTACAACTCCTTAACCTGAATCCTAGATAAGTGATCGGCTACCACATTCTCCACCCCTTTCTTGTCTCTGATTTTAATATCAAACTCTTGGAGTAGTAGCATCCAACAGAGAAGCCTTGGCTTAGCATCTTGCTTAGTCAAGAGGTATTTTAGAGCAGCATGATCCATAAAAATAATCACCTTAACCAATCAAATACTCGTCTAAACTTATCTAATGCATAAATAATTGCAAGCATCTCCTTCTCGCTTGTTGCATAGTTCAAATTGTGCCTCATTCAGAACTTTACTCGCATAGTAAATAACATGCAACAACTTGTTCTTCCTTTGCCCCAACACAGCCCCTATAGCATAATCACTGGCATCACACATCAGCTCAAACGGTAACTCCCAATCAGGCGCCGTCAGAATAGGTGCAGTGGTCAATCTCTCCTTCAACAAGTTAAATGCCATTAGACAATTATTGTTAAAGTTAAAGTCTTCATCTTTGACCAACAACCGACTAAGTGGTTTGGCTATCTTGGAAAAATCCTTGATAAACCTCGGATAAAAACCTGCGTGACCAAGAAAACTGCGAAGGCTACGCACATTGGTGGGAGGAGGTAAGTCTTTGATGATTATAATCTTGGCTCTATCCACTTCTATCCCCTTATAAGATATTCTATGACCCAAGACTATCCCATCTTTCACCATAAAGTGGCACTTTTCCCAATTAAGCACCAAGTTACTCTCTTGACATCTTTGGAGCACACAAGACAAATTAGCCAATCAAGTATCATACGAAGTGCCAAAAACAGAGAAATCATCCATAAATACCTCAATAAATCTCTCACCATGTCGAGAAGATAGACAATATGCACCTCTAAAAAGTAGCCGGGGGCATTGCAAAGACCGAAGGGCATCCGTCTATAAGCAAAAATCCCAAAGGGACAAGTGAAAGTTGTCTTCTCTTGATCCTCCTGAGCCACCGCTATTTGATTGTAACCGGAATAGCCATCTAAGAAACAAGAATAAGAGTGATCTCGCAAGCCTCTCAAGCATCCGATCCATGAATGACAAAGGAAAGTGGTCCTTGCGAGTGGCATCATTCAACCTTCTATAATCCACACACATTCTCCAGCCCGTGCAGTTCTAGTGGGTATCAATTCATTATTCTCATTCTGTACTACAGTGATTCCGCCCTTCTTCGGTACTACCTGTACTGGACTAACCCACTTTGAATCAGAGATAGGATAAATCATACCTGCATCTAACAGTTTCACCACCTCCTTTCTCACCACTTCCTTCATAGTCGGGTTAAGTCTCCTCTAGGGCTGCCTTACTGGTTTCACTTCGTCCTCCATAAGAATTTTATGAGTGCAAAATGAAGGACTAATCCCCTTTAAATCGATATAGACCACCCTATTGCGCTTGTGGGTAGTCAAAACTTTCAAAGAACTTCTTTCATCGGTAGGTGACAACTCAAAGACTAATAATAATGGGATAAGTGTCATCCATCACTAGAAAAGCATACTTTAGATTAGAAGGGAGCTCCTTTAGTTCCACCTTAGGAGGACCAAAGTGGCGCATCATAATCCTTCTTCTTCACTCCTCAACCTCCGAAATCGAATTCTCATCTGCGTAAAACCTCTTCTTCCACTTGTAACAATTGCGCAAGATCATCCTCCATAGACTCATCTGAACCTTCTTGAAAAAGATCTTCATGAATGGCCTCATCAACTACATCAATTCTCGGGGTACCACTATTATCACCGGGTATTTCATGGATTGAAACACATTGTAAGTGACTTTCTCATCATTCATTTGGAACTCCATTTTTCCCCAGCCTACATCAATTACCACTCTAGCAAGAGCCAAGAAGGGTCTTCCCAAAAGCAAAGGAAGTTCAGCATCTTCCTCCATGTTAAGAACCACAAATCCACCGGAAGATGAATTTGTCCACTTTCACAAGCACATCCTCAATGACACCTTCTGGCTTCTTAATGGACCTATCCGCCAACTGTAACGACATCATAGTAGGCTTCATCTCTTTAATGCCAAGAGCTTTCAAAACAAATAAGGGCATTAAATTTATACTAGCTCCCAGATCACAAAGTGCTCTACCCATATTGACGTTCCCTATTGCACAAGGAATGCTAAAGCCGCCCGATCTTTAAGCTTTGGTGGCAACTTTGTTTGAATAATGGCACTACACCTTGAGTCAATGCCACTGTTTCAGCCTCTTGCAACTTATGCTTCTTGGAAAGCAAATCTTTCATGAACTTTGCATAATTAGGCATATTTTCAAGAGCTTCTACAAAAGGAATGTTAATCTGCAATTTCTTAAAAATATCCAAGAACCTGGCATACCGTGTTTCCGAATCTGCCGCTTTAACCTTTGGGGGTAAGGAGGTTTTGCATAAGAAGGAGTGGGAGACCTCTTTGTAGCTATCTCCTTTGAAACCAGCTGCACATCATCATTCTCAGCCTTTTTCTCCTCTTTTTCGAAAGCCTTTTCATGTCCTTCCACCCCTTTTTCAGATTTTTCCTTCACCGGAACAAATTTCTCAACTGGCTAAATCACTATACCACTCCTTATAGATATGGCCTTACAATGCTCATTTGGATTGACCACAATATCACTAGGGAAGGACCCTTGGCTCCTCTCTGCTATTTGCTTTGATAACTGACCAATCTGATTCTCCAAATTCCGGATTGAAGCCTCCCGATTTTTTGAGAGAAGACTTTGTTTCATTCCGGAAAGCTTCGAACCTTGTATGTATTCGGTCTTTGGTATGGGTTAGCCGTGTCAAAGCCTTTTCCAGATCGTAATGGTGGTGGTAGTTTGGTGGAACTGGCCGAGGTGCTTTTTGGGGTTTATAGGAAAAGTTTGGGTGAGATTTCCACCAGATTGTACGTGTTGCTATACGGATTAAACTGATTCCTAGGAGGATTACTCATGTAATTAACCTCACTTGTTTCTCCAAGATTACCAGCTTCACAATCTCCATTAGCGTGTTCCCCTTTGCAAAAATCACAAAGCAAAGGAGGGCCGAGAAGTGATGAATGAGACTCCGAGAAGAGGCAAGTCATTTAGTGAGGGCAATTAACCGCCGTTGGATCACCTTGTTTTGTTGGGAAAGGTTCTCATTGGGGCCAAAATTGTATTGTAAGAGTCTAGATGAAGAACTCCCTTTTGGTTGTGCAAGAATGTTTCATTCTCAAGGGACCCCATAGCCTCAAACAACTCCAATGCTTCTTCCGAGTTTCGTTTTCAGCCTTACCACCAAGCGTTAATCATCATCCTAGAAGACTAAGCATCCCATTGAAGAATATTCTCGCCCGATCATAGTCTTGCAACTCATGTTGTGAACACTTCCTAAGTAACTCCTTAAACCTTTACCAAGCTTCACAGAATGATTCCCCATTGCCTTGAGTAAAGCAACTAATATCTGACATCAGCTTTGTATACTTAGAAGAAGCGAAAAAAATTTCAAGGAACTTTGTGGTGATAATGTCCAAAGTGGAGAGACTTCCAGTCGGATAAGAACGAAGCCAAGCTCTTGCTTTCCCCGTCAGAGAGAAAGGAAACAGTCTCATACGAAGAGCATCTTCAGAAACCCCATTCATTTTGATGGTATCACAAATCTGCAGAAAAGTCTTAATATGCTGATTAGGATCCTCTAAATCACTCCCATTAAAAGAACCTTGTTGAACCAAGCTTATGAGGGATGGCTTGATTTCAAAATTATTCGCATTCACAGTAGGATTGACAATGCTAGTTGCATTCCTGGCAGGATTAAGTGTCATGTAGTCGCCCATGGTCCTTTTTGGAGGAGGACAAGGGGGATCTGCACCATTTGCTATCATTATAACCAGTTCAGTCCCAGTACTAGAGCTAACAACCTTTCCTTTTCTCTGTTTAGCAAGTTTCCGGTTTCTCCTTGTTTGTCTTTTCGATTTCGTGGATCAAACCGCAGCGAATTTACTGTCGGTGGTACCTCGCATAAAAAGAGTAAAATAACAAAAGAAAAATCCAATCTAGAGTTTCAATAACTAATCTTAGTGTTGAAATAAAACTATTCCGAAGAACGGCGCAAAAACTTGATAGTGACTTGGCAAGTGCACCTGGTCGTTATAAGTAATAAAGTAGTGAGAAAAAGATTGTCCCACAAGGAATAGTACTCCAATCACTAATTTGTTATTTTCTCTTTAGTTGGATGAATCGAGTAATATGAGGTGAGTTGTAACCAAACAGAATTTAAAGAATTAAATAAAGAACAAGAATCCAAAATCAAAAATTTCAAGAACAACGTTTAGAAAAGATGAGTAATTAAGAAAATGCAGCTAGGGATGAGAATCCCCCTATGTTCCTCCAAGTATTTGAATTGAATCCCTAATTGATTATTATTCCCATGATTGACGATCAATTCTCTAAAGTTAGACTAAGTCCCAATGTCTTGATGCTACCTTAGTCCATTATCTTTGAAAACTACCTAATGTCTTAGTATTATTTGGAAAGATCATATTTTTAAACCAGAATTATGAGATCGCATAAACTTGTAAGCCTATGTCTAGGTCATGCAACTCTACGATGAATTAACGGTTCTAGTTAAATGTACCAACATCTCTATTGTCATACACCAACCTATGAACAATCTAAAATGTGATCAATCTTTAAGAAGTCTTTAAGCAAAGATAATTCATTCAATTAAGAAAATAATGATCAATAAAGAATCCAACCAATTACTTTAAATTCGCATAGGGTTCATCCTCGCCCTAACTACAAAAGAAAACTAGCCAAGCATGGGTAGGTTAACAAAATAATAGAAGAGATGGAAATCAAACTCGTTCTTCAGAGATTGGGGAAGGTTGGCCTCCACAATGGTGTTTTGATCCTCTTTCTCCAATGTCGTCTGTCCGTGTCTCCGTGATTCTGATTCTCCTTTAATATATAATGCTCCTTCCTCTCGCGTCCAATTGCGGCTCGTGCTCATCTTCGCTTTCTTTCGTTCTCGCGCACACACACCTAATTTCTTGCGTCTAATGTATATTAATAGCTTAGGGTTCGTGCTTTCTTTTCGCGTCTTGTGCGTTCTGATTCTTTTTTTTTTTTAATCTCCCATGGCATATTTGATATATTATAACAATATATTATATTATAAATAATATAATAATATATTATATTATATCATTTTCAATTTAATTTGTTGCCCTTATTGCTTTATTTTCCTATATTTTCTCATCTCTTAGATCACATAATATCTCCTGTACAAATAAATATGATATCAATAGATTTTCTTATAATATCATTTTATCCTATATTTAATTAAAAGATAGATAAGTACATAAAGATAATTAAATAAGTACAAAATATTAATAAATTCAATCCAATATATTCCAGAATCTAAACTTCTTTAATTATAAAATATATACTTATCAACTTTTTTGTGAGCGAATTCAGCAATTAATCACAAAAAGTCCTTAGGTAGTATGAGACTGTTTTGTAATTAATTCTGTATCTTAAGACCTGATAGTAATTTTTCCAGAAATGTAATACCCCGAATTTAGCTACTAGATAAATAATTTAAATTGACGTAATTCATATTTTTCAGATGTCAAAATGTCACCTGGTCTTATTTTTCTATTAAAGAGTATTTCAAGAGTTAAAAATAGAACTTTAAATCACTAATTTTAAAGTTATATTGAAATAGTTACGAATTTTCTAACAACAAAATTCATGATTTCATGGTATCTAAATTTTGATAAAAAGAGAGGACGGGGAAGCTTCTGCGTAGTAAATGCTGCCATATGGCACAACTGGGCTTTCTAGGACACACTTCGTTCAAGGATTTTAGAGGTATGGCGATTGGGGAGAAGATATTGTCCTCATCCCTTCTCTACCCATTTCTCATCATCCTGCATCCTGACTATTAAAATCTTGATTCAAGGGCTCAAAAATATTTTGGAAAAAACCGCATACGGTAACAATTACCGCATGTGGTTTTTTCCAAAATATTTTTGGGCCCTTGGATCAAGATTTTAACAATGATGGAGACAATAAGGGATGGGCAGAATATGGCCAAGCAGACGCATGGTGATTGTTGCGCTTGCGAGGGATTATTTTTTATTAAAAAAATTAAGAGTTTGTTTTTAAAAAATAAAATTGGAATTGCATAAGTAAGCATGCCAACAAAGATTATAATTAGTTGATGTGTTGTCTTACAGTTGGTCTTACGATAAATGATATGGTGCACCGATCGAGTGCTTCTAGTAACTGTTTTAAAAATAAGTATCCATAAAAAAACATTTGTTATACATGGAGTTTAAATTTCTAAGAAGATTTCTATACACACATAAAATGGTGGGACCCAAATCTTTTTTTTTAAAAAAAAAAATTAAGTACAGAACTCGATGTATCTACATGACGAGGATACACTTCTCCTACAACATGAGAAATGTATTTCTCATTATATACCACACACATATCTTAAAATGTGGTTTTGTGTGCGTGATTTTGACATCTGGTTTTAACACATGTCCTCAATATGGATAAAGCATTAGAGAAATCTTATTTATCTTTTTGTCTTAAACAGATTAAAAGATATATAAGATATTAATTATGGATCAATCATTCTATGAAGAAAATATGAGCTAATAATAAATCGTAGCTTTTTTAGAATCTTTTGCAAAATTACTTAAATATTAGTTTTGCATTGATTTCATTCGCATCTATGTCACAATATACGTTTTACTTCATTAACTCAACTTAAATCAAAAATGAAATGACCAATCATTTTATCAAGAAAAATATCAATTAATCATAATTTTTTTTTTAGAATTTTAAAAAAATTGCTTTAATATTAGTTTCCGTATTAATGTATATATTATAATATACTCCCTCCGGTCCTAATTATAGGAGCAAATTACCAGAATTTAGAGGGATTAAGGAAGGAAGTTAAATTAGGTAATTATGTATATTTTCCTAAAATAACCTTCACTAAATATCGTCTTCGGCTTTGAATAAATCTGTCAATCGAACACCCTCTTGCTTAGATCTGAATTTGATTGAATAGAAGGAGGAAGAGGTCTGGCAGTCGGCAGAGATGAAGAAAATGGAAAGAAGGCGAGGAGAGGAAGAGGTCCAATGAAGCCTTCGCTGACCCACATGGAGATCAGATGTGTGAAGGGCTTATGATGGAGTTTGAACTTTGAAGTGACGCATAGAGAGCATGTCAGTCACAGGTCACCAGTTTAAGAAGATGAAGTAAATATTTTAATAGGAATATTGGAAGAATTCTCGATGTCACGGTATTTTTTTATTTTATTCTTTTAATAATAAGGATATTGTAGTCTGTTACAATTTAGGAATTATTATAAAATAAAATAAAAGTAAATATTCGCTCCAAATATTAATTACTTCATATCAAACTTAACTTTAAAGGAATATTAAAATTATTTTATTTAAAAATAAAAAATAAAGTAGAATATCTCACTCGATAGAATATAAGCGTGTTGTTAAATTAATTATTGTGGAAGAAGTATTAGTAAGGGTGATATGGGAAAAATATGACAAAAATTGCTCAAAATTATTTTATATAAAAAAGTATAATTTAGGTGTATATGACATTAATGAGTTGCAAACATTATTTACTTTATAAAATATATGGGTGTATTATTAAATTATTATTGTCTTTAATTATTATTGAGAAAGTATAAATAGGGGTATTATAGGAAAAAATTGACAAAAGTTAAAACTTGCTCTTATAATTAGGACCAAAATCAACTCCAAAATTTGATCCTATAATTAGGACCAGATGGAGTATGTTTTAAGGAAAATGCCTAAAAAATACCATTTGAACTTAGAAAACCCTAAAAGGTCTAATAAAAAAGGGAGATGTAATTGGGGAGGAATATGAGATATCAAAGTTTAAGAATAAAAAGCCTTAAATGCCCTCCTCAATATCTCTTCTCCTTCCTCTTTCTCTCTATTTCTTCAATGGCAAGGTGGGCACTATAATACCCCAAATTTCATACTACTTATTGTGTCCGATGACACATAGTATCAGGAATATCAACAAAGTTGACGATATTGACAGATCAGAGTAAAGCGAAATAGAGAGCATGCATTATCGTTTGGACAATAAGTAACTGATAACATATGCCTAGACATATGCTGATGCCCCGACATATGGTTGTTACATTGAAATTCCCGAAGAAATATTCATGTGATACAATTTACATACTCAAATCTTGGTCTATCTAGACCTATGGCTTGGAACCCAATACAGTTGATTAGACTTATTGGCCATACCAGTGTTAATCCAGTGGGAATCTCCCCGTCTTTCACGATAAATAATTATTGTAACCAATTTGACCAACCCTTTTTAAGACACCAATTGATTTGAACTAACTTTATCAGATTCATGCCAGAAACAAAGCCCTATTAAACTTCTTTAGACTCTCGTCTCGACCGGTGCTTCTTCACAGCTCCGTCCATATTGCCTTCTCATATCCAAGTTCATTTTCCTGAACCTTTAGTCAAGTCTGAGATTCAATTGAATTGACTCTTAGGTAACAGTTAACCTTATATACAAGTATAAATAATATATGATAAACAATCACAACAGTATACATTTAGCAACATATTAGTATCTGACTACAATGGCTTACAACACATGTGTAATGACCGTAAAATTTGAGAATTTCTAAAATCTGCAATAATTAATCAACAATTAATTAATCTAGTATGTTTTTTTTAATAAAAAAAACATAAAGGAAGAAGGATTTGTGATGGTCCTACAATTTGAATAAAATAATTATTTCACTTTTAGTCAATATGTAAGTATTGGTATTACTTAAACTGTTTCAAAAGTAAATGGTGGGTTAGTAGAATTTGTGTTGTTGCTCATCTTTATTACTTAGATCTGAATACTCTCTTTTTCATAAAAGGTTATTATTATTATTATTATTATTACTTTTATTTTTATACTCTGAAATTACCATAAAATCCTTGCAAATAGATAATGGGGACCATCAGAATTCTATATATTCCTCTGCCTTTTCCTTATTGTGGTCGAGAAAAAAACTGAGGGGGAAAAAAGAAGAAGCTTCGAGACCCTGAATCTTGAAGTCCCATCTTTGTTGCTTCTTCCATCCTCCGTCATCCGTGTTGTTGTCAGTGGTTTTGCGTCATCCGTTCGTCTATCATCGCCTTCCTCCTTGTTCAGATTTCAGTTTCCTGTTCCTTCTTGCTCTGTTCGGCACCCAGATTCTCCATTTTTCTTAGCTGGCTCGTAGTAGTGTAAGCTTTAGTTTCCCTTGCATTTGTTTCTTTGATTCGTTCTTGTTTCTTATTTTCATGGAGTATGGGTGTGCTGCAATTAATTTTCTTTTCTCCTCCTCCATTATTGATCGGTGCTGAAGTGAGTAAATTCTTATTTGCAAAGGCGTGCGTCAATTAGCCAATGGGGATAATGTATATACACATGGATATTAGTTTATATGTGGGTGCGTGTGTGTACATGTAAGTTAGAAAAAGGGGAAAAAAAAGAAAGAGCTGAAGCTTGTTCAGTTTATTTCTCTGTTATGTATAATAGATGTTTGATAAAATGTGAGGATCTAAAGTTAAAATGAACAACTGCATAGGATTAAATGTCATATACTAAATTCTGGTTTGAGATAATCTTGAGTGCCCATTAGGTGTTTGATGGAATGTCTGAAAGGAAAGAGACTTATTTAAAGGCATGCTCCTAAAGTATCTTGATGGCTGAGAAAAATTATATAAGACATTGTTTATGACTGTGATTCAAGTATTGTTTAGTGATAAAACTTTAATGAATTAAGATGATGTTTGGGAGTTAATGGTCGCTGGTTTGTGAATGTAGATGTATGTACCTTCATGACTTAGTTTGGATTCCTATAAAGTGTTCAATGAATTGTGTGGTGTTTGGAAATTGGTTACTATAATGTGTTGTTGGTCAATAATTTGAATGTTGATTCATATAAACTATTGGTTAACAAGTGGAAATTGGTTTGCTTACTTAAACTCTCATATATATGTATTAGAGTTGATAAGTAATTTCCCTTTTCACTTAATGGAGTGGTAGTTACAAGTTTCGGGAATATTATTGTGGTGGCCAAGTTTTGGGTATTAAATTTAATCCTTGGACGCGCATCTAAGAAAGGAAAAAAAGGAATATTCGTTCCTCTAAGCTTGAAGCTTAAAATTTTTGGTAAGGACTGTAAAAATAATAATAATAATAATAATAATAAGAAAAAGACTATAGCGAATAATTTTGTTGAATGAGTTGTAGAAAATTCATGTAAAGTTATAATTGCACTAGTGCAAAAAAGGCTTTTAAGACCGGACAAAAGAGGGGTCGTAAGACCGGATATGCGACCGGTCTTGTTCCACCGTTATTAAAAGTCTACCATTTATGACCGGGACTCGAACCGGTCTTAAAGAAACTCTTTTAAGACCGGACATTTAAAAACTTAGGTCTTAAAAAGTTGTACTAAATGAAGCCGAAATATTTTTTGTTCGGTCCTAAAGCTCGACTTTTAAGACCGGTCAAAAATAGGCCGCTCTTAAAAGATCGTAATTATAAGACCGGATAAGACACATACGGTCTTAAAAGACTGACTTTCAAGAGTGGATGATAAATACATCCGGTCTTAAAGATTTTTATTTAAGACCGGACTTCTAAATATACCGGTCTTAAAAGACCAACTTTTAAGGCCTAAGGTTTAATATCAAAACTCAAAAGTCGTCCCGACCTTTAAGACCGATCATATAATTACATCCGGTCTTAACAAGTGAACATTTAAGACCGGCTTATTATTTCCGGCCTAAATTTTCTCGAATTTTTCCCCTCGTTGTTCTTCCCGATTATATATATATATATATATATACACAAATCCACCACCCAATCCAAAGACATAAAAGTCGATACTTTAAGCTACAAGCTATGAACAATTATTTGAATAAATTGAAATGGAAAAAGAATACAAATATTATTCACCATGAGCTATTTGGCCTCTTAATTAATGATTACTATGACTACAACACCTAAATTAATTCATACAATAATATAACTTACTTACAAATACAATAAGTTACAAGTACAACATACATGCGCCCAAAATAATATTCACCATGCCTTCATCTGATTCCCCTCCCAACAACGTAACATCCTCTTATATAACATGCCCCTTTGGATCGGATCCCGCCACAAAAATAAAACAAGAACAAAATTCATAGTCGTGACATTAACTATGAACATAGATAGAAGGAATATAATATATATAGTTAAAGCCTTAAAGTCTTCAAAGAAATATGCATATGAATATTACCTTATGAATTGACTCTTTTATAAAATGATATCTTCCCATATCCCTTCTTGATGATCACTTCTTATGCCAGGTTCATTATCCGCTTCATCTTCTTCGCTCATGTCCTAGAGACCCCTTGAAAAAGGAGTACTCTCGTGAATACCATAATTTGAATTCATTTCCTCATCAATATCAATGACCCTCTTTCCTTGGAGAGCTACACCACATTTTATTTTCTTGATCGGTGATATAGAACACTTGTTTTGCCCGGTCTCCATAATAAAAGGTTCATCTCCAAAACTTCTACCATTGACATCGACTAATGTAAATCCTAGCCGATCGATCCGAACACCATTATTGACATTAACCCACTTGCATTTGAAAATGGGAAATCTAATTTTCACATAGTCCACCTCCCAAATCTCTTCAATAACCCCATAATATGAAGGGCTCTTGTCTTTCGAACTGGAGAAGTGCATAGATTCAGCCTCTAACATAACACCACTATTCTGGACTGTGCTCGTATCATCTAGGGACTTCGTGTAAAATGTATAACCATTGATCACATACGAATTCCAACTTATGACATCAACCTCGTGACCACCGCTAACCATTTGATTGTATCGTAAACACATTCCTCTCCCTCGACCTTTTGTTTGAACCAGCTTGGAAAAGTTCTCTTATGCTCCCTAATCAACCTTAGTTCACATTTGATGATTTTCTTTCCTTACAAATGCTTTATGTGCAGCTATGCTTGGCTTGAACTTCATCGACGTTATTCAAGATGTATAAGTGGACTTATGACAATTCATCAAGATCCACACTCTTTACGGAAGCCCTCGTCTACCCCCATCAAGATGCCGACGTTTTGGAAGCCCAATATGTCTTACTTTGGCCAAATAATTTTGACAAAATTCCATGGCTTCTTCGTAAAACATATTTCTGAACAATCGATGCTTCTCGGCCGGTATGCGTTCTTCACGCACTTTTTAGGAATTTCATAGATCTTTCAATTGGGTACATCCACCGTAAATGGATAGGGCCGCACATCTTTATCTCCCTTACTAGATGAACAATTAGATGAACCATGATGTCAAAAAATGTAGGAACAAAAAGCTTCTCAAGGTGGCACAAGATAAGATATCCTTCATTCTCCAATTCATCCAACTTTTCAATCTCGAAAACTTTACCACAAAGCGCATTGAAGAAGACACAAAGTCTAGTCAAAACGACCCGAAGATCATATTCGGCGATGCCTCGAATAGCTATCGGGAGTAGTGTTGCATCAAGACATGACAATCATGAGACTTTTGGCCTACTAATTTCAAGTCCTTCATCGATACAAGCCTCTTCAAATTTGAAGAATACCCCGTGGGAACTTTTGTGTCATGTAAACACTCACAAAACTTCGCTTTCTCATCCTTAGACAAAGTATGAGAAGCCGGGACAATAAGTTCTCTTCCCATCTCGGCCTTGGATGTAACTCTTCGCGTATTCCCATTGCTATCGATCCAATCTTGCCTTCACACCATCCTTGGAACTACCTTGTATGTTGAGAAGCGTGCCGACAATACTATCACATACGTTTTTCTCCACATGCATGACATCAATACTCGTGTCTCACATCAAGATTGCGCCAATATGGAAGATCAAGAATACAGATATCTTTTTCCATATATTTGTTTCTTTTCTACTCTTTGCAGCTTACCGAAGACGACATTGATATTTTTCACCTTTTCATAAACTTGCTCCCACCAAAGCCACCGGAGCATCTTCATACTCTTGGCCACCAAAAAAGGCTTTCTTTAATCGACGATATGGGTGGCCCCGTCTAAGAAATCTCCTATGTCCAAGATAAACCGTCTTTCTTCCATGTTGAAGTTGATGGTAGCGTGTGCCTTCTTCACAAACCGACATGCTTTATGGCCTTTTACACTATACCCCGACAAGTTCCCATATACTCGGGAAGTCGTTTATAGTACAAAATATCATGGCTCGCATTTTAAACACCTCCTTCTTGAAAGAGTAAAAAACATCAACACCTTCTCGCCCACAACTCCTTCAAGTCTTCGATCAAGGGTCAAGGTAAACATCAATGTCATTTCCGGGTTGTTTCGGTCCCGAAATCAACATAGACAAAGATGATGTACTTTCGTTTCATGCATAACATTGGAGATAAGTTGTAAATAATTAGTAGTACATGTGCCATGAACTATGTATGCTGCTAAGGCTTCCATATGGATTCATGCCATCCGTGCTAAGGGCAAGCCTAAGGTTCCTAGGTTCTTCGCCGAAGTTCGGAAATAATTGATCGATTTTCTTCCATTGAGAAGAATCGGCCGATGTCGAAGCTTTCCATCGAAATCCTCTCATCTCGCATGCCTCCTCAAATTTTTTGCATCATTTTCATTCGCAAACAACCGCTTGAACCTTGGTATGATTGGAAGATACCACAACACTTTTGCAGGCCCCTTATTTGACTTGTACCTTGGGGTTTCACATTTCGGACAATTCTGCTCCTCTTCAAACTCTTTTCTATACAAAATGCAATCATTCGGCATGCATGGATCTTTTTGTACTCCATCCCCAAAGGACAAAGTATTTTCTTAGCATCATAGTATCGATGCGGCAACACATTATCATCCGGAAGCATGTCCTTAAAAGCCCGAAGCATTTCTGAAAAACTCTTGTCGCTCCATCTATGACGTGCCTTCAAGCTTACCAATTTCAATACAAAGATTCAACAATTGGTATTTTTTACACCCACGGTATAGAGGGGTCTCTGCATCACTGCACATATTACCATATGCATGTGATTGATGAAAAGTCTCTTCTCCTATGTCACGGATAATGTCCTCTATGTGATCATCCATATCCGTGTCATTATCATCAAAGGCCACTTCCCTATGTTGAGACCCACTTGGTATTTTTTCACCATGTCATACCCATACTGTATAAATTTTACAAATTCCTTCACAAATTAAATGTGTGTGTATAACTTCAGGACTTAGTCGCCTCTCATTCAAACATTTTACACAAGGGCAATAAAACTTCCTACCCTCAAAGATGGGCATTTTGTTTAGCAAATTTTATAAAGTCCCTCACCCCATTCTCGATATTCAACACTCATCCGTTTAGCATTTATCCAACCGTGATCCATAGTAGAATTCCTATATATATAGACGGAAAGATTTAACATACATATATATGCTCAAATGTCGGTTATGTCTTTTTTTTCCTTTTTTTCCGGATAAACTTGCTCATTAAATGCGAACGAAGAATCACTTTTGGTCATAAATGTATCGCAGTGAATCCAAGAACCAAAATAAATGCATGATGAGGAAATTAAATGCATCGCGTGAAGGTTTTGTGGACTCACCGTAGCATATAAATTCAAATGCGTTTGCTTAGTCTTTCTTCTCCCGCCACGAACGTTGATGTTGCAGATGCAAAGAAGAGTAACCTAAAAACATTTATTGGTCAGTTGGGTAGGTCTAAAGTGCAATTATAATCTTCAAAATACAATATCCATCAACAACACAGAAACCCACAAGAACATTTGATCGATTTCGCTCAACCCAGGAAAAACCCAGAACGATGAGTAGGAAAATCATAAAGTTATATAACCGAAACACCTCTTACAGCTTTGTCTATAGACGTTTAGCTAAGGAACCAGAAAGTGATTGTCGAGAGAGCAACGCGAACCAAATGACGAAGTGGCGACGTAACCCGAGTAACACTTTAGGCACGACAAGAGAAGTTCGTAGAGAGAAATTTAATATTCCGCGCGACGTAGCGAGACATGTTTTATATTTTGATTTTATTAAGACCGGAGTTTTATAATACTCCGACCTAAATTGAGACAATTAAATCGGTTCATTAAAAAGTAGACGGTTCTATATATAAAATTTTTTAAGACCGCCGTTTTATAATACTCCGGTCCTAAAATTCCTCGTTTTTGTGATTTCTAAAAAAGGATTTGGCGAGCGCAAAGAATCGAATGAATAAAAATTAAAGGAAAACTGGAGTTTCTTTAATTACATATAGTACTTGCATATGCACGTACACAAGAAAAAATACAAAAGAAAAACAAGCGAAAAATTATCAAAAACAAGAATCGACTAAACATCTCCTAAAGCTTATTATCCTCCAAAGCCTTGGCGATTTCGGCGTGAACAGCATTAATTTCCTGCCGGAGATTAGCAAGTTTCTGTCTTACTCGAATCAACTACAATGCTTCATTAGAGGAAAGACAAGAGGGGTCAGTAGTAGTCGCGGTGGGGCCAAGAGGTTGGAGAGGGGGAGCGGGAACCTCTTCATCATCCGAAGAAATAACAATGGGTCCAACGACCCGAGACTCTTCTCACAATAGGACGGACTCTCGATGGAGGAGGCGCACCGTATAACGATCGACGGAAGGCACGAGCATCACGACTAAGAGCACTCCTACGAGCGGTTCTCTTGTATCTAACCATGGTTTGAGCAAATAAGGGCGCAGAGGTATGAGGAGTTAATTAATAGAGGCAGAGAGTGTTCTCGATAGCCACGTACGTAGTTTGGAGTTACGAGGTAGTGAGGAATTAATAAGGAGTTATAGGTACGCGGTATAAAATTCCATTATTTAATATTTTTGCAATTCATTTTATTTTAAGACCGACCTTTTATCATTAACCCGTACTTATAGGTATACGGTATAAAATTCTATTATTTATTTTTTTTAAGACCGATCTTTTATAATAAGTCCGGTCCTAAAAGTCTTACTTTTAAGACCGACCTTTTATCATTTACCCGCACTTACACACCGTTCAAATGAATGATGCAGTAGTCTCTTCTGGCTTCCGCATAAACTTCCCAACTAGGCGTCTCCTCGTATTCGATGAACAATGCGTCTCCTCGTTAAAGCTTCCTGCGTTTCACATTGTTCAGATGGGTTCTCTATTTAAACCCGTTGTTACCGTACTTTCTTCACATTCTTCTCCCCCGTGTCCTCCGTTTCCTCCTCCTCCCCTTCAACCTCAGCCCCCACCGTAATGGCTGCTCCCCTGTCCTCCGTTTCCTCCTCCTCCTCTTCAACCTCAGCCCCCTCCGCCACCGCCTCCTCCAAATCCGACGTAAAGCGCTTGGTGCGACCATCAGGGCCCGCGTCGATCAAATCGATCGACATTTGGGCCAATTGGTTCAGCTTTGCTCATACCATGAACAACAAGTTGAACATGGTACTCCACGCCAATGACGTGAAGTACGATCCCGCCAAGACGACTCCGCAACTCGACGACTCGACGCCCCCTCCTCTCCCGACTACGAGAGGGATTAGTTTTTTTTTGTTGCATTTTTATTTTGTTTTTTTTTTGTGATCGCGCCCCTATAAGGCAAATAAAAAAAATTAGTAAATAAAATATTTTTAAATTTTGTTCTCGTGCGAGTTTAGTACTTTATCCATTATCTCAACTCGAAAGCAATAAACAAGGCAACTATGAAGGATGGATAATGGCGTACTAAAAAACCTAAAATAAAAGAACGAAGACTTTAGTTAGTAAATCGACGGTCCTAAAAACACCGCCATTTTTGTCGGCTTTGGTTTCCATATCCGATTGCCTCTTGTCCTTTTCATTCTCGTCTTTCTTTTTCCGACAAAAAGGAAACAAACAAAACATTGTCCTCGTGTAAATCCAACAAAAAATTCACGAATACGCTTAAGAACATACAAAAAAAATGATCTTTTACCTTATTCGATAAGAACAAACAAAGTGACTATTCTTCTCAAGGTTGGACCTTCGTTATTGTCGGTTTTACCTCCCCATGTTAGAAACAAAGTGTCCTTTTCATTATCTTCCTTCTTTTCCGACAAAAAGACAAAAGACAAAATAAAAGGGACACCGATAATGCTGCTCTACACATGGAGAGGTAAAATGAAGATAATGAAGGACCTAGCTTGAGCAGAACGCCAGAACCTCGGTTGTCTTCAACCCTATCCATTTAATTTGTGTGAAAAGAGGTATTTAAAGGTGATTGACTTTTAAGATCGCACAAATAAAAACATACGGTCCTAAAAGTTAAGCATTTGTAAGTAAAGGACTTTTAAGACCGATTATTTATAATAACACAAACCCTAAAAGTTCCCGTGACTTTTAAGACCGACCTTTATAATACGTCAGACCTAAAAGTTCATGCGAACTTTTAAGCTTTTAGAGCGGACACTAAAGCAATATACGGTCCTAAAAGTCTCATACTTATTACACCGAAGACTTTTTATGACCTTTAAGACCGACATGCCGTTAATGAACGGTCCTAAAAGTCTCAAATTTCCAACACTAAATTAAATAGCTATATCCACCATCCAATAATACATTCGAAAACCCAAAATGGACACAAGAAAATTGTTCGAAAAATTAACTAAATTTATTTATTGAATTTTACATTGCCTATGTATATTTACAAATGAATTGTTCAAAAAATAAAAAAATTTACGTAAGATCGATTATTGTTGCCACGAATATACTTACAAATGAATTTAGGACATTAATTATTGTCGTTTTTGTGACTCTAAGATCGACCATACAGATATTCACAAAACACATTGCGTATGTGCTCCAGCTTCATCAGAGAAAAGGGAGTTTTGCATTGAAACATCTCGTAACATCAAAGACAACAACTGAATTAACTTGCGTGCATATTTCATTTGTAACAGAAGCCAAAAACTGAATTAACTTGCATAATATGTAACATAAAATAAATTTACCTTTGCGCTTAATTTAGTATCCTCGCGTGGTAATATCATACATGTGTTTCATGATGTAATCGCCACATAAGTTGGACGCCGGTGGTTGCCGACGGTCTAAAAAGAACAAGAAATATATATAAGAGCATATATATATATAGCTTAATGACCAAGTTCACAAGGCAAGATGCTACAAATATTGTACCAACCTCCGGTCCGTACCATATGGGGTTGTCCCGAGTACCACGCCTTTTCTTTTCTACTCTTTGGAAGGTCCTCATGGCACTATCATCAAAATCACAAATTTATCAATGATTCTATGAAAATTCACAAAGCAGAGATTTCGCACAAGAGAATCAAAATGACATGCTTACTCGTTGATGGTCTGCACCAACGTAGGCAATGGCTCACCGTGAGCGGAGCATAAGAAGATAACTTTATGCTCCTCCATGCACATGAGGACCAACTTCCAAAAAGGCTGAAAATTCACAAAGAAAAACTATACTCAAGATATATGTAGCAGAATTAAGTGAATTGCGGACAAGATTTTTGATATGTACCCGTAGAAGAATGGATAAAAGTACAACTTTCTTTTCACTTCACACAACCTCTTTGATATGTACTCCGTCTCTCCTCCATGGATGTTTGACTTGAATAGACAGGCACAAGAATCCAAAATCGTTGATCCTGCCATTTTGAACCAATTCATGATGCAAGAACCTACAATAATGACATCGATCAGGGAATTAGTATATATGTATGTATGTCTCAACGATGCATTTAAATTATGTACTCATAGAAAGAAGATACTTACTTCATAAAAATTTGAACAACTGCATCAGTAAGCTCCTGTCGAGGAAGCAGCAGGGACTCAACATCAACGGTGTCAACTTGAACGGGCTGAGGATGAGGGACGCCTACTACTTCATTGGCAGGCCATAATTTATCTTAAAATATCAACTCTTCATCAAATCGGATATTTTTTCCCTGGCAGCAGCCAACTTAGCAGTAGGGGATAGAGCTTGAGGAGGGGATGGAGCTTGACGAGGGGATGGAACTTGAGGAGGAGGGGTTGAAGCTTCGAGCGTAGAGACATGTACAAGCATCACCGGCCAAGGGATGAAGGTTCCCTTGACATCACTCACAAGCTTCACCATCACTTTGGAGAGGGAGCGGTGCATCAATGATCACCTTTTCAACCGACACTCGACTTCATCATCGCATTTGTTGGTGGTGTACAGCTTGATCCCAAGTTGTGAACAGTCCTTTTGTAACCAATAATCGTCCATCATGATGATCGGGATCCTCCACATAAAGGTCACAAGGTTGCTCGATCGTCCAACAATGCAGCTCCCTCTAGTGCTCGCGTACGTTTGAAAGGTGAGTGAGTGTGAAGGGAACACCGGTCTCCGGACGATTGCTCAAAAGCAGCCTCATCCGACTCAGCTCCTCCCTCATCCGGCTCATCCGGGATTGAAACATTACGCTCATTGATGCTTCTTTAGCAGCCAAAGATCCGGTCCATCTCCTCCGGGTAACCATACTTTGTCTATGGCGTTTGGATGTACCAAAGACTTGCTTTATGACTACCCGTCCTCCAATCCCCCTTACACGCCCGGTGATCCGGTTTTTCCGGCCGCAACGGGCGAACATCATTCCTCCCGTCCGACACAAAAGATCCCTCTCGCTTCTTTCTTTTTAAGATCTTCCCGTAAGATACGTATAACGAGAAGCTTAGTAATGAAACATGTTTAGTAACTAAAAATAACAATAACGATACTTACAATTCTTTTCAAGAACTAGACGAGTTTGTTCACTCGTGTAGGCGCCGCTTGGCTTTTGCCGAATATGCAACCACAACTCCTCGCGACGTATTGGAGATGGAGGAGCATGTATCACGTAAGGATTGGATCCCGCTTCATCATCCAATCTCTTCCGCTTGGCCGCAATCAAATCTTTTTCGGCCTTTTGATATCCGTCACAGAAGCCCTATGAGGGCAATCATTCTTTCTACCTATCTCCCGTGCTTGTTCCCTTCTTTTCGTGAATCAGATTGAAAACATCTATTAATTATGAATTCCAAATTATGCATGTCACTAACGTAAATTAGAGAACTTCTCGCTTCATATGAACGTCAATCAAACAAAGTCAAATTCTTCACTTCATCAAGTTTCAACATTTTATTTAAGGAAGATGTAGAATTGTATAAGAAATTGGAGCTATGTTTTGTAGTGCTAGCTAGATAGATAGGTTAAGAAACAAAAGAGAATTATGCTTACGTAATAATACAAACTTGATCCTTTTTAAGGCATCCAAATGGGATCAAATCCCCATTAGATAGTAACAATTGGGTATATAAAGTTTCCCCTTTTAAGACTATTCATTTCCTCCTTTGCAAGACAAACCATTACACAATTAATACCTTCTCATCGTTAATTTACCTTTTCGTGGTTGACATATCGACTTGCATAGACAAAGGCGAGAAATGTATACTTCTATTCACACACCGAACCATTCTATAACTAACAGGATTACATGAACACAATAACATTCACATATCCGCATAGGTTAATAAGCAAACAAAAGGGAAAACAAAACTAAATATAAACTCACCAGAGCTTCAAGAGTGGTCCGTAGAAGAACAAATTGTCGCCAAATTCGTTCATCAATAAATGTGTAAACTTCCCAAGGATGTTTGGCAGGCGGAACCTCGGAGAAAATATATGTGTTAGCGAGAAAGGTCTTAAACTTCCTCCACCGATCAGCACAATAAGACAATGTCTTGTCTTTCAACTTCCGACAGGGACAAGTGTATGTAACCCGGATAGTCTCCCAAATAGGATCCTTTACATTCTTAGAGTCCACACTTTTCCACTCATCCGTCAAGATGCTAACCTTGTGCGTGCTAGATGCAAACCGACAAAACTATTATATTTGCTTTTATTAGGACCGACAGTTCCAACCTTGCATCAAATCGATCTCAAGCTTTGACCCGGAAGTCCGACTTAGGGTCAAATCCATCATTCGTGTGCCTCTTCTACCACGGCGTGCGGGGCGATTACAAGCCTCATTGTGAGATGAAGAGGGTTCGTTCTCACTCACACCAAATCACTGAACCGGCGTTGCCGAACACGAATAGAATCGTTTTCACCGTCCATTTTCGAGACAGAAGAGAGGAATGCCCGAGCAAACGAGAGAGTAACAGGGGCTGATGGTACGTGGGCGAGGAAGAGAGGTAATGCAACAGAAGGGTTTCGAACGTGAACAGGTTCTCCACAGAGTAACAAAAAAGCTTTCGCGCGAAGAAATGTATATCTTGCGTTTATTTTTAAGACCGGATGCAAAAGAGATGGTCTTAATATTTACATTAATCCTATCATATTAAAAGTCCGAACTTAAAAGTTTAACCTTTAAGACCGTTCCTTATAAAACGCCGTCTTAATATTAATGAACTTTTTTCGTACCGGAAGTATCATATGTCCTAGGTCTTAAAAGAAAATTTTTAAGACCGTCTTTTTGGTAAGTTCGGTCTTAAAAATTTAGACTTTTTATATTTAAATTTTTCCTTATTATGTTTTACCGCAAAAATATAAGTACGGCTATATGAGATATATTTAGTAAGTAATTGAAATTTCAATTCAATTTTTAAGACCGGTTGTTTTTTAGTCGGTCTCAATAATGTTTTTAAGAACGGTGAGAAATTGGTCCTATGCAGAAGTTCTTTATATTTACGGAACTGCCACCGGTCATTCCTTTAAGACCGGAGTGTCGATTCTCCACTCTAAATGAGGCGATCTTAAAGCCCTTTTTTGCACTAGTGTTGGATAATGATATTTTGTTTTGGGACACTAGGGGAGTAGGAATTAATAGATCGGAAGCGGCTAAATGGGAGAAGGAGATTTAAATAGGCGTTCCAGGTGAGTGAATAACGTCCCATTATAACTTGTATTTGAATTGTTTCATTTTCACATTGATATTGAAATAAGTAAAGAACAAGGATCTTATTTAATGTTTTTGCTCTTCTTGAGTTTTATATATAACTTTTTCTTGCACTTTGAACTTGAACATGATCCTCTAATATATGGAGTATTTGATAATTGTGATTTTAGCATGGAGATGGTGAAAGGATTGTTTCTAAAAGAAAAAGATGTTGACTTTTATTGAAAGGAATTTGAAAGATTTAGACTCTATACATGTTTGAAAGTATTTTTGAGTTATTATCTTGAAAACCTTCATGCCGGGATCACTCATGAAATATTCCTTATGAGTTTTCAAGATTAGATCTTTCTCATTTACAAATGGTAAACTGATCCCACGCATGCTTGAAACTTTTTGAGAGGATTGTATATAGAATGCTGGTTACTAACAGCAGTACTGTTAGTCCTTGGTGTACCATGGTTAACCTCGAGCTCGCTTGACATTCGTGGGTACAATGCTCACGCTTGATATTCGTGGGATTTATTCTCACGCTTGTTATTCGTGGGTTTTTACCTACGCTTGTTTTCGTGGCTTCAAGCCGCGCTTGGTTACTTACCCTTATGGACTGTGTGTCCATGCTTGTGTTCGTGGCCTTGAGCCGCGCTTGGTTAGTTACCCTCGTGGACTGTGTGTCCACGCTTGTTATCCGTTCTATTGAAGTCCTATGAAAAGATAAGATTTGATAATTATTGTTTTAAACTGACTTTATGGAACAAACTATTTTATTTCGTACTTGAGTTCATTCAAGGAATGATCTTTTATATAGTTTCATTCATACTTGTGATTTTATATTGTGGATGCTAACATTTATGTTCGTGAATTATTAAAAGCTAAATTTGTTTAAATTATTTTCTATATTATTCCATTAATTTATTTGTATGGGACGTTATTCACCGGAAAACTATTTTTGGCCTCAGATAGTGCAGATGATCGTGTTTCTTCTTCTAAGCGATGAAGGGTTATGCTGTTGTCTTGAAGTTAAAGAATCATATTGAGAGATTCCTAGTTAATGTAAAACCTTAAACTCATACATTTACTTTTGTAGCTTAGGTGCTCCATGTATGCTATAGTTAGGATCCTCGCCTTATCTAGGTATTGTGTATTTGTTATTATGGAGCGAGCTCCCCTTGACGATATCAAGTAGTTGTAGAATTTTCCTAAGTTCTTACTCTCAGAGGAGACTCTAATGAAATTTCTTTAGAAAGCGAAAATTTTTTGTAAAATGAATTATAATCATAGTCAATATATTATGAGTTGCAAACATGTATATATATATATAGTATGAAATGTTTCATATGTTTAGGGCTTTAGGGATGTGGGTTTTCTCATATTCCGTGCCTATCACATGTCGATTTTTAGGGCGTCACAACATGTATTCCTCGTGACTCAGTCACAGGTTCCTCAGCGCTAGGAAAACAAGTATGCAACATTACATCACAATAATCCACAGCCAACTAAATGTCAACACACATGACCCCAAGACCTAGTCTTGTTCACGAGTTCACAATTTGTGATTCAATCAATCATATCAAAGCCATACAAGACATAAGAGAGTTAGAGTTAGAGTATACGAACATACATTTCACCACGTATTTAGTAATATGCCCGTCCTTTAGAATCTGACCCCCAGACTTCTTAGATATCCTAACATATTACCATTGCATCATCTCCTTTTCCATATTTTATATGATATTAAAATAAATATCATAGCACTTAGAATAATACCCTATAGGGTATATTTTCACCTCCTTTGACCTTTCTACCCTTGGTGGATTAATTATTCCATTTTTACCCTTACATTTCCTTAATTTCGAAATTTTGGATTTTCTTGGTAGATTTTTCAAGAACTTTTAAAAATCATAATCAATTCTAAAAAATCCAATTTGAGTGCTTCAAAAATATACACTACAAAAAAAAATCAGTTTTTGCGACGAAAAAAATCCATCGCAAAAAGGGTTTTTCCGTCGCAAAAATTATTTTGCGACAGATTACGTCCGTCGCAAAAACCCTCGTCAATCGCAAATTCGAATTTACTATGGATTCTCGAGTCCGTCGCAAATTTAATCATTTTTTTAATTTTTTTAAAATTACATAATAAAATTAAAAAAAAAGCTATATACCATAAAAATATATATAATAACAATCATAAAGAGTTTTACATAAAGAAAACAAAATATAAATAATAATATTGCAAAGAAAATGTACTAAAAAGTAGTCTAAACAGCAGCATTGTGATCATCACCACCACCACCATCATCATCGCCAACATTGTCATCTTCACCAGGAGCCGACTCCTTAGCTTTGTTTTTCATTAGGGACATGAGTTGAAACTGCATCTGCCTTACCATCTCGCGTGTCTAGTAGAGCTCATTTGCTATCTGCATTTGTATCTGCTTTGTCTGGCTCAACTCAGCTGCTTGCTGACTCATCTACGTTGCTTGTTCCTGCACCAACGCCTTCATCTTCTTCGTCTCATCTGCAAAAACATTAGGAACTGCGTTTATTTTTTGTACATCATTTAAATGGACTAGGGAATGAAAATGTAACAATCAATATCAAATGCATTATGTTTACTTGCAAAAACACCTTCAGTGCCGGATAAGGAGTACTTCGTTTGCCTCAGTAGCTGGCAGAGGCACCGTACCCAAAGATTCTGCCTTTGTTGTTAAATCCACCTGTAGCCTGAGTGAATAGACTCTCGTTATCGGAATGAGAGGATGTGGGATCGGTCTCACTCTACGAGTTGCTCTCTTGCGTCAGCCTCTGATAGGTTTCCTACAAGCAAAAAAATACATCACAAATAAGCCATGTAAAATGAAATAAATATGTTGGTGTCTGAAACAAAGAATAAATGCAATATAAATGTCTCACAGCTACTTGCTGCGCCTTGGCGTTAATCCAGCGCCTCTCACTCCCTTTAGACTGCTAAGAATGGGTCCGCTCAAAGGCAGTCCAATCAACATCTTCTGCAAGAACTTCCCCAAACAGTGCCTGCAAACACAAATGATGACCGTTAATTAATTGTTTCAAAGTACAAAATATTGAATACTTAAATAGAAAATAATGTGTACTCGCAATTTTTCGTTTATGCTCACTCATTGGAATGGAGCCGCCAGCATATGAAGGTCCTTCCATTTTCGCCCTATTTTGCTTATTTTTCTGTCTTCTATTATTAAATCTCTCATCGGTGGCCCATTTTTTAAGTAATTGGTCTACAGTCTCAAGTTGAATCCAATCTTGCTTGCCTCTACCATTTCTCAATTTATAAAACCTCTCAGACAACCACCGGCCTCCCTTATGGTTATAAGCTTTTTTCAGATCTTGATGATGTTCAGGCAACATCCTAAACTTATGCTGAAAATCAATAATGAACAATTAGTGCTCCAAATTTTAAAAGTACTTAATCAGTTTGCATTTGGATAAGGAATTAATAACCATAAAACACATAACTTACCAAGAACTCATTGAACCAAGCATCCCGATTCCCCTTAGGAATCTCAGTCCAACTGCCCCAAGGCTGATTGAAATTACAGAATATTTGGTTTGAGATGATATCAGACACCTCATTATAAGGGTCAAATATGAAGACAGAGGATATGATGCAAATAATTAGCATACAAACTAAAGGTATAAAATTGTAACATTACCGGTAACTTTACATGACTTACTCGATGGTGTTGATAGGACGGATCCAAAGCTTCCCTGTCGTAGGATCTACTGATCCCCAGATTGGTGTATCGAAAGAACTACCTTCTTCCCCGACCTAGCTCTGAGGCGACGCAGTGTGTTGAAGGAAGGAATGTGAACTATTGAAGATGTTTGTACATAGATGGTCAAAGAAAACTAAACATATGTAAACCAATCATAAATGGTAAAGTAAACCTACGCTGCCCCTTGTTGTGGATCAGTGGAAGTTCTTGGCACACGTGTACCACCCATAAAAGAGTTGGTAGTAGATGGTGACGATGACATATAAAGTGACGGTGAAGATGACAAATAAACCGATGGTGAAGATGACATCTCAAATGGAGGCACCTCTGGGGAAGCGCTGAGCCCTCTGCCTACAGAGGGAGCAGATGGCGTCACCCTACCCCCTCTGATAGGACGGGGTCGGGCTCGACCACTACTACGTCCACTACCTGAACGTCCTCTTGAATGCTCCATCTCTAAACATTTATAAACATTATATCAATATATTTATATATATAAATAAGAAATTTACTTAATATGATAGTACCGAAGTAATGGAGTATAGAGTATAATAGATCGTCATAAACAAAGAACTAACACAAATCAACCGGACGATTCCTGTTCTTCGACATCTACTTGCACGCCTTCCGCTGGAGTCTCATAGTCGTTGAACTCGGATTCACTATCAGAGTAAATCACTTCTGCCTCATCGTCTGATTCCTCATCGTCAATTTGGATAGGAATCAACTCTAACTCCGCATCAAAATCAAACAGATTGCTTGGTACATCGTCATCGACAATGTTTATGGGCAGTACATGTTCCACATCAGCTTGGAACGGTTCAGTCATACCGTCATTTGTTTCTGACTCTTTCGACTTGGGTATAATATTCCGTGCTTTGGTTTTGATAACTCCCCTCTACCCTTGGCGGGATGTGGGGTATAATGTATAGTAAACTTGTTCTGCCTATTGAGCAAGGATGAATGGGCATAACCAACCATATATCTCCTTGTCCAGTGGATCTCAGCATTTGCATATTTGTCCACTTTTGTCTCACGCGAACTGTTATCAAACCACTCACATTTAAAAAGAGTCACCACCTTGTCCCATGGGTAACTCAGCTGAATTATGTCAATTAACTTCCCGTAGTAGTCGCCCTCGACCCCGTCAACTTAGCCACCTCGACAACATACACCATAATTGCAACACACTATATTTGCGTCCGCTTCAACAGTTGAAAACTGATACCCATTGATTAAATATTTTTTGCACCGAGTAACACTAATTGCTGCTCCATAAGATAAACTCCACACAACTTTATTGGGATCTTATGGATTTTGCACAAAAGTAGGCTCGAAACCATTTTGAAAGCTCAAAGTTCGTGAATTGATCAACTTCGGAACCCGAAATTGAAGGATTTGTCGATCGGACCCAATTCGAGAAGTAACTGTAACAAAAAAATGAAGTTAATACTTTAATACTTACCGTAACAATAAAAAGAAAAGAAATCTCACTTTAAGTACCGGATGACCTTTTCACAATTGTTTAGAATGTACCACTCCGCTACTCGCTTATCTCCTCCTTCCAAAGTTGATTTCCAATGTTTTCCCACGACTCGACCTAGGAAATTAAATATTGATTTTTGATCGCTCGTATCACCGCCATCATCGTTGGAGGTACCCCTCTCCATCATATATGCTTCGGAAGCGCTTTGAAGGCCCATTGCAACAATCTCTGGAAAAAAACATGACAATCATGACTCTTCATCCCGAATAACTTTGCCTCATGCATGTCAACACATCTTGCCAAGTTTGATGCATAACTGTCCGGGAGTTTCAGATCTTTAACTCATTGAAACAACTCTAAATTCTGATGTTTGTTGAATGTGTACAGTGCTATAGGTTTGGAAGTCCGTCCCGTGACATTCTCCACCAAATGCAAATCAGGCCTTCTGCAAATCTCTTCTATGTCCCGTCTTGCATTGACTGTGTCCTTCATCTTGCCCTTAGTGTCCATCACGGTGTACAGAATATTGCAAAACACATTACTCTCAATATGCATGACATCGAGGTTGTGTCTTAACAATTCATCTTTCCAATATGGTAGTTCCCAGAAGATGCTGTGTTTGTTCCAATGATGATCAACGTCGTATCCCTCAGGTTTGCTGGAAGCAGCCCCGTCTTCAACACTTTGAATGTACTTGACCCTGTCCCATATTTCTTGCCACTTAAACGACGAGGTTGATATGCTTGTTCGACCACATTCCACATGAAGTCTTTCTTACTTTTCCTAAAGGTTGCTCGGGGGGCAGGAATAGCTGGTGCCTGTCAAACCAACAGACCTTGCGACTATAATCCAAGCTAAAACCCATGTTTTATTCAAGACATACCGAGCATGCAAGCTTCCCCGACGTTTGCCAGTCACTCAACATCCCATATGCAGGGAAATTATTTATCGTCCACATTAAGGCAGCACGCATGGTGAAATTCTGGCTCAATGATACATCATACGTAAGAACCCCTTCACTCCACAACATCTTCAACTCGTTTATCAAAGGCCTGAGGTACACATCTATCTTCTTTTTTGGGTTGGATGGCCCAAGGATTAACACGTTAAGGAACAAAAACTCTCTTCTCATGCACATAGAAGGTGGGAGGTTGTACGGAGTTACAATGACAAGCCAACAGGAATAATTCCTACCCGTATTGTTGAAAGGAGCGAACCCATCCGAACATAGACCAAGACAGACATTACGGGGATCTATAGCAAACAAAGGATTCACCTCGTCAAATTTACGCCAAGCTTTAGTATCGGATGGATGCGTCACAAAGTTTTCATCTCTGCGATGCTCCCGGTGTCATCTCATGTGAGCAGCTGTTTGTTCTGATGAATACAATCTCTGAAGTCTGGGCACAAGAGGAAAGTACCACATCTTTCTTAATGCTTGTTAGGTCATTTTCCTTCCATTCCTCACCACTTTGTATTTGTCATGTCCACAGAATTTACAATTGGTCACCAAGATCATCCTTGTAATACAACATACATCCTCTGAGGCAGCAATGAATTTTTTCACATCTAAGTCCAAGCTCTTTCACCTTTTTTTTTCTTGGTAAAAATCCTTCGGCAAATTATTGTCTTTGGGAACAACCTTACTCATTATCTGCATCATTTCGTTGTAATTCTTCTCACTCATGTTGTAACATCCTAAATTTCGGATTTGAAATTTGAAATATTTTATGTAAATTAAATTATGGAAATCTTGGCAAAGGAAATTTAACTCGAGAAATAAAATACTTAAATGGAATTGGGGATTTAAAAGTTTTAATAATTATCCAATAATTGCAATTATATAAGTAATGGATTCAATTTATAAATAAGAGTTTTGAAGAGAATCAAGTGGGTCAATTTGTAGTGGTCTCGCAATATGTACATATATTCTCAAGCAAGCCCAACACTCTTATTCAACATTGGGTCAAAAGCAACAAAACAAGACTCTTATTTATGTAGATATATAACAAAGCAAAACGATCTCACTAATCCATCTCATTTATCCATTACCTAACAACAAAATCCAAAAGCCCATATCAATTGCCCAACACATTTATACCCACGTGCTCCTATATATTTATGCAAAACCATTTAAAAACAATGGAACCAACCCAATATCCTTCCAAAGGAACCCACGCCATTTATTCCAACTGCATCTTTCGGTCTAACTACACCATATGACCCAAAGCCAATTGATTATCCCCATTTAATCTATCATCCCTTCTGAGCAAGGAAAAAAAAAATCTATCATCCCAGCTGCAACACGTAGGAAAGTAACCGCATCACGTTGAGAAAATAGAGCCAAAAAAATATCAGCGAAGATCACGGGTTGCGGGGAGATTATGAGCAAAAGATAATCAGCCCATGCTTCTCCCCACGGTTCACGCAAGTGCGGACCATGCCCATGCATCTCGAGCCCCGCAACATTAACACCAATATCCATTGTTCCTTTCTACCTCGGACGGTTGGCTCTGCTTCTTGGACCGACACTTGGGTTATTATATATTCATTGCTTCTTGGTTTCCCTCATTCACGTTACCTTAACCAAGAAGGAGAAAGGAAAGACAAAAAGTTAGAGCCCGAGTCCGAGAGAGAGAGAGTCTACCGTGAACTTTTTCCTCTCGCAAAACGTATCCAAAAACAAAAGTGGGTTCAACCGAGAACACAAGGAGCAAGCCAAAAACTCGAAGGTAACCATCGTGTCTATCATCCTTCTTGTTTCTATGATTTCTAGTGTGAGTTTTAGAGAAATAAAGCACCAATCTCTACCATATGAAAAAAAAAAAAAAAAAAAAAAAAACAGGGACATGGTGCTTCTATGTTAGCGTTTCAATATTAATAGCCTTGGAAGAGAATATATATATATATATATATATATATATATACTATTATATAAGTTGCTGTGTGTATAGGAACCAAGGGGAAGAAGATCACTATTAATATATATTAATATGCATTGCAATCTTTGGGAAAATATGGGAACGTTGTTGTAGAACGTGTGTGAATATTTATATATCTATTTTGTACATGGGAAAATAAGAAAACTTTTGCTTTGTCAAGACATGGTCATATGTGGTTTGGAAATTAATAAGACTTAAATGATGGATATAGGACCTATGTATCTGTACGTGTATGCCATTGTAGCATGGTAGAAAGAATTTATATTGCAGGATACTTATATGGAAGTACTGTGTGATGTACTAAAATATCATTATATTTCATGACTTTGAAAATAATTGCAATCACTTGAATGACTATTAAAAAACATTGAATATATCATGCATAAAAGTTTCTTCAACAAACTTCCAAGATTATGCAAGAATCATCAAAACACTCGTTCAAAAGCATTCCATAGGGTTGAATATATATTGCAAATTCTTGAAGAACATCTAGAACCTACGGAAGATATGTTGCAGAAGTTTTTCTTCAATAGGTCTCTCTAAAGGATTTTCAAAATCTCTATTATAAATTTATTATACAAAATGGGAGTACTTTTCTGTGCTTACTCATAGTACCTTATCACATAATTTATTACATGCACAATTACACCACTGAATATCCCTCCTACCCCTGTCAACAAATCTTGGAGTCAATAATAATTCTTAATCCTCAAACATGACTATTTTATGGCTTACTCCTTGGTGGCCATTTCCATGGTATTTGACCATCTATGTAGGATCAGGCTTTGAAGTGAATAATACTAAAACCGAGAAACCAAAACTCTATATTTGGTCTTTCAAAAAAAAAAAAAAAAAAAAAAAAAAAAATGAAATGACAAGTATCAAATATTGTTAATTCTTCACATATGATGAAACACAATTTATATGGTGATTGATATATATAAACTCATAATTTAAAGTATTAGAATAGCCTCCGGGAGTTTAAAATAATTGTAGGTAAATAATAAAAATTAGTAAAATAGTAATAAAAATAATGATAGTAATAAAATAAATAAATAGTATTAAATCATATTGGTTGTGGTAGATTGATTTTTGGCGTGTGTTAGAGCTCTTGGATTAGGAGCAAGCAGTGATAATAGTTAGCTTCGGCAAAAGGTAACCACTTTCCACTTATTATGTGTATTGATATGTTGTTTGTGAGTATTTTACAAAATAATTACGAATATTTTAATAGAAATTGCCTTGTGGAATCGTATGTTTTGAATTGCGAAATATATGCATTATATTGGGAATTGAGATTTTATGACATGTATATGAGAGTTATCTAAATAACAAGATATGAACCTGCAAATCTTGAAAAAACATTTCTGTTGAACTATTTATTCTGACAATTATGGTAAGGGTGACTTGGGAAGATGGAGTAGTTTATTCCACCACGTGGTGAGGCCACCATTGATGCATGATGGTTGGCATTTTATTGTCTCACCTGTTCAATGAGGGACTGACCCATTAGTTCAATGAGGGCATACGACACCCCACATGTTCAATGAGGGGAAAAGGCCCATGGTCTCGGGACATGTGCTCAAGATTTTGGCCGGTCCTCATCACATGACCACGTGAGCTTTTGAGTAACCAAGAACATGGATGTAACTTAGCCCATGGGTCTAGTCAGAGGAGATAAGGCGGTTCGGCTGGATTGGTGGGAGGTATCTTGGGAATTATGTTGACGAAAAATTTTAATACCCTATTTAAGATACATAATTTATGATATGAAATTTTCAATGTGGATATTAGTGAAATTATATTTCTAATATTTTTGTTATATAAATTGTTCCACATGGCACCTCACTAGCACATATTGGTATTCATAATAAGTCGGATTGATGGTTACTTACATTTTTTAGGTGATAGCTCCCTTGCAGGTCCATCAGGGAAGACTTCGGAAGCTTAAGCTACTTCTTCTGACGTAGTGCTTCCGTCTTTTGGTATATGTGGGATGATTGTATATTGCCATGTTAGGGGTCATTCTGCATACTCTGATTTATTTGTATATTTTGATAAATGATAAAGCATTACTAAGTCATTGATCAAAATATTATATAGTATTATGTTATTTAAAATGGGGGACGTTTCACATGTGGTGATCAATCTTCAAGCTTAGTGTTGCTAAGGTAGCCGATAGCAATGAATATTCACTATTTTCAAAGTGTTCACAACCTTTCCATAACAGACGTTGCACTTCTTCCAACATTTTATAGAACCTATCGGCTTCCGAATTAGGATCCTCTCCCATGTATGATGGTTGAGTATGTGTACCAGTCTCCTCTCCCATGTATGACGGTTCAACATGAGTAACGGGATCAAAATATTGGCCGATCGACGGTCTCGCGGCATCCATAACCAACTATTCATATTGATTAAGGTTGTCACGATGACTACTGTCCCCGTAATAACCACTCGGTGTCTGTTGGACTTCGCCATGAAATTCCCAACATTCATAATCCTTCATGAATCCCTTTTTACACAAATGGATTCTAACTGTGTTCTGATCTTTAAATTTTAAACACCTACACTTGACACACAGACAACTGATCTAGGTACTTGAATTAGTCGAATGTGCTAAAGCAAATTGGATGAACTCTTCCAAACCCGCCAAGAATGCTTGAGTTAGTTGTCTTCTATCAGTTAGACGATTGTACATCCAACTTCTATCATGATTGCCTTCCATACTTCCTAGCTAGTTCAGTTACTAACCTAATTAACATCTCAACATGCCACAAATATAAGTGGCCAATACAACTGACCACTTATGCCAACCAATTGCCACTTAATCAAGAAAGTGAGAAACAAACACATGCATTAAACAAAGAACATATCCCAGCAAGCAACCAGAGAATGAGGATAGCACACCAACATAGGGACATGCATGTGGAGGGGGCAAACAAAGAATATGACACTATAAATATTTTGGAGTTTATAACATATATGGGCTAAATCAAAGAGATTATTTAAGATAATAATATATAAGACTTAATCATGATTATATAATATCCAAAATCAACTTTATCTTTTGTATTTATAATTACCTATTTATCTAAAAAGTATTTGTAATTTAGTTTTTTAAATTATCCATCTTTATTGTATAACTTGTTAAAGATAGATTCAAATCACAAATTTAAATGAGATATTTTTTAAAAAAATTAACAGTAATTTTTATAAGAGACTAACTCAACTAGCTAATTTAACTAATTTTTTTAATACATACAAATTTCATTATTCCCTAAACTCACATCTTCTTTCTACTTTACGTTAAAGATAGATTCAAATCAAAAATATAAATGAGATTTTTTTAAAAAAAATAATAGTAATTTTTATAAGACATTAACTCAACTAGCTAATTTAACTAATTTTTATAATACATACAAATTTCATTATTCCCTAAACTCACATCTTCTTTCTACTTTACGTTAATTAATTAATTCTCTTATCCCTTAATATCACTTTTAACAAATTATTTTTCTCATTTCAACGCTATCCTATTTATAGATTTATATATCATTACCAAATAATACAATATCATAACAATTATTGTAAGATCCCAACAAACTAAACATTATCTTAAAAAGTAATCTTACTATCAACATCAAGCACCTTTTAATCTACATACACTAATGAATATCCACAACAACTACATCTTAATTCTTTGCTTTATCACCTTAAGCATATGTCAAACTTTGCACTTTCTCTTATATTTTCCAACATCAAATAGTTAACTTCCCAGTTCCTATTATATATGAATAAGATATATTTTTATCATACCAATTTACATGATACACACACTCAAACATATATAATTGTAAAACATTAAAGCCTTCATTGCTAGAAAGAGTATTATTGACACAGTTGATTCAAAAAATTGTCATGTAAATGGAACCACATACCAAAAGGCAAAAAAAAAAAAAAAAAAAATACAAACATACCTTATTGAAGACGGTGAAGAGGCTGGAAAAAGAAACCAGAAGGCAAGAGGTGGAGTACGGACCTGAATCGGGCGAGGGAGGGAGGAGGCCGGACGTTGGAGGAGCGAGCACCAACGCGACAAAAGGGGAGGACGTCGACGGTGAAAGAGGCGGAGGGGCGAGCACCGGCGGCGACGGGGAGGAGGAGGAGGTCGGACCGGAGGGAGAGGGAGAGGGAGAAGAAGAAAATCGAAGAAGGAAATGAAAAACCTCGGGGGCTTTAATCGGATTTTGCGACGGATCTGCAAAAAACCTGATTTGTGACGGACTAGAATCCGTCGCAAATAGGTCTGTAGCAAAAGGGCAGACCCTGGGTACGCATGTTGTGACAGACCCAACTTTTTTTACGACGGACCATGTGTCTGAAAAACATGTGGGTCCATCGCAAATTCCCCCTTTGAGAGTGTTCCGTGACGTCTTTTTGCGAGGCAATTTTTTTTTTTTTGCGACAGATTTTTGTTTCCATCGCAAATATCACAAAATTTGCGACATAAATTTTTCCGTCACAAATTGAGTATTTTCTAGTAGTGATACATGACCCTTGCCATGTCTATTTTCAAGAACAAATAATCCCAGAAGCCAAAACATCATGGGTCATTCCCAATCCACAATTCTGTCGGGAATTAATATTCCCAAAGTGGAGGGGATGGGGTTCGAACCCCACTACTTGGTTTACCTGAAAGGTCGGAAGCCTAATTGAGCCGCCAAAGTACAAATATGTGTGTGTGTCTGTGTTTGTGTGTGTGTGTGTGTGTTTTTTTTTTTTTAGTTTTATCCTTAACCCAAACCCTTTTACAAACTTTGTTAAGAAATTCACGGCATTTCATTAGGTTTTAACAATTTTAGTTTGCTCAAAAAAATTCACACCATCAAATCATCACTACTACATAAGGCACTTTTAACTTCTGTTTTTAGGACCATAAGATGACTGTTTTTAGGGGGTAGCGTATGTAAGTGTCATTGAAATGTTTTGAGATAGACATCTGTTTTTAAACGGTTGTTGTAACTTAATATTCTGTTTTTGAAAATTTAAAATAGGCGACAGTTTTCTTAAAACAATAGTTGTAAGTTAGACTTACAACAAGTTATGAGAAAGCATCCGTTGTAAGTTTTACTTATAGGAACTATTTTACTAAAATAGTCATTGTAAGTAGATTTACAACGACTTTTTTTTCCAGAAACAAATCGTGTATAGTTTTTTTTTTTTGTTTTTTGTTTTTAAAAATGAAATTCTTATTTTATGTCCACAACCCTCTTTTAATAAACAATCCGAACAGAGAATAAAGAAAACTGAGTAATAAACAATCAATTCCCATAATAGAGAATAAAGAAAACTAAGTGATATATCACATTATAATGCCTTCACATATACAAAAGTTCTTTATGTTAATACAAGAATATGCACAAGTTGACAATTTAATATCATTAAGTATACCCACAAGTATTTCTAAACCACAGTACTATGTAAAAAAAACATTTTATCGATATCTACACATCTTCTATCTCTTGTAGAAGATGTCTCACTAAAAGGTCCCTTTTTACATTAATGTCTTCCATTGTGTAGGGCTCTTTATGACCAAAAATCTGTGGGAAATTGAAGAACAAGTTAACATAAATCAATCAATTTAATAAAATAACTAACAATTCACTTACAAGAACAAAATGAAAATCGTAGTGACTTTAGCTTCTCATTCCTGGCTGAGAATGTTCAGAATTTTCTTCACTTGCACTGGTTGATTATACTCTTGTCTCGATGCTGCAAGTTGATTAATCAAATGAGTGAATATAAGCTAGAATTCGCCAATGGATTCTCCAGACTTCATACAAAGTAAATCGTATTCAGTTATCAAGATATTAACTCGATTTTCCTTGATTCTAGTTGTCCCTTTATGAGCAATCTCAGACGCATTCCACATATCTCTTGCAAATGATAGTGTGCAAATTCGAAAATATTCTTTCAGACTTAGAGCACTTTGGAGCATAAGAATGGCCTTGTTGTTGAGAGTGACTTGCCTTCTATCATTCTCATCGTATTCTTCTTCAAACTTAGGAGTTCGAACTCCATCTTCCAATGTTGATGGAACATAGTCTCCTCTCTCGAACACATTCTATAAACCATATTCAGTAGCCATTATGAAGACTCTGAATTTGGCTTTCCAAAATAAATAGTGTTCTCCATTAAAACCAAGGAGTCTGTTGATAGAAGCTTCATCTGGTAGTATTCCATCCATATTGTTTCTTCTCAGGATGTTAATCCTTTCATAGAAGTTTTAGCTCTGATACCAAATGTGACATATAAAATATCTCCAAGACGGGGGGTGAATTGGGTGATTTAATTTTTTTTGATTTCCTCTGGAATTCACACACAGAAACAGAGTCTAACAAAGAGAGTAGGAGAAAGATGAACACAAGAGATTTATACTGGTTCGGTCTCAACTCTTGACCTAATCCATTCCCCAGACACTCTGGGATTTTGACTATCACTTCAATCGATTACACACTCTGTACTAAAAAATAATCCCCTCCCTAGGATTTACTCCTCCTTACAAGTTCTAATCAAATAACACAATCTCAAAGTCCCACAACTTTGAGATTCTTACAAAGATAATGATTTAGTAATAAAGTCTCTAAAAAAAGAACAAATTGATAAACATTGAAGATTATATATCCGAATATATTGCACAAATGACTGAAACAGTAAATGTGTATTGATCGTTTAAACATTTGTGTTTTCGGTGGTTGGAATGTATCAAATGCTTCAGCTTATATATGGCGAGGGCGATTCACTACTAGAAAATACACAAATAGCGACGGAATTTGCGACGGATTTTTTCCATCGCAAATTTTTGTTGATTTGCAACAGAATTAATAATCCGCCGCAAATACAGGTGTTTTGAGACAAAAAAACGGGTTCCGTTGCAAAAAATGAGGAGCATTTTTGCAACGAAACTAAGATTCTATCACAAATAATTCCTTTTCGTGATGGAAAATGTGTTCCATCGCAAAAAGGAGGAATGTTTTTGCTAATATTCCGTCACAAATAATTCCTTTTTGCGACGGAACCGTAAACCAACCGGCCATTTTGTCACTATTTCCCCTATTTGTGATGGAATTGAGGTTCTTGTGAAACAGAATTATTTGTGACGAAATATTAGTTCCGTCGCAAAATTAGTTTCTTTGTTGACGGAACCATTTGGCCGCTGATTTTCCCTCTCTTTTGTGACAGAACCGAGTTCTATCACAAAAAGTCGTGGCTCTAAATCACACCCGCTTGCGTCCGGCGTCATTTGGCTTCAGATTCGCCGACTCTCTTTCTCTTCCTGTCCCCTCGGTCTACCACGAGTCCAGTCATCAGAACCACCGCTCAGTCCGTTGGATCCGTCCCCTATTCTGGCGCCGGTAATGTTAATTTCCGCTTCACTTCCAAATTTGGCTAAGGATCCATGTACGAGTAGCTGTAGTTTATTTATTTTGTTTTTTATTTGTCATGTTCTTGATCGATGCATTATTTATTATAACATTTGAAGACTTTGTGCGACTATTAGAAATAGCATATGGTCTATTACGGACCTGTATAAGGCCTATCTTCAATATATGGTCCAATAAGGGGCAATCCACGTGACGTAGATATGACAGCGCATCACTTGGGCTTAGAGGTACAGAGGCCCACAAGTCCAAACCCTAACCCTAAGGTACACTCTATAAATAAATGGTAAACCCTAAGGTACGAACACTCTCTCTCAATTTACAATATTGTTGTCACTATGCACACACCCTACCCCTTTGGTGTAAACCCTAAGGTACGAACACTCTCTCTCTCAATTTACAATACTGTTGTTACTGTGCACACACCCTACCCCTTTGGCTAATGCCTAGTTATGTATAGTGATCCGCTATTCTCATAGGTATCTAACCCATAGATATCTAGGAGAGAGTCCTCATATCCTATATCAATATACTAGTCCAACAGGGCTAGACATCTATGTTCTTATATTGAACATTGGTATCGTCCATGGGGGCTCGATAAATTCTCAATTCTCGTGACCAAATATGGTTATTGTAACACCCCACTGTTCTGAGCCCAGAACAGAGTGGCATCTTCACCTATTATGTAAAGATGTAATATTTAATGAAAACTGAAACCACTGGCTAGTTTTGGTTCTTGCAAAGAAAGCCCTTCTTTAAAAAGAAATTTCAAAATAATAAATAAATTCGGTTGGGCTTTTCTGAACCATTTAAAACTTTTGAAAACATTCTATCGTGGTTCAAACTTATCATTAAAATTGCATCATACTTAGAACCTTGTCAAAATTCATCGAGTTTTTCCTTATTTCTCCAATTAGTCTAATGCTCTACTAATCGTTCACCATAACTTGGGCTTGTTACATACATGCCCGCACTCCGCAAAAATCGTTAGCAAAGCATATATATATCTTGCTACTTCTACGTAATCATGTGTATCTAATTAAATATATACATCCCAATAGCCACATATGGCTTCCTTTAAATAATAGCTAAGTTATAAGGAAATAAAATTATTCATATACAAAAGTGAAACTATATGTTTCAATCTGCATCATCAACTCCACCTTCTTCTCAAGACCAATCAATATCTACGCCCGCCTCTTCCTCTTTGCCTACTAGTCTCCGTCCATTTCCTGGATTTATGGAAGGCTCGAGATTCAAATAAATGAATCCCAGAGTAACAGGTTAATCTCAAATTCTAGCATATGCAATACATGCAAATTCACCAAACAAAGTAGTCCACACAGCATATAAAGCATTCAAATTCAAGTTCAAGTTCAAATTCAAACAACAAGTATTACATACCAAGTATAATGCACTTGTAATACAAGTGTTGATTCAAATACTTTCAAATACCTTGGCGCAAGGAAATTTCATTTTGGCAATTCAATACCAAAAATAATGAATGCACTAGGCCCCGCCTAGCCACCGGAAGTTGGCCCCATGGTCGGCCCTTCCGCTCAATCGAGCCACGAGTGGTCTTTGGCCTCATACAAAGTGACATACAATATGGTATACAAAAACATATACAGCTATGCAAAGAATGTGAGATTATAGTTACTACCTGTTGGTCTTACCGACAAAACCCCTTCCATCAGATTCTTATCACTACGCTTGTCCTTCCGGCACAGGCGATTCTCAGGTCCTATAATTAACATTTATATAGTGATGGGTCATTAACCAATCCAAACATAATTATAAATTCAACTCCTCTAGACCCATCCCAAAAGTACTTGTCTTTTAATATCCTTATGACTAGGGATGTATACTTATTGAGACTTATTTAATTAGATACTATTCACTATGGATAATTATCATCTTAGCCATTTAACCTTTCATTTTAACCAAAGAAACCTTTACTTTAAAGGTTTAACACAATTAACAACTTATGTGACTTTTTAAAGAGTTATCAAAATTCAGGCTTCTTTTCGAGAATTTGGAAAATTCATAACTCAACCAATATTACTCCAAATGGAGTGATTCCAATTTCTACATAAGCCTTGATAAGTCTATTTTCATAAATTAAAGTCACCAAGTTGATTCATGGCTGAGAAAAATTCCCATAATTCAAAAATATAAACCATGTCCAGAAATTCTTCAGATTTTCTGACTAATCTTTGAGAAACCATAACTCCTTCAATACTTATCGGATTTCGACGAATTACCTATCGAATTAAACCTCTATGAGTCTACTATTTAACTGGAATATTTCACATCTTAATGATTTTGTTAAGTCAATCCAAAATGCCACGTCATCCCCTGACTACAGAAACATACCAGAAATTTTCCAGATTTTTGGCTCAACTTCTAAAAATCATAACTGGAGTTATAGACCTCTGTTTTAGGTGATCCAAAACTTGTTTTAAACCTTAAGGAGTGTACTATCTCCTATAAAAATTTCAAAGCAAAACTCAAACTCCAACTTACAATAATGACAGGCACAAAATGCTCTGTTTTCCCCAAAAATGACAGCTTATCCTTTCCAGTTTCCACGTTTTGCATTTCATTTAAGCTTCCCTAAACCTTTTCATATTAAGACTCAGTACCCATATATCAGACAGACATGCACAGTCTTTAACCACGCTTTCAAAGCCAAATGGGTCAAAGATTGGTTTAAAATCGACATGCAAATACACTAGAAGGTAGAAGCTTGATGACAGCAACTTCCACCATAAACTCTTCACTTCCAGCAACTCAATGATTTCAAGAACACCGATAATCAGCTGAAATAAAATTAGGAATAAGGTTAGGAAGCTCACCTTAGTCCAGAAACTGATTTGCATGTAACGATCAGTCACTCTTCCTTGATTTCCCGATGATCTTCTCCTCCCTTCTTCTCTTTCGTCTCAGTCTCACACTCTCGGCGCGCTCTCTCTCTTTCACGAATCTCAGTCTTATCTCAGCTTCCCACATATTCTCGGTGCTATGCTGAAATGAGGAGCAAAATGAGGGAATAAGACGGACTGGTAGTGTGGGGTGTGGGTGCGTTTCTGCTGGACCGAGAGCACGAAGAATAGAAGAATGAGAGGTAGAGGAGTATGCGTGAATAGTTATTTGATGAAATAAGGAATGTGCTGGACGGATGATTTAATTGGAAGAAATGGGATGTGTGTGTGCGCACATGGCACTCATGCCAAAAAGGTCAAAGGAAGATGTGGGTGCTCTTGGTTGGTTCAGCTGGGTGTGTGTATACGTGTGGCTTGGGAGAGGAGAGAGAATGTGGTGTCTTACTTGCAAATAATACTCCTTTTGACTCCTACTAGGCTCTTGTTTGCAATTTAGTCCCTTACTAATTTAATTGCAAACACCAATTAAGTAATCAAAATTAATCCTCAATTTCATTTAAGGATTTCTTTTCCTCATTAATTTATTTAGGCCATAAAATATTACCTCCAAAATATTTAGGCCTAAATTTATTCCCAACTATTTGTCCTTAATTTTTCAGGAAATCACGCCTTCAAATTTTAATGTAAAATAACTAGGGGAAATTCCCACAATTCATCTCATCTTATTTTTAATTTCTTAAATCCAAAATTTAGGATGTTAAAGTTAACGATCCAAATTCCCAACTACCAAAGTACACTGGCAATCCCCTTCTCTGACGCTGAGGTGAAAAATCATGTTGGAGTTCGTAAGGGAAAATCTCCATTGCCCAGCGAGACAGAGCCATCAACATCGAAAAATTTAGATGAATTGAGCCGGGATGACACAAGTGACGATTTGATGAACGAGTTTGGTTTCAGCGAGACTGAGACAAGGTGACGGAGGGAAAGCACGAGAGGAAAGAGAGTTGGGTCCAAGTGGAGCAAAAAGAAGGTGATAAGCTCAAAGTCGGGTGAGGAGCAATTGCCATTGCAATTTAGGGTTTCAAACAGAGTCTACAAATAGGAGAAAACTGTATCCAATAAACCATTGTTCAGTTTGTTTCCGCTTCTTTCAACAAGAATTCTAGCGCTAGAATTTCCGACTGCCAAGATTGGACAAGCTTCACACCGGATCATCTGCTCCTCTCCTTCATTGAATCATGTGATTTGAAATGGTTCAGATTCATTCATCCTCTACCCCCTGGCGCCCAGCAAATACCGAGTCAGGAAACTTTCCATTAAAATCTGGAAGAACTTTTGGTCCCTACCTTCAGCTTGAATAGAGCACAAAACGGAAGTGATGAATGTGAGTCATCTTGAAAGGGAATCGTTCAGCAAAGTAGAGGACCAACCGTTGGGTTTTATTATTTTACTGAGTTTATGGAAGATCTAAGTACAATTGGGAATCCAGTGGTGTTGCAGAAATTTTATGCAGGCACTGACATATTCTTGCTGTGGTCATATGGCAACTCTGGTGACATTAAAGGACCAACCGTTAACAAGCTTGAGATCAAGGCAGTAGAAGCCATAGGAGGAAAAGGTGTGGTCAAAGTAACTCAAAAGCTATCTGATTTCTTGGGAGTGCAAGTAGCAGCCATTGACATCTTCACTGCTTCCTGCATTCAAGAATTGGCTAATTTCTCAAAGAATCTTCTGTTGAAGTCTCAACCTCAACTTGTGAACGACCCATCCCATGTCGAAGAAGTCGAGATTGATTCTTTGGAATTTATTGTGGAAGTTACCAAGTCTCGCCAATTTGCTATTCGTTTGCTCCAATTCATAGCACTCATTTATATGGCGATGATTCTAGTTTTTCCTGCATATCTGTCGATCACTGCCTTTTTGGGGCTTTTTCCAAAATGTTAGTCCATTGGTGGATAGGACATCTTGGCTAAATTATTTAGGGCCCGTTTGGATGAGCTTTTGTTAAAAAAAATTATAAAGCACTTTTTTAATGCAAAAAAAAAAATTATTAATTTATGTGTTTAGATGATTTTTTTTTTTAAACAAAAAGCAAAAGTCACAAAAAAAATTCAAAATGCTGCTTTTATTAAAAGCTCCAATTTGGAGCTTAAAAAAAAGCATTTTTTTTAAAAGCCCATCCTAACGGGCCCTTAGTTCCCTTGACTTTTGCACCTCTTGCATGGATCCTTTGCATTGTTTCCACTTGTGCTTGCATTTCACTATTTAGAACTTCTTTTCTGAGGCCAAATTATGCCCTTTCCCCTGAAATTTCCATGTATTCTATGGATTTCATCAAGTGGTAGGCACTTTATAAAATGCAAGAACTTTATTCTAAAGTTCTGGCGACATATCTTAGAGGGACAACATTCCTAAAATATTGGTTTGAGATGCTTGGTGCAAGAATTGGATCTGCAGTTTTGTTGGATACAGTTACGCAACTTTCTTCAACCATTGCAGAGATGGGGTTTTCCAAGTCTCGAGCAGAGGAAGCACTTAGGCGTGTGAAAACAAATAGTGTTGAAATGGCTATGAAGTGGCTGTTTAGTCATACTGGTGACCCTGTCGAAGAAGATAATGAACTTGCACGAGCACTGGCTTTGTCCCTTGGATGTGCTTTCCCCCAGCTAAGCTGAATTCTTCTAATGAACACAAAACTGCAACCAGCAATGCAGATGACTTCTCATTCTCTTTTAAAGTCAAGTATCTTCCACCTATTATTTTGACATGTTTATTGCCAAAGTCATACCCAAGCCATCAACTGCCTTATTTTATAATTTCTGTTAAGTAGCTGGACTCCAAAAGAATTTCTAGTTTATGCTCCATGTTAGATTCAATATGGACCAAGCAGCAAAGGCAGGAAGTTATTTATAAGTAGGTAGGATGGTTACATGGTTTTTCTCTATCTCATCTGGGATTTGATAAAGGGATACATCTTGGTCCTTATGGCATGAAACATGTTGGCGATGAGCTTGCAGTCTCAAGAGCTATGTCCCTAGATTTTGATGTTCCTTCATTACGAAGTTACAACAATGAGAGACATCATGAGAACTTCCTTAAAGAAATGCATGAATGCGGCATTTGCTTCAATGTATATGCAGGTACAGAGTTTGCTCAGTTACCATGTCAACATTCTTTCTACTTAAAATGCTTGCAGACCTTTGCTCAGATGCATGTAAAAGAAGGAACCCTCGATAATCTTCAAAGTCCCAGTTCAAAATGTGTTGTTATGATTCTACCCGCTATATTAAAACGCTTCCTTGATGATAAAGAGTATGAGCGCTGAGAATCCTTGATGTTGGAGAAAACACTTGAATCAATGTCTGATGTTGCTTATTGCCTAAGATGTGAAACACTTTGTATAGAAGAGGAAGAACATCATGCTCAATGCTTTAAATGCTTCTTTAGCTTTTGTACCCTTTGCAAGGAGCGACACCATGTTGGCATGCAATGCAGGATCTTAGAGATGAAGCTTCAAATTTTGTAAGAGAACCAAAATTCATCTCAGTTAAAGGAAGCTCAGAGGTTGAAGGAGCATGAAATGCTCAGCGTCAAAGAAATTCGTTGAGATAATACAGTTAAATTGTGTTCCATGTTTGGAACCCAGTAAAATTGAGTTTGAAGATAGTTAAATCCGTGTTCCGTGTTTGGAATCCAGTAAAACTAAGTTTGAAGACAGTTAAATCCGTGTTCCATGTTTGAAACTGTTAGCTCCTACATTAGCAATAGGCTTGCTCGAGCATGTGACTTTGCTTGCTCGAGCAACATCGATAAAATCTCTTTCCGAAGTCTTTCAAAAAGACTTGCCTGAGCATATACCTGTGCCTTGCCCGAGCATTAACCAAAAGCATTTAATTCTCAAAACACCTTGCCCGAGCAGACTTTGTTCTTTGCTCGAGCAATGGGTGACTCATTCTCTTTAAAATTGCACTTTCACATCACTTGCTCGAGCACACATCTTGATCATGCTCGAGCAAGGTTACCTCTGTTTTATAATCTCCGACTCCGTAAACTTTAAATCATACTATATCGATTCATTTCTCTATGCTATTACTCATTACCTCTTCTAAACATTTTTAATGAGTTTCAGATGCTTTTGCCATGGATTAACCACAAATTTACATAAAGTGATTTATGTGTCAGAAGCATTAAATGAAGTTGCCGAAACCAGTGATAATCTCGGCAACCCATACTCTGATCAAAGTAAAGCTACCACTGCTATTCTGCCTGTGCATTAAATGCTATTTCACAACAGGCAAACCAAAAGGAATGAAGAAGAGAATGTCGTCACTGCAAAATCCACCTAGGAATATTCAAACGGCGAAAGTCTCACCAGAAGCCTCTTCTGTCTAACAGACACATTCAAGACTCTCAACGGCTATTCTTCAAGCTTCATCAATGGTCATTAATTACAACATCTATAAATAGCCGAAGCATTGAATTCACCAACTACTGAAACGCTGTGCATTCAATTCGACTTTATTGCAAATCGCTGTTTCAACTGTTTCATTAATATCTTAGGATATTCTCCTGTACTTCAATGCTCATTTGTAATCTACTCATGAGGAGTTATTAAACACTTATCTATTTCATTCAGTTATCTTAAGGTTAAGGAACCTTAAGTTAGGGTGTATCAATTACAACTTGTAAGGGGGAGTTGAGTCTGAGAGTGAGAGGACCATCATTCGTTTACAGAATGTGTAATTGTCTGTGAACTTGAAATTTTAGTGGAAATCCCAAGGTGTGCTTGGGGACTGGATGTAGGTCAAAGAGTTAGACCAAACCAGTATAAATCACTCAGTGTCCATTCTTTATATTTGTTATTTTTGATCTGTCTGCTTTTGTGTATACATCGCAAAAAGATTTTGAGATCACCTATTTACCCCCCTCTAGGTGATATTACGTCTTCAGAAACCGATAAAACTAAGTTTAAAGACAACTAAATCCGTGTTTCCATGATAGTTTGGAACCCGGTAAAACTGAAAGAGCAGTTAAGTCAACGCTCCTTAATTGGACCCTAGATAAACTGAAAATTACACAGTTAAATCCACACTCCTTAATTGGACCACGAATAAACCGAAAATTACATGGTTAATTCCGCACTCCTTAATTGGACCCCGGATAAACTGAAAATTATACATTAAATCCTCACTCCTTAATTGGACCACGGATAAACTAAAAATTATACAGTGAAATCCGCACTCCTTAATTAGATCCCGGATAAACTAAAAATTATACAGTTAAATCCGCATCCCATGTTATGTTTGGAACCCAAATAAATTGAATAAAGGAAGCCGAGGTAGTTAAACCGGCCTCCGATAAAGCGAAGCCATTACGTAATCCTTCACAACTCGATGCATCAAAACTTGCTCCGAGATAATAAGGCAAATTGTCATACTGACCTTGATCAGGTCGAAATGTTTGAACGTCTCATTTTCAAATTGGGTTTGAACATGTGACGACTTGCCCCTATTTCGGATTGAATCCCGGTTAACAGAACTAGAATGGAGCATGGATGTTTAATTTAAAGACCTTCACCTAAATATTATACTCGGTTTTTAATGCCAGAAGAATATTTTAGCAGATTCTGTATAATACATTTTTGTCCTTGGCCCGGTCATTGGATAGAACTCTGAACATATGTTTGAGTTCATATAATCAACTTATTGTTGAAATGAAGATTAAACTCGGACATGAGATCTGGTTTAGAAAGTCAATGCACCCCGACATCCCAGAGACCTGGACTACCAGGTTGGGGGGCAACTGTTATGGACCTACATAAGGCCTATCTTCAATATATGGCCCAACAAGGGGCAATTCACGTGGCGTAGATATGACGACACATTACTTGGGCTTAGAGGTACAAAGGCGCACAAGTCCAAACCCTAACCCTAAGGTACACTCTATACATAAGAGGTAAACCCCAAGGTACGAACACCCTCTCTCAATTTACAATACTGCCATCACTGTGCACACACCTCACCCCTTTGGCTAACGCCTAATTGTGTACAGTGATCCACTATTCTCATAGGTATCTAACCCATAGATATCTAGGAGAGAGTCCTCAGGTCCTATATCAATATACTAATCCAACAGGGCAAGACATCTATGTTCTTATACAAAACATGGTCATTAGCTAGCAAAGTGGTAGTATCATTCTCGTAGTTCCATAGCATCGCTTGCAGTAGAAACCCTCTTTTTGAAAGTTAAGGAAATAGTTTAGTTTCTCTTCTGTGCCTTTTTCCAATGTTTTGAAACTGCTATCTGGATTTTTTTTGTTTATTCTAAGATGCGTGTTTTATAATACTTATTGAACTTAGACCTTTTAAGTCGTTTATGGAATTTCTGGAATTCATTTGGTGTGTCAATAAGCTAGAATACGGTTCGTTATTTTATTCTATTTTATTTTCATTTTTTGCTGGGGTGGGATTGTTTGGTTGATCTGCATTGTTTGATTTCTTCCCCTTTTTTCCTTTGTCATTTAGTTCTTTAGCTGTTACCTGAAGGTGTTTGGAACTAAATCAGGGGTTGGATGACTGGAAATTTAGGTGAGAAATAAGTGGGTTTTCTGTTACATTGCGTGTTGGTGATTTTGTCATTATTTAGCTTAACTGGCCTCATTTTAAATATTTATAAGTAACTAGGGACGATTTAATAGTAAGGGGTTTGAGTAACTAGAGTCTTGTAGATTTTAAGTTTGATTATTTAAGGATCATGTAATCCACCTGTGTCATGGGATTAGTCTCTTCAGATGAACCAGTCTTCCATTTTAATGACCAAATTTCAGGAATATGACTCTCTGTTTCTTTTCTTTTTTTGCCAACCAGGAATTTGACTATTTCCATCATCGTTCTTTATGTTTAAATTTAAAATATGAAATTTCAGCACTAGGGACTTGTGCTTATGAAGATTACAGGGGGCATCTTTTTACTTACAGTATAACTGTTAAGATTTTGAGTATTCAATTCAACAATTCTTTAGCAGTGGTTCACATGAGGCATGAAGTTCAAATCTATGTATTGTCATAAGATTATAATAAAATTTTCTTTTTGCGAAGGACTATAATATCAAAGGTTGTGTCAGGTGGTCTCTATTATGTTAAAATATCAATTGGCAAGCATCAAAGTTCTATACAACATACATGGAGTTATCAGCGAATGTTGAAGTTTTGACTTCTGAAGGAGTTTGGGTTATGTATGAAAACGCTTTTTATTTAAATTTATACTTATTATTTTGGACTGCAAAAAATATTAGTCCGGCTGTATGAGATTTCTCCATAAAGTAATTGATATTTCAATTTTTTTTAATAACATTTTTAAGACCGATTGTTTTTTTAACGAGTCTGAATAATATATTTAGAACCTATGAAAAAATGATCCAAAAGATAAGAAGTTCTTTATATTTACAAAACTGCCACCGGTCATACCTTTAACACCGAGGCGTCGATAGTCCGGTTTAAATGAGGCGGTCTTAAAACTCTTTTTTGCACTAGTGTTGGCCTCCATTTAGATGATTTATTCACTTGGGTTTGCTTGAAAGAGCTAATCTAGGTATAGAACTTGATTGAAATCATGTTTGTCTTGAAGTTTATTTAATAAATGGAGATATATTTACTAATATTACATTGTCACATTAAGTTTATTGCTTAAATATTGATTCTCATTAATTGTAGCAAGAAATTGTGCATTTTAATGAGAAGAGAAACTTGATTTTGACTTGAGAGAATGCGTCAAGTGTTTTTGAATCTTAGACTAACACACACACACACTCATATATATATATATATATATATATATATATATTGAAGTATTACTCGGAAGGTGGGGGAGGGTAGAGCCATCAAAACGGGCCGCACCCATCGGGCCGACCCGTTTAAGCCCTGACCCTTTAAGGGCCGGGCTTGAAAAATGAACGAGATATTTGAAATTAGCCCTAGAGGGCCGGCCCGAGACCTCGGGCTTAAACGGCCGCCACTGGTGCCATTTTCACCGTAGCTTTTTCTTTTTTTCCTTTTTAAATTTATTAATTTATATATATATATATATATTTTATTTGTTATAGAGTTATTTATCCATTTAACTACAAATACATAATAACTATATTCTAATTTTATGATTTGATTTATTATTTGTTGCAAATAAAGATTATGGATATGTTCATGATGCGGAGAAGAATTTCATGAAATTCTTACTCATGAGCCGAAGCTATTACTCAAAGTGAAGAACAATCAAATGTCGTTAAAATTGATGATAGTGACGAAGATGACGACAATAATAGTCATCGTGCTAATGTCGCTAAGTGATATGCTTTTTATGTTTTATATGAGTTATTTGTGAACATGGTTTGCTTTTGATTATGAATTAGTGACTGTGCTTATTTATTGGATGATTCGTGTTGTAATTTACTAATTATATTTTTTTTTTTTAAATGGAGGAAAAATAGTTAAAATTTGGAATAGTAATTTTCGGGCCTCAGCGGCCGGCCCGGCCCCGGTGCTCTCGAGGCCGGGCTTTGAAAACATGTGTTTTTCTTACTCCGTGCCCCGGAGGGCCGGCCCGATTGATGACTCTAGGGGAGGGGGAGGGGTATTTTAGTTTATTTATTTATTTAACACTAAGGGTAAAAAGGTAATTTGACCCGAATTTGCATATCCCTCATAGGTCTTTGTACTTCTCAGTCTTTTTACAAATTCAACAAACTTCTGGGGGTTTTGCAAATTCAAATGGTATTTATTTAGAATTTTCCCTATTTAGAAAGATATTTGTGATAGATTTAAAATTTAAGGGAGGTAGTTTCATGGTCCATTTCTTCTAAGTTTCTATCACTAACAAATATTTACTAATAAAGATATATTGCGAATAATGAAATGAAAGTAAATATTAGTATATTTTCATGTCTGTTAAGCTGTAATGGTATATTTTCATGTTTTTCACTATACCTTAAATATGAGTTTTCTTAAATATAAACTAGAGTAAGAGGCCATTTGGATAGGTTTTTTAAAAAATGACTTTTTTCTTCCTTTACTTTTTAAAAAAGTGCTTTAATTAAAAGTTAAACTATTTTACGTTTAGATGCACTATTTAAAAAGTACTTTTAAATAAAAATGTTGTTTGTATATTAAAATAGAGAAGCATTTTTTATTAGTAAAATTATTGAAATGAGTATAAAATATAAGATAACTTAAAACTTCATTATCACTAATGAATAGTAATTTCTACTCAAAATGGTCCACTACTATATATTATAACCAATGTATTAATTAAAAATAAACCCTTAAATAAATAAAAATAGCAAGGTGTAATGAAAAGAATAAAAGTCAGCCGAACTAAATAAATCCAGCCCCACTTATTGTAACTTTGTTTACATAATAGATCACTTAGGGAATGCTTGTAACAATATTAATACTTCACTTGGTGAACAGGTTAGTCGCTCCACTTGTGATATGGAGGTCACACTATTATATCCACCATTATTTTCTACCTACCATGCTTATCTATTGGTGGTTCTCTTTATTTATATTCTTAAGAGCGAATTTGAGTTCAAGCAAAGTGTATCAATAAACAATTATGACCATATTGGCTAAACAAAATAACTCTGTTTCCATAATTTCCCAAAAAATGGTCATAATTGTTTAGACAATATCCAAACAATTATATATAGTTTAATTAAATAATTCAATCAAAATATTAAATAATTGGTCCGTATTTTAGTTTCTTATTTTCTTTTAGTCTTATTAAAAATGAAACAGATTAAAAGATAAATATGATTTCTCTCCCGTTCCTATTATTTATATATATAATCTATCTATCTATCTTTTTAAAAAATGGTTAGTTATATTTAGAAAGATATTTGTAATAGACGCTTGTCCATTTCTTCTAAGTTTCTATCACTAACAAATTTTACTAATAAAGATATATTGCAAATAATGAAATGAAAGTAAATATTAGTATATTTTCATATCTCCGTTGAGCTATAATAGTATATTTTCATATTTTTCAGTATACCTTAAATATTAGTTTTCGTAAATATAAACCTGGACTAAGAGGCCCTTTGGATAGGCTTTAAAAAAAAGCACATTTTTTCCTTTGCTCTTTAAAAAAGTGCTTTAATAAGAAGTTAAGCTATTTTACGTTTGGATGCACCATTTAAAAAGCAATTTTAAATAAAAATGCTATTTGGATGTTAAAATAAAGAAGCACCTTTTTATTAGTAAAATTACTGAAATGAGTATAAAACGTAAGATAACTTAAAACTTCATTATCACTAATGAATAGTATTTCCACTCAAAATGGTCGACTAGCTACTATATTATAACCAATGCATTAATTAAAAATAAGTCCTTAAATAAAATATATATAAAAAATAGCAAGGTGCAATGAAAAGAATATAAGCCAACCGAACTAAATAAATCCAGCCCCACTTATTGTAACTTTGTTTACATAATAGGGAATGCTTGTAACAATATTAATTCTTCATTTAGTGAAAAGTTAGTCGATCCACTTGTGATATGGAGGTAACACTATTATATCCACTATTATTTTCTAATTACCATGCTTATCTATTGGTGGTTCTCTTTATTTATATTTTTAAGAGTGAATTTGAGTTCAAACAAAGTGTATCAATAAACAATTATGACCATATTGTCTAAATAAAATAACTCTGTTTCCATAATTTCCAAAAAAATATGTTTGATAAATGCAATGAATAGACCATACCAATAATTCAGGTTCAAAGACTAAGTTCAAAAACTACGCCATATAATCTCATGTTCAACATCAAATAGAAATTCATGTTCAAGTTCAAACATAACATTATACGCTAAACTATCTGTAATGTTGTACATCTTCAACTTTAAACATGCTAAAAAATGAGAGAGCGTGATGAGGTTCATTTTCCATGTAATGAACAAATGCCTCTCTATTTTCTTTGTTGATAAACATTCGAGAGCCTACCATTCACCAAGGCCGACACATCTTTTAACAAAAGAAGACATCTACTCATGCTAAAATAGTCATTTGCACTCGATGTTGGTCCTGTTGTTTGTAACATTTGGTCAATATTTTCAAGGATTCGGTCAAAGGAGTGTTGTAATTTGTCAGCTATCCCTTGTGTTTTCTCTTCTTTCCTCCCCTCTTCCTTTTTCTTGGATCATTGTTTTGTACACTTGGCCTCTGATTGTGATATGAGGGACGTTCCTCAGTATCCCCTTCACCACCCCTTCATCTTCCAAAGCATGATCATTATCATTAATTGGCTCATCATCTATGGCTTCCTCGGGTGACAGAATACGTTCGCGCGGCATAAAAGCAACATAACCAGTAGCAACTACATCTTTGAAACATATTTCCATCAAACTTATGAATTTTGGACCTTCCTTCCAATTCAAATATTTTGGATTCTCCTGTAATGAAATCAACAATTAATAAGTAAATTACAAACTAATACGGGCATAAGACTAGCAATGTTGTAATTAATGAGCAATACATACTTTGCCCTTGCCTGCTTAGACCACTCGGAGGTACTATTATGGTGTTCTTCACTGAGTCTTAAACCCCCACCATATAAACCCTTTACAATTTTTCATAAATTCTTAACCAAGGAAAAACAAAGATACAAAATAATCCAATCAAAATATTAAAAATTATTTATGTAGTCTATTGTGTGTGTCTGTATGTATGGCTCGGATTTTGCTTCAACATTAAACGGAGACAAAAGTCAAGTATCAAGGCTCATGGGGTTGGTGCTTGGGCACACACGAATTTCTTTATTAACCATACTTTTTAAAATAAGTACCTATCGAAAATAATCAAATATTATATATATATATATATATATATATATATATATATATAATATTTAATTATATATATATATATATATATATAATGGAGGGGAGTGGAAGGGATTTTAATGGAGGGGGAGGGGTGGAAGGGATTTTAATATTACCTTGTTTGGATTGATTAGAAGGAAAGGGAGGGGAGAGTTTTTAATGTTACCTTATTTGGTTTAGGAGATAAGGGAAGGGAAATTATCTTCACATGGACAACTTTTTGTAATGATAAATTTAAGAAAATATGAAGTTAAATGCCTACTTATTTTAGGCTTTTAATCGGACTTAGTTGTCCCTTGGCCAAGCTAGGAGAGTCAGGGTCTCAATTATGGTTTTATTTAAGGGGAAAAACTTACGTCAAATTATTTATATAATTAAGTTTATGGGTAGATTTATAAAAGCATATAAATATTTTAACAATCGATAATAATAATAAAATAAGGGTGAATATGAAAATTTACAAATCTTAATTTATATTATAAAAGCTGGCACAAAAACTTATAAGTGTTATTAGAAACTTATAAGTGTTATTAGATATATGTTTTTTCAGTCCAAGTATTAGATTTTTTCTGCCAAAAAAAGGAAAGGAATCTGTATTCTTTGCCACACTAACTCCGTCGTTCCCCGCTTCTCCCAAGTGAAGCCATCATCGCTCACTTCCCTGGAAATACAAGAAGAGGAATAAATTTTCTGATTCCGAGAGTAGAAGAAGGAGGATACAGGCCGATGAGGTCATATTTTCTTCTTCAACTAACACCGTTTCATTTAAATTCAAATATTTGACATAAATTACTCATTAACTCCTGTGCAGCATCAACCTCATGCATTCTCAAATCTTCTCCTCTCCTCAGCTCCTCAGCTCGTCTTACTTCGTTTGCTAGCTCTGAATTTTAATGTTCTGTTCGCCATATGGATTTTGACGAGTCAGAACTTGAAGTCGCTGAGATTATGCTTCAGATTCCTAATAATTCGCGAAAACTTGCATTGGGGTTCGAAGAAGAAGCGATCGAAGCGTAGGTCCCGATTCAAGAGGGGAGCACAGGAGAATCATGATCAACATCAGAACGATGAATTATCCAAGATAAAGAAGAAGAAGAAGGCGATACGGTCTGGTGAAGAAGCTGACTCTTCACGTTGTGGTCGTTCTTTTCTGTTCCCTAATCTGAATATTCCTCTGAAAGAAAAAGAAGAAGAAATTGCAGCTGTTACACCGAAGCGCATAATCAGAATCGAGAGGGAAGTATGGGAGAAGAGGACGGAGGAGATACGTGCTGGTGAAGAAGCTGAATCTTCATGTCGTACTGGTCCCTTTCTCGTCCCTGATCTGAAGCTTCCTCCGGAAGAAAAAAAAAAAGAAGAAATTGTAGCTGTTCCACCGAAGACCTTAAAGATCAGAGTGACCTGGAAAGAAAAGTCTGAAGGAATTACTGTATATTCCTTAAATTTGAATATACAGTAATTTCTTAAAAGAATTATATTCTAATTAGTCTTCACCTTTTTAAAATTTAATTAACAGAATTTATACTAGTCAAGTTAAATTCATGATGATTAAATTAAATAATTCAATCAAATAATTAAAATTACCTATGCAATCTATTTTCAACTGCCTAAAACCCTAAACAGCTCAGCTTTAATTAAATATCAGCAATTCTTCTAGCTTTCGCGTCGTGTTTCTGTGCTGTGGGTTGAATCGTCCATGAGGAAGAAGGTCTCATGGTCTTCTAATCCTTCTGGTATTATTCCGTATGTAATTACAAAGTCAATAATATATGTATGAAATAAAATTTCCATTCTAACATTATATCTTAAAACTCAAATTCCTTCCATATAAATAATCTTTTATATGTAAATTAATAAAAATACTCTAAAAAGAAAAGCCCCTGTCTCCTGCACAGCTAGATAGGCAAAGACGGCACTTGCAAAGCTGTTATGTACAAAAAGAAATGTGAGATAATATTAAATATATACTCTTTTCGGTGACATTTCTTTTGCATCACCGTCTTCTAATCCTTCTGGTAATGCCTTCTTTTTTTTACTATTTTGTTACCCAAATGATTTTTTTAATCTAAAATTGACGTGGAAAAAATAAAATGTAGAATTGGAAATTTGGGTAATGCATAGGAAAAGACCAAAATATTAAGAAAAAAGAGGAAGAGAAACCTTCAAATACGTACGGTCAAGGAAGAATTATTCCCTCTCAAGATTTAGAGATAAAAAATGTGGGTCTTGCTTCATTTAACAAAGTGTTTTTCATAGATTGACCAAAATCAAAATACTCTCTTCCGTTCTTAATATAAAACATAGTTGACTTTTTCTTTTGATAGATTAAGGAAGTTAAATAAATGACTTCATCATCATTGGATTATTTATTAGTTTATATGTCACACGAATTAATTTAAAAGAAAAATAATAAATATAAATACTTTAAAATAGTATAATTTATTTAGCTTCTTTAATTTTTACAAAAAAAGTCAAATATATCTTATATTTTAGAACGAAGGTTGTATCACCTTTTATATTTTTTACAAATATGTTTGTGAATATTGGTTTTATCACGATTTTTATCTTAATTTATTTTTATTTTTATTTAAAAAAAAAAAAACAGACACAGATTGATGTCATAAGGTTATGGGCTTGATTGAACTAAGCATGCCTGAAAAAAAAATAGTTTTCATGCCTTTAAACTAAGAAGCTATATATTAATGTTGTATTACTTACTTTGAAAGCATGAAGTAGAGTACCCTATCTTTCTCATTTTTCTATTTTGTTTGAGCTTATGATATAGATTATAGAGTACTCTTTCTGATCCATATTATAAGGTATTACTTAACAAATGCTTTTGATTTATATATATATATATATATATATATATATAAAGCACATGTTAGTTTCCATATAACATTAAATATTTTTTCAATGTATGCTGTGCTTTTTTTTTTTTCAGCCATGCATGCTCATATTTAATAAGGATAGTGGAAAAGAGTAAAATTAATATGATATTAAATTTTAATGTAGTTAGTACCTCTATTGTTAAAAATCACTTAAATTTTAAGACAAATCTAATTTTTTAATTGTTTTTATGTATATGTGAGAATTGGCCGTTTGTGCCTTGTAATAAGGACTAGAGTGCGTATTTGTTAATTTTTTAAAGTTTCTTACATATTATTTTTCTTGAATATGTATTAATTAATTTCATAATGAGTATGTTTTTTTTTACAAAAATAAAATAAAATGTAATTCAACAAAAAATAAAATGAAATAAATTCCAGGCTGTCAATTTTTGTTGGCCTCAAGGCTAGTCAAATTAAACCCACATTCAATAAAATAATTTTAAAATTTCATTAAAACAAGATATTTTTTTGACAGCTTAAGCAATTAATTAGGCAAGCAAGCAGCTAAGCTTAGTGAAGGGAAGACTGTTTAATTAACAAAAAGTGGGCACATCTGAACCCTAAGGCAGTGCTATTTGCCTACACTTACAGAAGTCACCGCCAGACTCGTAAGTCATTAGGTCACTGAGGAGCGTGAAACCCAAGCAATCAAATCCCTTCTTCTTTATATATACTTCAAAATCTTCTTCGCAATCCATTGTTTCGTTCGTTCGCTCATTCATATGGCTTTTTGTTAGATGTATTAGGTGGTTAGTTGAGTGGTTAGTGAATTAGTTAGGGCCCTCATCTATAAATAGGGGTCTTAACTAATGAGATAAGTAAGTGTGTAGAGTGTGGTATTTAAGAGCACAAAAGCGATTGCAACTTTTTCACTGTGATAAGACAAAGCTTGTTCTTTCTCCTCCTCTTCTATGTCTGCTAGAACATTTGCAGTGTGAGGCACATACCCTTCTGACTTCAACAATTCTAACATAGTGAGAGCTCCACACTCTACACTCTTGGTGAGGGCTCCACACCCAACACACATATCTCAATAGGCAAGACCCTCTATTTATAGACTAGGCCTAACTACCTAACTCTAATCAACTATTCCCTTATATTCTAACACTTTTGATGAGAAAGAACTTGAGGTCGCTGCGATTCTGCTTCAGCTTCCTCGTTTGATTTACGATTTCAGGTTTCTAAGCATGTTTTCTCCCGCTTGGGGCTCCAAGAAACAGCGAACAAAAATGCACAGGTTCGCTCCGATGAGTCACCGTAAATACCCTGGTCCGTGGTCGTTCCCAAACTCCAAGATTGAGATCACTCCGAAGAGAAAACGACAGGAGAATCATAGGCAAAATTCGTCGAGTTCCGGCGGAGCCAAAGAAGAATCGTTCAAGAGGAAGAAGGTCACAGGAACAGGAAATTCTTCCCGTGCTTTTCTTCTCCCTGATCTGAATCTTCCAGCAATCTTGGAATGAGCGAGAAGCTTCGAAACCCACGCTCCGGCTCAGCGATGATTGGGAGCAATGAATTTTGCTGCTGTTCTATCAATGATCTTCTTGTTCGATTCAGGTGAAAGAACAATTTATATATGTGTCTTGTAATAAGAGTTAGGGTTCGTAGGTGATTCTTTGGTTAACGGCTATAATCTGCTGATTTAGGAAACTATAGATAGGAGTGATTAATTAACTGACTGACTGATTGTTTAATTAACTAATCAAGGGTTTAATATGTAAATACCACATCAATAACTTGAACCCTTGGTTGATTAATTGTACAGAGATCAGTTTTGTTTATTGACTGAGAGCTATATGAGGATTATCCTCTCTTTCTGGTGTATTTCTTCGGCACTTCTGTGAATTATGGACTTTGGTCCAACGGTCAAATTACGTCAAATACCATAAAGAATATTTTATAGGCAATGAGCACCGGCAATTAACAAATCAAAATAACCCTGGATTTTCTTGACACCCAGCACTACAGGTCCATATCATCCAAATAGGAGTTTTTTTTTTATTTTTTATTGAACCGTTATTTTATTTTAGATTAACAATTTTCTTACTTATATACATTTTTTGTTTAAAATTTTTCCTTAAAAATTCTCTTTTTATAAAGTTAATTTTACAATATTTGTTTAAAGAAATCCTTTTTTTATGAAACCACCAAGTACTTGGATCAACTCGGTCAATTGCTAACCAATGGTCTCATGCTACTCTAAGTGCTCGTTTGCCTCACAAAATTAAAGGTAATGTAATGCACTGTAATGTAATAAGAATTACATAAATTTGTTTACTTCGTCATTAAAGAAAGATGATGCATATGCATAAAAAAATTTAGTTGGATTACATAAAAAATGAGAATATATGATAATAATATAGCAAGAAACAAAGTTACCTCTATCAACACATTGGGTTTAAGATAAATTTTTCAAGGGTGTGCAATGTACAGAGATCAGTTTTTGTTTATTGATGAGTTACATTAGTATCCTTCTCTTTTACGGTGTGTTTAGGTAAAATTACGATTTATGTTTTATGGTTCTATAGTTCACTCTAATGTTTTCACCTTTGGGTTGAATTTCAATCCATGAAGAAGAAAGGGTCTTGGGTTTTTTAATTTTTTTCCATACAGAGAAAAATACAAAAAAAAAAAAATGAAAGAAAGAAAAACCCCCCAACGTACTGATGGTGAAGGATTATCTTCTCAAGATGCAGACAATAGAGATCATAAAAGTGGGTTTTACTTCTATTCATTTAACAAAGTGTTTTTCATACATTAACCTAATTGATAACATATTTAAATCACCCAAATATTTGTCAATTGTGCCCAAATTTATTGATTGGGTACATCTCTTCTGAACTCTTCAAATGAGATATGAAAGGTTCAATTTTTTCAATTTTACTGTTTATATATTAAAAGTTAAAATATTTTTAACCTTAAATATCACTTTTTATTTTTCTTTGCATAACATTGGTTTTATCACTATTTTTATCTACAAAAAAAAAAAAAAAAAAAAAAAAAAAAAAAAAAAAAAAAAAAAAAAAAAGAGCCATCACTAATGGCATATCCATATAGTTATAAGCGGGACTGAACTCAACCTGCTCCCTAGCTACAAAATGTTGGTATTACCCCTTGTCATAATATAAAAGCTCTTGTATTAAGGATGGGGTAGTCATTTTATGTCATTAAATTAAAAAGCTATTAATATAATGTTTTATTACTTAATTTCAATGCATGAAGTAGAGTACCATATCTTTCTTATTTTTCTAATTTTTTTGAGTTTATGATTTATTTTTTATTTTTTTATAAATTAAACCCACATTATTGGTAAATTATTCGATAAAAATAATCTTGAAAAATCATTAAAACAGGATATTTTGGAAAGCAGAAGCAACTAAGCTTAATTAAAAGAAGACTGTTCCATTAATAAAAAGTGGGCCCAATAAGAACCCTAAGCCCGCGCTATTTGCCTGCACCTGCACAAGCTCCAGTCACAATCAATAGTCACTGATGAGTGATGAATGCGAGTAGAATCAATTGGCGCCAAATTTCTCCTGATTGAACTCGGATTTCAATTTCCTGAGTAGCGTAAAGCCCAAGCAATCAAATCCCTTCCTCTTTATATATATGTCAAAATCTTCGTCACAGTCCATTGTTTCGTTCGCTCGGTCGCTCGGTCGCTAGCTGTGAATTTCCCCAGTTTGTTCGCTCAAATGGCTTTTGATGAGAAAGAACTCGAGGTCGCTGGGATTCTGCTTCAGCTTCCTCGTTTGGCTTCTGATTTCAAGTTTCTAAGCAGGTTTTCTCTCGCTTGGGGCTCCAAGAAACAGCGAACGAAGATGCGCAGGTTCTCTCCGACGAGTGGCCGCAAATCCCCTGCTCCGTTGTCGTTCCAAAATCCCCAGACTCAAATCACTCTGAAGGGAAAACGACCGGAGATTAATGGCCAAAATTCGTCGAGATCCGACGGCGCCAAAGGAAGATCGTGCGTCTGTGCTGTGAAAGATGAATCGTTGAAGAGGAAGAAGGTCACACAAACTGGTAATTCTTCCGGTGCTTTTCTTCTCCCTGATCTGAATCTTCCAATCCAGGCATGAGCGAGAAGCGCAGAAACCCACGCTCCGGCTCAGCGCGTGATGATGATGATGATTGCGATTGAGGAATTGCTGCTGTTGTATCAATCATCTTCTTGTTCGATTCAGATATGTGTCTCGTAATTTGAGGGTTAGGGTTCGTAGGTGATTCATTGGTTTTTTTTTTTTTTTTTGGGACAAAGGGTGATTCATTGCTTAACGGCTATAATCTGCTGATTTAGGAAACTATAGATAGAAGGAGTGATTAATTAACTGACTCATTGATTGTTTGATTAACTAATCAAGGGTTTAACATGTAAAGGCCACATCATTAACTTGAACCCTTGGTTGATTAATTGTACAGAGATCAGTTTTGTTTATTGACTGAGAGCTATGTGAGGATTATCCTCTTTTCTGGTGTATTTCTGCATTGTTACGTCTATGTTCGGCACTTCTGTGACCCATTGGTCTCTCTTCTTTCTTCTGTGTTTTTGGTATGTATGTGAAGAGTCTTCTTAATTGATATGCAGAAGAAACTTTTGGTTGATTTTCAGTTTATGATTTGATTTTTGTTTATTTTGAGATATTCAGTATGTTCAAAATTACAATAGAATTAGAAATCCAAGATTTTTAAAGGGAGGAAGGTTTCAAACAACACAATACAAGCTAGCGTCAATGTCATTATGAAATATGTATTATTAATCAACCAAGGGTTCAACTTAATGATGTGGAGGTCACGAAGAAGAAGCGATCGAAGCGTAGGTCACGATTCAGAAGGCCTGAACCTCCTCCTTCGCCGCCAAAACGGAAGCTCATAATCAGAATCGAGAGGGAAGTGGGGGAGAAGAGGATGAAGGAGATACCTTCTGGTTAAGAAGCTGAATCTTCATGTCGTACTCGTCCCTTTCTCGTCCCTGATCTGAAGCTTCCTCCGGAAGGAAAAAAGGAAGAAATTGTAGCTGTTCCACCAAAGACCTTAAAGATCAGAGTGATCCGTTCAAAAGAAAGAAAAGTCTGAAGGAATTGTAGTTGATGGCTATATTCTGTTGCTGCTTGCTAAACTGTAGAAGGGCGAATTAACCAATTCATTATTTTGTTTATTAAGGATTTATAATGTAATTAATACCAAACATATGATTAAACTTCAACTATCGATTAATTATTAGTATAGGATCAGTTTTGTTTTGTTGACGGACCTATGAAGAGTATTCTTCTTTTCCTTTACCGTAGGCGATGGCATTGCTTGTATTTATATATGGTCTTGATGAAGTAATGGCAGGTGAATTAGTAGAATTTGAAGAGGGTATAATAGTTCCTTTGAATTTGGAATCAAATAAAGGAGTTTTACCAAATGGATATGAGTAACTTGATGCAAGTTTTTTTTCTATACCTTAATTATCCTTCTGTCTTGTTTTAACCAAAATAAAAATGACTTAAATTTAGAGTTAAAGGAGGGAGTGCGTATATATCATACGCATATATATATATATATATATATATATATATATATATATATATATATATATATATATATATATTTTTCTAAACTAAATTTTTATGTAAGGTACATAAATATTTTTTTCCTTAAATTTGAATATACAGTAATTTCTTCAAAGAATTATATTCTAATTAGTCTTCACCTTTTTAAAATTTAATTAACAGAATTTATACTAGTCAAGTTAAATTCATGATGATTAAATTAAATAATTCAATCAAATAATTAAAATTACCTATGCAATCTATTTTCAACTGCCTAAAACCCTAAACAGCTCAGCTTTAATTAAATATCAGCAATTCTTCTAGCTTTCGCGTCGTGTTTCTGTGCTGTGGGTTGAATCGTCCATGAGGAAGAAGGTCTCATGGTCTTCTAATTCTTCTGGTATTATTCCGTATGTAATTACAAAGTCAATAATATATGTATGAAATAAAATTTCCATTCTAACATTATATCTTAAAACTCAAATTCCTTCCATATAAATAATCTTTTATATGTAAATTAATAAAAATACTCTAAAAGAAAAGCCCCTGTCTCCTGCACAGCTAGATAGGCAAAGACGGCACTTGCAAAGCTGTTATGTACAAAAAGAAATGTGAGATAATATTAAATATATACTATTTTCGGTGCCATTTCTTTTGCATCACCGTCTTCTAATCCTTCTGGTAATGCCTTCTTTTTTTTACTATTTTGTTACCCAAATGATTTTTTTAATCTAAAATTGACGTGGAAAAAATAAAATGTAGAATTGGAAATTTGGATAATGTATAGGAAAATACCAAAATATTAAGAAAAAGAGGAAGAGAAACCTTCAAATACGTACGGTCAAGGAAGAATTATTCCCTCTCAAGATTTAGAGATAAAAAATGTGGGTCTTGCTTCATTTAACAAAGTGCTTTTCATAAATTGACCAAAATCAAAATACTCTCTTCCGTTCTTAATATAAAACATAGTTGACTTTTTCTTTTGATAGATTAAGGAAGTTAAATAAATGACTTCATCATAACATATGTTATATATAATTGGATTATATATTAGTTTATAAGTCACATAATAAATATAAATACTTTAAAATAGTATAATTTATTTAGCTTCTTTAATTTTCACAAAAAAATTCAAATATATCTTATATTTTAGACGGAGGTTGCATCACCTTTTATATTTTTTACAAATATGTTTGTGAATATTGGTTTTATCACGATTTTTATCTTAATTTAATTTTTTTAATTTTATTTTTAAAAAAAACAGACACAGATAGATGTCATAAGGTTATGGGCTTGATTGAACTAAGCATGCCTCAAAAAAAAAAAAAAAAAAAAAAAAAGTTTTCATGCCTTTAAACTAAGAAGCTATATATTAATGTTGTATTACTTACTTTGAAAGCATGAAGTAGAGTACCCTATCTTTCTCATTTTTCTATTTTATTTGAGTTTATGATATAGATTATAGAGTACTCTTTCTTATCCATATTATAAGGTATTAATTAACAAATGCTTTTGATATATATATATATATATATATATATATATATATATAAAGCACATGTTAGTTTCTATATAACATTAAATATTTTTTCAATGTATGCTGTGCTTTTTTTTTTTTTTTTTTTTTCCAGTCATGCATGCTCATATTTAATAAGAATAGTGGAAAAGAGTAAAATTAATATGATATTAAATTTTAATGTAGTTAGTAAGGCTATTGTTAAAAATCACTTAGATTTTAAGACAAATCTAATTTTTTAATTGTTTTTACGGATATGTGAGAATTGGCCGTACGTTTGTGCCTTGTAATAAGGACTAGAGTGCGTATTTGTTAATTTTTTAAAGTTTCTTACATATTATTTTTCTTGAATATGTATTAATTAATTTCATAATGAGTATGTTTTTTTTACAAAAATAAAATAAAATAAAATGTAATTCAACAAAAAATAAAATGAAATAAATTCCAGGCTGTCAATTTTTGTTGGCCTAAAGGCTGGTCAAATTGAACCCACATTCAATAAAATAAGTTTAAAATTTCATTAAAACAAGATATTTTGGACAGCTTAAGCAATTAATTAAGCAAGCAAGCGGCTAAGCTTAGTGAAGGGAAGACTGTTTAATTAACAAAAAGTGGGCCCATCTGAACCCTAAGGCAGTGCTATTTGCCTACCCTTACAGAAGTCACCGCCAGACTCGTAAGTCATTAGGTCACTGAGCAGCGTGAAACCCAAGCAATCAAATCCCTTCTTCTTTATATATACTTCAAAATCTTCTTCGCAATCCATTGTTTCGTTCGTTCGTTCGCTCATTCATATGGCTTTTGATGAGAAAGAATTTGAGGTCGCTGCGATTCTGCTTCAGCTTCCTGGTTTGATTTACGATTTCAGGTTTCTAAGCAGGTTTTCTCCCGCTTGGGGCTCCAAGAAACAGCAAACAAAGATGCACAGGTTCGCTCCGATGAGTCACCGTGGTCGAGTTCCGAGATTGAGATCACTCCGAAGAGAAAACGACTGGATAGCCAAAATTCGTCGACTTCCGGCGAAGCCAAAGAAAAATCGTGCGTCTGTGCTGTGAAAGATGAATCGTTCAAGAGGAAGAAGGTCACACGAACTGGTAATTCTTCCGGTGCTTTTCTTCTTCCTGATCTGAATCTTCCAATCCTGGACCTGGAGGATGTGCATCGTAACGCTTTCCCGAGAATGAGTTTTTCTTAATTTACGTGACCTTAATAAAAATGGATGGGAAATGTGTTTGGTAAATCCGGTTTTTTTAGATGAACCGGTTTATTTTGTGTGGTGGGGAATAAAAAAAAGAAGCTAAAAATTTCTCTTCGCTTCTGCATTCGGGCACAAAATGAGAATCATTTTTCTCAAAAAAAAAAAAAAAAAAACAAGACTCCTTCCAGAAATTTACCCTCGTTTACCACCATCCCACCACCACCACCGGCCCACCACCACCGGCGCCGACACCACCACCATCACCGCCACCCCACCGCCACCGCGCCCCACCACCGCCCCACCGCCGCCACCTCCGCCACCACCCCACCATCGCCGCTACCGCTACGACCACCACCACTACCGCCCCACCACCACCACCGACCACATAAATAATTTTTTGAATATAAAAATTACATAAATAATTTTTTTAGGAATGAAAAAAAAAAAAAGTGTTACAAAACGTAATTCGATTCTCGGAGTAAAAATAAAATGAGTTAACAAACGTAATTCGATTCTCGAACTCTTCCAAAGCATAGAATCAGAAGAAAAAAAATGTTTCATCTCAAAAACAATCTTGGGCAACAAAATGGTTGCCATGCAGACCGGAATGAGCAAGAAGCGCAGAAACCCTCCACGCTCCGGCTCAACGCGTGATGATGATGATTGGGAGCAATGAATTTTGCTGCTGTTCTATCAATGATCTTCTTGTTCGATTCAGGTGAAAGAACGATTTATATATGTGTCTTGTAATGAGAGTTAGGGTTCGTAGGTGATTCTTTGGTTAACGGCTACAATCTGCTGATTTAGGAAACTATAGATAGAAGGAGTGATTAATTAACTGACTGACTGATTGTTTAATTAACTTCTGTGAAGAGTCTTGGTATGTATGTGAAGAGTCTTCTTAATTGATATGCAGAAGAAACTTTTGGTTGCTTTTTCAGTTTATGATTTGATTTTTGTTAATTTTGAGCTATTCATTATGTTAAAAATTACAATAGAATTAGAAACCATGATTTTCATGCTTTGTGAATTATAGACTTTGGTCTAACGGTCAAATTGCGTCAAATACCATAAAGAATATTTTATAGGCAATGGAATTAACAAATCAAAATAACCCTAGATTTTCTTGACACCCAGCACTACAGGTCCATATCATCCAAATAGGAGTTTGTTTTTATTTATTTATTGAACCGTTATTTTATTCTAGATTAACAATTTTCTTACTCATATACATTTTTTGTTTAAAATTTTTCCTTAAAAATTATCTTTTTATGAAGTTAATTTTACAATCTTTGTTTAAAGAAATCCCTTTTTGTGAAACCACCAAGTACTTTGGATCAACTGGTTGTCAATTGTTAACCCGGTGGTCTCATGCTACTCTTAGTACCCGTTTGCCTCACAAAATTAAAGGTAATGTAATGTAATAAGAATTACATAAAATTTTCTGCTTTGTCATTAAAGAAAGATGATGCATATGCATAAAAAAGTTTAGTTGGATTACATAAAAAATGAGAATATATAAGAATAATATAGCAAGAAACAAAATTACCTCTATCAACACATTGGGTTACGTTTAAGATAAATTTTTCAAGGGTGTGCAATGGACAGAGATCAGTTTTTGTTTATTGACTGTGTTACATTAGTCTCCTTCTCTCTTTACGGTGTGTTTGTGTAAAATTACGATTTATGTTTTATGGCTCTATAGTTCACTCTAATGTTTTCATCTTTGGGTTGAATTTCAATCCATGAAGAACAAAGGGTCTTGGCTTTTTTAATTTTTTTTCCATACATAGAAAAATACCAAAAAAAAAACAAACAAACAAGAAAGAAAGAAAAACCTCCAACATACTGATGGTGAAGGATTATCTTCTCAAGATGCAGATAATAGTGATCATAAAAGTGGGTTTTGCTTCTATTCATTTAACAAAGTGTTTTTCATACATTAACCTAATTGATAACATATTTAAATCACCAAAATATTTGTCAAATGTGCCCAAACTTACTGATTGGGTACATCTCTTCTGAATTCTTCAAATCAGATTGGAAAGGTTCAATGTTTTCAATTTTACTGTTTATATATTGAAAGTTCAAATATTTTTAACCTTAAATATCATTTTTTATATTTCTTTGCATAATATTGGTTTTATCACTATTTTTATCTAAAAAAGCCATCACTAATGGCATATCCATATAGTTATAAGTGGGACTCAACTCAACCTGCCCCCTACAAAATGTTGGTATTGCCCCTTGTCATAATATAAAAGCTCTTATATTATGGATGGGGTAGTAATTTTATGTCATTAAATTAAAAAGCTATTAATGTTTTATTACTTAATTAGTTAATTTCATGCATGAAGTAGACTACCATATCTTTCTTATTTTTCTAATTTGTTTGATTTTAGGATATATTTTTTATTCTGTTAAGAATTAAACCCACATTATTGATAAATTATTCGATAAAAATAACCTTACAAAATCATTAAAACAGGATATTTTGGACAGCATAAGCAACTAAGCTTAATTGAAAGAAGACTGTTCCATTAATAAAAAGTGGGCCCAATAAGAACCCTAAGCCCGCGCTATTTGCCTTCACTTGCACTAGTTACAGTCACACTCAATAGTCACTGATGAATTCGAGTAGCACCAATTGGCGCCAAAGTTCTCCTGATTGAACTGGGATTTCAATTTCCTGAGTAGCGTAAAGCCCAAGCAATCAAATCCCTTCCTCTTTATATATATGTCAAAATCTTCGTCACAGTCCATTGTTTCGTTCGTTACTTCACTAGCTGTGAATTTCCCCATTTTGTTCGCTCATATGGCTTTTGATGAGAAAGAACTCGAGGTCGCTGAGATTCTGCTTCAGCTTCCTCGTTTGGCTTCTGATTTCAAGTTTCTGAGCAGGTTTTCTCTCACTTGGGGCTCCAAGAAACAGCGAACGAAGATGCGCAGGTTCTCTCCGACGAGTGGCCGCAAATCCCCTGCTCCCTCGTCGTTCCTAAATCCCCAGGTTCAAATCACTCTGAAGAGAAAACAACCGGAGATTCATCGCCAAAATTCGTCGAGATCCGATGGCGCCAAAGGAAGATCGTGCCTGTGCTGTGAAAGATGAATCGTCCAAGAGGAAGGTCACACGAACTGATAATTCTTCCGGTGCTTTTCTTCTCCCTGATCTGAATCTTCCGATCCAGGCATGAGCGAGAAGCGCAGAAACCCACGCTCCGGCTCAGCGCCTGATGATGATGATTGCGATTGAGGAATTGCTGCTGTTGTATCAATGATCTTGTTCGATTCAGATGTGTGTCTCGTAATTTGAGGGTTAGGGTTCGTAGGTGATTCATTTTAACGGCTATAACTGCTGATTTAGGAAACTATAGATAGAAGGAGTGATTAATTAACTGACTCATTGATTGTTTAATTAACTAATCAAGGGTTTAACATGTAAATGCCACATCATTAACTTGAATCCTTGGTTGATTAATTGTACAGAGATCATTTTTGTTTATTGACTGAGAGCTATATGTGGATTATCCTCTCTTTCTGGTGTATTTCTTCCGCACTTCTGTAACCCATTGGTCTCTCTTCTTCTTCCTTTTGTGTTTTTGGTATGTATGTGAAGAGTCTTCTTAATTGATACGCAGAAGAAACTTTTGGTTGCTTTTTGTTAATTTTGAGATATTCGATAGGAAGAATCCCATATAAAAATGGTTGAATTAGAAAAATCCTATATAAATTAGAAAAACTTAACAAATCTTAAATTTGGTCAATAACCCAATCTAGAATATTTGAATTTAAATTATTTTTCAATAATATCCCTAACCTGTTATTATCCTCCGAATGAATGACTCAAAGCGTGAGAAACCCTGTTTGAAGGTATCGAAATTTCTCTCCTCATTTTGGCCTCTTTCTGATGCATTTGTTTGTTATCTTGTAACTTTCTCTCGTAAGTGGACTTTCCAGATTTGTTTTCGGTTCTTTTGGTCATTATTATCTTTCACTGTCTTCCATTTGTTCAATACTCTGATAAATTAGTGGGAAGCCCCCTTTGTTCTCATCTTATAATTATAGGAGGAGGTTTCTTTGCATTTTTCTGTTTCTGTTCATTCATGATGAAATCAGCGGTTCATCGCACTAATAAATTTAGTTATAGGACTTATATATTTTCAAGGTTTTCTATACTCGTTTGTTCATTAAATTGATAAATTGGCGGAAAGCCTCATATGAATTATTTTCTTACGCGATTCTTGTTAGTTTCAGTTTTTGGTCAGTCCTATTCAGAGGACTATTAATTTTGATATTTAGTGTTCATTGTATTGATAAATTAATATATGAAAAAAATTTTCCTGGGTTCTTCGCCATCATTTTGTTCATTACTTTGATGAACCAGCAGGAAATCTTTTTTTTTTTTTTTTTTTTTTTTTTTTTTTTTCACCTTTTCTTTCATGGGCCCACGGATTCTTATTAGTTGCTGTTGCAGATTTTTTTCCTGGATTCTTATTTTTGACCAGATTTAACGTTAGAAACAACTTACCATAGCCTTTATTGCTGTTTTTCTGATGGTGTCGATGCCTCCAATGAATTTTTTTTCGTTAGGTTCTTACAAAAGCAATATTATTCAATCCCAAATTTTGCTTTTAAAAAAAAATAGTTAAGGGATATAGATGTAATTTTGTCGAAATTCTAAATCCCTAATTGTATCACATAACCTAATTAATAATTTGTTAACTTTAGCAACCCAAATTAAACTTTAGATAATTCAACCATCTTTATATAGGATTCGCCCTATTCATTATGTCCAAAATTACAATAGAGTTAGAAATCCAAGATTTTCATGCTTTGTGAATTACAGACTTTGGTCCAACGGTCAAATTGCGTCAAATACCAGAAATATTTTCCCGTTGTGTTGCCACGCGGCCACCGAAGCTCCATGGCAAAACGCGATGCAGATACTTCACAATTCAAACTTTTCGGATTGAATTTCTTAAGAAAATTGCTCTGGACTCCAAACGTAAAATAAATTTATCTTTTTAATATACGATAAATTTAAGGATAATTGTTTTGTCTGGGTCTTGCTTTTTATTTTATTTTTTTTTTAAAAAAATCTCGTCGTTTTCGTTTTCATGTCCGTTGTCTTTTTAATAATATTTTTTATTTACAAAATAAAAAATAATCCAATAAAATTTTGGAGAAAAAAACGTGAAAAAAATGATAACAAAACGTATGACGATTAATAAAGCCCACAGTGCCTAAAGAAATTATAGGCAATGAGCATCGGCAATCAACAAATCAAAATGAGCAACCACCAATGAAAATTGGCAAGACAGTTGGTTAAGGCATCGGCTTCACCCAAAAGGAAGGAGTTTCGATACCGATCGATGTGAGGACCTCATTAGTGGGTGATCTGTAAGTACCTCTATAAACACTCTTTGAGTCTGGACACCCACCTAAACTTTTTATTAACCAAAAGAAAAAAAAAAAAAAAAAGAAGCCGAAACAAATCAAAATGAGCCTGGATTTTCTTGAGGCCCAGCACTATAGGTCCATATCATCCAAATAGGAGTTATTTATTTATTTATTTATTTATTGAACAGTTATTTTATTTTAGATTAACAACTTTCTTACTCATAGATTTAGGGACTTTTGTTTAAACTTTTTTCTTAAAAATTCTCTATTTATGAAGATTTCTTTTTATGAAATCACTAAGTGCTTGGATCAGTTGCCTGAGTTGTTTTAACTTAACCAATGGTCTCATACAACTCAAAGTGCATGTTTGGTTCATAGAAATGGAGGTAATATAATGAAATGTAATGCAATGATGATTACATGACTTTTTTTTTTGGTTTGTTATTAATGAATGATGATGCATATGCATAAAAATATTTGGTTGGATTACATCGAAAATAAGAATATATGAGAATAATACAGTAAGAGACAAAATTATCCCTATCTACATATATGTATAATGTACATTTTGGATTCAAGGTACTCTTTTCAATTTATGCAGTGTACATGTTGGGTTCGTAATAACATTTTAATATTTAATTGTGGAAATATTATGAAATATAGATGTCAGGTTCATGGTATTTTTTTATATTTAATGGTGAGAATGTTATTTAATGGGATATTTTAATATTTTTAATGGTGGAATATTTTTTTAAAAGTTTTTTTAATACGCGATTTTTTTTATATTTTTATATAGTTAATTATTTTTTTAATATATAATTGTGATATTTTTTTAATATTTAATATGATTTATGGGTAGACACTTTGGTCAAATTAAAAAATTATAATAGCAATAGTATTTTTTTCACTTGATTATAGGATGTTTGTATCCTCATTCATTAGTCTTGGTTGTGTAATCCTAATTATATCAAATGATGTAACCAAAATCACAAAATGTAATCCTTTTTACGTATATAAAGCCTAACCAAACGCTATAACCGATCTATTGCATAAAGATTATATGTAATCTTTGTCTATAAAATTGAATCAAATGAGTTATAAGTCTTTTGGGACTCAAATAGCTTGTGGAAAAATCTTCATAACTTTTTACCATGAAATTATATAGGAATTGAAATTTTCTACGTTTTTTCAATTAAATGCTCATCACATTTTAAATTATATAATTTTTGCATTTGATTTTTAAAATTGTTTAAATACGTTGAAGAGGGCATGTTTGGTTGCTCCCCGAAAAAAGACAGGGATAGAGGAATCAAATTCAAACTATAGAACATTGCATTGTCAATTCACACCCAAATGTTCATCACCTGGCGTGACAGCCACCTGGGTTATAAAAATATGTTACATATAAGTGAGATCGCTTGAACAGCCACCTGGCGTGACTCAATTATTATATGCTTTTTATTTTCAATCCATGTGTGCATTGGAAAAATTTCTGGTTTGAGATTAAATTGAACTAGAACCGCCCTGTATTTGTATACTGAATTCAAGACGATCATCATATTGATCATGCATATATAATTTTTTAATAGAAAAACGAAAATGGTTAAAACCTAATGAAATATGTAAACTAAGACCAATGTTTAAGTTTAAAGTCTCAAAATTTTGATCAACGTACAGCCCCACAAAAATAAAACACTTGGAGTGTTTTGTACAATACGATTCGAATTTTGAAACCAAAAATATTTCTAAATCAAAAGCTCAGGGCCCATTCAATTTTTTTGTTTGTTCACATTTGCCCCTTTCCGCTAAAATCTGTGTCATCACATTGGTGAAAAGACTCCCAGTAGAGCCCGTAATGTATTGTTCGATGCAAGGTTTTTTGATTGGGTCAATGTTGCCCTTCAATATTTAAAGAATAATTACCTGGAGAAAAACTCAGTACCAAGCACATGAGATGCGATTCGTCAAATGTCATGCAGAACAATATTGCAAGAATTATGCCCTTCCTTCTTTTAGAAGTATCAAAATGACGACATGAAGATTCAGCTTAAGAACACTATTGCCTTTTTCCTCCTTTTGGAATTCTCTGATGTTTTTCTCGTAAGTTTGATTCTGATAATCTTCGGTTTTGGGGGCCAAAAATGGAGTTTCACGGCTACACAAAGGAGAGCAAGCAAGCTTTCGCGAATCAAATCAGGAAACTAAAGCAAAATCGAAGCCACGTTGAGTTCAGACTCGTCAAATCCATGTCAACAAACAAATTAAGAAGAAGATGATGATGATATGAAAATGCTTGAGGCTGACTCTGCACAGGAACCTGAACTCGATCAGTAGAGAGTTAGCGTGAATACTATTCAAACTCAGCAATCATTATTATAATATTAACCCGTCTGAATTTCATTTCATTTTTAGTTTAAAGTTAAATTTAATGAAGTAAAACTTATATTATCTTTTAAATATAAATATAGTTAATTTCTTAAAAAGTTCAATAAATATATATATATATATATATATATATTTTATGATTAGTTCATCTTTTTTCTTGATAAAATGATTGGTCCGTATTTAATTTCTTATTTCCTTTTAGTCTTGTTAAATATGAAATAGATTAAAAGATAAATATGATTTCTTTCCCGTTCTTATGGTATATATATATATAATATTTATCTTTAAAAAAAATCCCATATAAAGACCATTGAATTACCTAAATTCTAATTTAGGTTGCTAAACTTAACAAATTATTAATTAGGTTACGTGGCACAATTAAAGATTTAGAATTTGAACCAAATTACTTTTATATCCCTTAATTATTATTTTTTTAAAAAGGAAAGCAAGAAGTTCCCTCCGAGATGCAATTGCCAGAAACATCGCATTCAATTAGGGATTTTGCTTCTTCTTTTTTTGAAGTTCCGTCCGACTGGTTCATTACCAGGAAAAGATATTGAAGTTCCTTCCGGTTAGTTCATTAACAGAAACAGCCAAATACTCCAAGTGCTCCCACTGTCCGTTAAACACATTGTTAGAAAGGTTGAGGAATCAGAGGCCAGTGACGACAGAAATCCTCTGCAGGACACCTGAGAGTTGATTTTCAGCTACGGAGAGATTAGTGAAGAATGGTAGGTGAGCAATATCGATGGAAAGTGAGCCTAAGAGGTCAAGGCTGGTTAAGTTAAGAGAAATGACATGGCAGCAGGAGTCGCAGGTGATGCCGGACAGGTGCAGTAGTAAGTGGTGGAGGCGTTCCAGGAGGAGAGAGACGATTAGGGATTGTCGGTGATGGCTGCTTTCAGGGAAAGAAGGGCACGATACTCAGACATAGGGGTAGAGGAGGAATGATGAAGAAGGAGGAGGAGAAGCAAGAGAAGAAGCCTCATCTTTATGGGACTTAGGTGTAGTTTCAGAGCTCCGACGACCGACGGAGGAGGGGCCTGCAAGTCTGCAACGCAGAGTGTGAGGCATAGGTGTGTAGTTATAATTGAGAATTTCTCTGAGTAAAGGACGATGATGAAGCAGTGAGGTTTGGAAGGCCTTCTCAATCTCTCATCTTATTGATAGTATTCTCTGCACAACGTCCAGAAAAAGAAATTTGTGAACAATTGAATATACCAATTGAATCGTTCTGGCTTTTCCTTGTCTGCATATGAGTGCGACATTTTCTGGCTTTTCCTCCCTTTTCTTTAGATCATGAGTTAGGGGTATTATTGAAAAATAACCAACATTTAAATATTTTATATTGGGTCATTGACCCAATTTAAGATTTATAGAATTTACCAGCCTTATATAGAATTTTTACATTTTAACCGTCTTTATATGATGTTCTCCAAAAAAAAAATGGTTAGTTATATTTAGAAAGATATTTGTGATAGATTTAAAGATATTTGTGATAGATTTAAAACTCACACTGTTTCATTTAAATTCAAATCTTTGATATAAATTACTCATCAACTCCTGTGCAGCATCAACCTCAAGCATTCTCAAATCTTCTCCTCTCCTCAGCTCGTCTTACTTCGTTTGCTAGCTCTGAATTTTAACGTTCTGTTCGCTCATATGGATTTTGACGAGTCAGAACTTGAAGTAGCTGAGATTATGCTTCAGATTCCTAATATAATTCGCGAAAACTTGCGTTGGGGTTCGAAGAAGAAGCGATCGAAGCGTAGGTCCCGATTCAAGAGGGGAGCACGGGAGAATCATGATCAACATCAGAACGATGAATCGTCCAAGATAAAGAAGAAGAAGAACAAGAAGGCGATACGGTCTGGTGAAGAAGCTGACTCTTCACGTCATGGTCGTTGTTTTCCGTTCCCTAATCTGAATATTCCTCTGAAAGAAAAAGAAGAAGAAATTGCAGCTGTTCCACCGAAGCCCATAATCAGAATCGAGAGGGAAGTATGGGAGAAGAGGACGAAGGAGATACGTTCTGGTGAAGAAGCTGAATCTTCATGTCGTACTCGTCCCTTTCTCGTCCCTGATCTGAAGCTTCCTCCGGAAGAAAAAAAAGAAGAAATTGTAGCTGTTCCACCAAAGATCTTAAAGATCAGAGTGATCCGTTCAAAAGAAAGAAATGTCTGAAGGAATCGTTCCCAGATTCGAAGCTGAGAAGAACTACTCTCATGAGAAAAGGATCCGAGATTCCTCACCAAAATTCTTCTACCTTTCTCGGCTCCAATGGAAGATCGTGTTTCTGTGCTGTGACTGTTACGTAATGACGGTTTCTTTTGTTGATGTTTAGAATTAACGGCTATGTTCTGTTTCCTCAGGGACCTGTAGAAGGAGTAATTAATTGACTGATTAACTAATTAATCAAGGGTTTATTATGTAAATGCCACATCATTAACTCTAATCCTTGCTAAGTTAATTAATTGTGCAGAGATTGATTTACATGAGAATCATTCTCTCTTTACGGTGTGTTTATGTAAATTTTCGTTTATATTCTACTAATATATATGATTTGTGTTTATAGTCCTCCCTCTATCCTCTATCGTGTAACTATTTAACCACATCTCATGAGGTTTCCAAATTAAACAATAAAGTAAATACTCATGGATTCCTATAACACTACAAGAAAAATCAAGTTTTGCTACGGAAAAATTCCGTAGCAAAACGGCTTTTTCGTAGCAAAAGCGAGTTTGCTACGGAATTTGCTACGGAATTTTTCCGTAGCAAAAACTGGTAGCAATTGCGACGGAAAATCAAATTCCGTCGCAATTTGCGACGAAATTATTTTCCGTCGCAATTTGCTCGGAAAAATATTCCGTAGCAAATTTTGCTACGGAAAAATATTCCGTAGCAAAATTTGCTACGGAAAACAATTCCGTAGCAAATTTGCTACGGAAACAATTCCGTAGCAAATTTGAAATTTTGCTACGGAAACAATTCCGTAGCAAATTTGAAATTTTGCTACGGAATTTTTTTCCGTAGCAAATTGAAATTTTGCTACTGGAATTTTTTCCGTAGCAAATTTGCTACGGAATTTTTTCCGTAGCAAATTTTGCTCGGAATTTTTTTCCGTAGCAAAATTTGCTACGGAATTTTTTTTCCAGCAAAATTTTCTACGGAATTTTTCCGTAGCAAATTTGCTACGGAAAAAAATTCCGTAGCAAAAATAAATTAAAAAAAAATATTTTTTTTTTTAAATTTTTTTCTTGAGAAAAGTGAGTACAAAAAGTAGTGTACCATGGATATAATAACAATTACAAAGAGTTTACAAATTTTAAAACAAAATATATATAATAATGTTGCAAATAGCAAATAGTTAAAAGTATCCTAAACAGCAGCATTGTGATCATCATCATCACCAGCATGGTCATCATCACCAGGAGCCGACCCCGAACCCTTGTCTTTCATTAGAGACTTGAGTTGAAGCTGCATCTGCTTCACCATCTCCATTCTTGAGTTATCTGTTCTGCTGCATCATCTCTCGTTCCGAATCATTTCTTCTTTGCATCATCTCACTTCTTGGGTCATCTGCTTCTTTGCATCATCTCTCGTTCTGAATCATCTGTTGCCTCATAAACTCTTGTTCACGAGTCGGCTCACGCCTCATCATCTCCATTCTGAGTCATCGTGTTGCTTGCTCTGCACCAAAGCCTTCATCTTCTTGACTCATCTTTGCAAAAACATTATGAAGTACATTTATTAGTTGAACTTCATTTGAATGGACAAAGAGAATGGAAATTATCTATATTAAATGTATTACATTTACCGAAGAAACACCTTCAATGTCGCATAAGGAGCGCTTTGTTTGCTTCGATCGGTGTGAGGCACCGTATCCAAAGACTCTCCCTTTCTTGTTAAATCCGCTTTGTAGCCTCAAAGAACGGACTCTCGTTATCGGGTGAGAGGATGTGGGGTCTCTCTCTGTGACAACTTCGAAAGGTTTCCTACAAGTACAAAAATACATAACAAATAAGACATGTAAAATGAAATAAATATGGTGGTGCATAAAATAAGTAATAAAGGAAATAAATGTCTAACCGCTACTTCTTTGCGCCTTTGGGTTAATCCTTTGCCTCTCACTCCCTTGAGGCTAGGGAATGGGTGCGCTCAAAGGTAACCCACTCAATCGATCCTACGGGAACTTCCCCGGACTCTAGCTATGCAAACGCAAATGATGACATTAATTAATCACTTCAAAGTACAAAATATTAGATACCTAAATAGAAAATAACGTGTACTTACAACTTTTCGTCGATGCTCACTAATTGGAATGGAGCCGCCAACATATGACGGTCCTTCCATTTTAGCCCTATTTTCCTTATTTTTCGCACTTGTGTCATGAAACTTCGCATCGGTGGCCCAACTCTCAAATAATTCGTCTGCGGTCTGTGTGGAATCCAATCTTTCTTGCCTCTTGCATGTCTCAATGAATAAAGCTTTTGAGACAACCAAAGCTGCCTGGTTATAAGCTTTTTTCGGATCTTCACGATGTTCGAGGCAAAGACATATGATTATCACGAAAATCAATAACGAACAATTAGTGCTCCAAATTTTAGAAGTACTTAATTAATAACCATAAAACAAATAACTTACCAAGAACTCATTGAACCAAGCATCTCGATTGTCCTTAGGAATCTCTTTCCACTTGGTCCAAGGATGATTGTAATTACGGAATAATTGGGCCGAGATGAAATTCCCCACCGGATTGTGAGGCACAATGCTTGAAGACGAGAGGACATCATGCAAATATTAGCATACAAATCAATTAGAGTAGAAATTTGTAACATTATTGGTAACTTGGCATGACTTACTCATCGCTGTCAGGACAGATCCAAAGCTTCCCTGTCGAAGGATCTGTTGTGCCCCATATTGGTGTACCGGAGGAACTCCATTCTTCCCCGACGTGGCTATGAGGCGACCCAGTGTGCTAAGGAAGAAATGTGAAATATTGAAGATATTTGTACATAGATGATTTCGGGAAACTAAAAATACGTAAATCAATCGAGAAATGGTAAAGTAAACTGTTGTCTCCCTTGCTGTGGATCAGTGTGGGTAGACGGTGACGACGACATATGAAGCGTCGACGGTGAAGATGCAAAATAACCCGACGGTGAAGATGACATATCAACATGCACCTCTGGGGAAGTGCTGACCCCTCTACCTCCAGAGGGAGCAGATGACGTCGCCCTACCCCCTCTTATAGGAAGGGGTCGGGCTCGACCACGACCACGTCCACTACTTGAACGTCCTCCTGGATGCTCCATTTCTGAACACTTATAGACATAATGTCAAAAAATATAAATAAAAAAAAGATATTTGGTTAATATTATAGTAGCGAAGTAACAATGTATGTAGTATAACAGATCGTCAGAAACAAAGAACTAACACAAATCAACCGGACGATTCCTGTTCATCGACATCTGCTTGCACGGCTTCCTCTGAAGTCTCATAGTCATCGAACTCAGATTCACTATCAGAGTACATCACTTCTGCCTCATCGTCTGATTCCTGATCGTCAATTTGTATAGGAATCAATTCTAAATCCATGATAGAATCAAAGAGATTCCTTGGTACTTCATCGTCGAAGATGTTTATGGGCAATACATGTTCCACATCAGCTTGGAACGGTTCATTCATGCCGTCATTTGCTTCCGACTCTTTCGACTTAGGTATAATATTCCGTGCTTTGGTTTTGATAACTCCCACCCACCCTTGGCGGGATGTGGGGTATGATGTATAGTAAACTTGTTCTGCACTGTTGAGCAAGGATGAATGGGTCATAACTAACCGTATATCTCCTTGTCCGTGGATCTCAATATTTCCATGTTTGTCCACTTTTGTCCCACGTGGACTGTTATCAAACCACTCACATTTAAAAAGGGTCACCACCTTGTCCACGGGTAACTCAGCTGAATTATGTCAACTAACTTCCCGTAGTAGTTAGTCTCCACCCCGCCAACTTGGTCACCTCGACAACATACACCGTAATTGCAACATAGTGTACACAACGTCCGCGTCAACGGTTGAAAATCGATACCCATTGATTATATATTTGTTGCATCGGGTAACACTAATTGCAGCTCCATAAGATAAACTCCACGCAACTTTATTGGGATCTGGTCGATTTTTCACAAAATATTGACGAAACCATTTTGGAAACTTCGAGTTCGTGTATTGATCAACTTGTGACGCCGACATTGAAGGATTGTCCGATCGGACCAAATTTGAGTAGAAACTGTAACAAAGAACTGAAGTTAATACTTTAATATTTACCGTAATAGAAAAAAAAAAATCTTACTTTAAGTGCTTGGGCGACCTCTTCACGGTTGTTTAGAATGTACCACTCTGCTACTTGCTTATCTCTTCCGTCAAGAGTTGACCTCCAATGTTTTCCCACGACTCGCCCTGGATAATTAAATATTGATATTTGATCACTCGTATCACCCGCGGCATCGTTGCGGGTACCCTCTCCATCTTGTCATCATTTCGGGGGATAATAGTATGACGCAAATTTTGCGGCCTCTTCGACTAGATATGCTTCGGCGATAGATCCTTCAACGTACCTTGGATTTTTGATCTTGTGTTTAAGTGTGCGTAAAAACCTACAATGGAATATCGAGGGTATTTATAAATTAAAGCACCATGTCGGTCAATTAATATTAATAACGTACGAAAGAAATATATGTATTACCTCTCAAACGGATACATCCACCTATATTGTTGTGGCCCTCCTACCCTTGCTTCGTAGGCCAAGTGAGCAGGCAAGTGTTCCATTGAGTCAAACATGCTAGGAGGAAACACCATCTCTAACTTGCATAGCATTATGGGCATGCTCGTCTCCGTGTCGTAACTTTTCAACATTAAGCTCGAAGCACATATTTCTCTAAAGAACATGGAAAATTCAGTCGAGAATAGACCATATATGATTCGGTAGTGCTTTGAAGGCCCACGGCAACAATCTCTGGAAAAAAACATGACAATCATGACTCTTCATCCCGAATAACTTCCCCTCGTGCATGTTGACACATCTTTTCAAGTTTGACGCATAACCGTCCGGGAGTTTCAGATCTTTAACCCATTGCAACAATTCTAAATTCTGCTCTTTGTTGAATGTGTAAGGCGCTCTAGGTTTGGAAATCCGTCTCGTGCCATTACGCATCAAATGCAAAGCGGGCCTTTTGCAAATCGCTTCTATGTCTAGTCTTGCGTTGATTGTGTCCTTCGTCTTGCCCTTGGTGTCCATCACGATTAATGTACAGAATATTGCAAAACACATTCCTCTCGATATGCATGACATCGAGGTTGTGTCTTAACAATTGATCTTTCCAATATGGTAGTTCCCGAGAAGATCTTTGCGTTTGTTCCAATGATGATCAACGCCATATCCCTCGGGTTCGGCTGGAAGCGGCCCCCTCTTCGACACTTTGAATGTACTTGACCTGTCCCATATTTCTTGGCCACTTAAACGACGAGGTTGATCTGCTTGTTCGACAACATTTCGCGTAAAGTCTTTTCTATTTCTCTGAACGGATGATCGGGGGTAGGAATCGCCGGTGCTGTCAAACCAACGAGACTTTGTGAGCGTGTTGCAAGCTAAAACCCATGTTGTTCAAGACATACGGGCATGCCGGCTTTCGGACGTTTGCCGACCACTCAACATACCATATGCGGGGAAGTCATTTATCGTCCACATTAAGGCGACACGCATTGTGAAATTCTGGCTCAATGATATATCATACGTCGAACCCCTTCACTCCACAACATCTTCAACTCGTCTATCAAAGGCTGAGGTACACATCTATCTTCTTTTTTGGGTTGGATGGCCCGGGGATTAACGCGTTAAGGAACAAAAACTCTCTTCTCATGCACATAGAAGGTGGGAGGTTGTACGGTGTCACAATGACGGGCCAACGGGAATAATTCCTGCCCGTATTGTCAAAAGGAGCGAACCCATCCGAACATAGACCAAGACGGACATTACGGGGATCCATAGCAAAGGAAGGATTCACCTCGTCAAATTTACGCCATGCTTCGGCCTCGGATGGATGCGTCACAAAGTTTTCATCCCTGTGATGCTCCCGATGCCATCTCATGTGAGTAGCTGTTTGTTCTGATGCATACAATCTCTGAAGTCTGGGCACCAGAGGAAAGTACCACATCTTGCTTAATGCTTGACGGGTCATTTTCCTTCCTTTCCCCACAACTTTATATCTATCATGTCCACAGAATTTACAACTGGTCAGCTCAGCATCATCCTTGTAATACAACATACATCCTCTAGGGCAGCAATGGATTTTTTCACATCCAAGCCCAAGCTCTTTCACCTTTTTTTTTGCTTGGTAAAAATCCTTCGGCAAATTATTGTCTTTGGGAACAACCTTGCTTATGATCTGCATCATTTCGTTGTAGTTCCTCTCACTCATATGGTGATCAGTCTTCAAGCTTAGTGTTGCTAGGGTAGCCGATAGCGATGAATATTCACTATTTTCAAAGTGTTCGCAACCTTCCCATAACGGACGTTGCGCTTCTTGGAGCATTTTATAGAACCTATCGGCTTCGGATGAGGATCCTCTCCCATGTATGATGGTTGACTATGTGTATTGGTCTCCTCTCCCATGTATGACGGTTCATCATGAGTAACGGGATCGAAATATCGGCCGATCGACGGTCCGCGGCGTCCATAACCAACTGCTCATATTGATTAAGGTTGTCTCGATGACTCTTCCCCGTAATAACCACTCGGTGTCGATTATCGTCGGACTTCGCCATGACATTCCCAACACTCATAATCTTTCATGAAGCCCTTTTTACACAAATGGATTTTAACCTCCTCAAAATCTTGAAATCTTAAACACCTACATTTGACACACGGACACGATCTCCCTACTTGAATTAGATGAATGTGCCAAAGCAAATTCGATGAACTCTTTCAAACCCGCCAAGAATGCTAGAGTTAGTTGTCTTATCGGTTAGACGATTGTACATCCAACTTCTATCATGGTTGCCTTCCATATTTCCTAGCTAGTTCGATTACTAAATTAATTAACATCTCAACATGCAACAAATATATAAAAGTGGTCAATTCAACGGAATAAGTATTTAATATAAAATTTAAGGATTTTCAAATTATTTTAATAAATAAACCATTGATTTGAAATTTTAAAGTGCAATTGGTATTTTTTTTTTTCCATGTATACTTTTTAAGGAATATTTATAAGATATTTTTAAAAAGAATAAAGAATATTTAGAATAAATTTTTTTCCAATTTTCGTTTTTTTTTGACTTCTAATGTTTATTGCAATTTTTTGCTCCTTTTTTTCATTTAAGCGTGAGTTTATGTTGCAAACTTAAAATTCCAAAAAAAAATTAGTAAATTAATAAATTTTTAATATTGAAAATACTAAAAATGCCTTGAAAGTACAAACTTTCTATAAAAATATTTATAAAAAAAAAGTATACTTTCACCTAACATTAAAAGTGCTAGATAAATTAATATCCTATACATTTGGGAATATTTTATTTTAAAGGGAACAAAAAAAAAAACAAATAACATGTACACAAAGTAAACTAATTAAAATAAAATATTATTACCAACATAGGGTTGGTTTAGCGGTATAAGGCTTTGATTACTTTTGTAATTTATTTTCGTCCCAAAAAACAATGCAAGATTAAAAAAATCAAAAATATTAAAACTCAATAATTAAAAAAATCATGAAATCTTCTACACACTATAACTATAATCCAAATTAATAAATACATTGCGTATAGAGATCTTTATGTAATTAATAGATTCACCAAAGAAGATACTAAAACAAAACAAAAAAAAAAATCTAAACTCATATAATTGATAATCTTACGCAACATACATATTTCCACTATGTAATTTAACATAGATATCATATAACTACAAGCAAAAAAATATACTTCAAGCTAACTCCGTAAAATTATAAGTGTTAGGATTTGTTTGATAATTCCCTTGTGAAGATCTTAATACTAAGTACCTACAATAATTTTTTGTGTCGATAATAAAATCATATAGAAGTGTTTCAAAAAAAAAAAAAAATTCAAAAAAAAAAAAAAAAAAAAAAAAAAATTCACCCGAGGCGAGCCGAGGGCGCAGATGGTGGCGAGTCAAGGGGGGAGCCGAAGGGCGCCGGAGCCCCGAAGGAGGAGGAGCTGGGGCGCGTGCCGAGGGCGTGAGCCGAGGGAGGGGAAGGAGCCGAGGGCGCGTCCGGGGGGGGGAGGAGCCGAGGGCGCCGGAGGGGAGCCGAGGGCGACCGGCCAAGGGGGTGCCGGGAAGGGGGGGCGAGCCGGGGCGCCCGAGCTGAAGGAGGAGGAGCCGGGGGCGCGTGGCCGAGGCGTGAGCCGAGGGAGGGGGAAGGAGCCGAGGGCGCGTCCCCGAAGGGGGGAGAGGAGCCGAGGGCGCCGGAGGTGGGGGAGCCGAGGGCGACCGGTCGGGGGAGCCGGGGGCGCGGGGGTGGGAGCTGGGGGAAAATGCGGGCAACGGAGGAGGAAGACGAGGTCATTAATGACCTCGTCATTTGCGACGAATCAAGTTCCGTCGCAAAATTCAATTTTGCGACGGAACTTGATTCGTCGCAAACTACTTTTTGCGACGGAATCAATTTCCGTCGCAAAAAGTAGATATTTTGCGGCGAATTGTCCGTCGCAAAAAGCTATAAAAAGGGCGACCATTTTGGCCGCCCTTTTTTGCGAGGGATTCAATATCCGTCGCAAATTTTGCGACGGATATTGAAATCCGTCGCAATAGGTTTGAGAATGGGCGGCATTTTTGCCGCCCATTTGCGGCGGGAAATGAATTCCGTCGCAATATTTGCGACGGAATTCATTTCCGTCGCAAACTTTGAGAATGGGCGGCCTTTTTGGCCGCCCATTTCTTACGGAATGGGATTCCGTCGCAATATTTGCGACGGAATTCATTTCCGTCGCAAATGTTGCGACGGAATCCTTTTCGTCGCAAATATTGCGACGGAAAGGGATTCGTCGCAATATTTGCGACGGAATTCCATTCCGTCGCAAATTTTTTCATTTGCGACGGAAAAACAATTCCGTCGCAAATTTTTTGAATTTGCTACGGAATAAATTCCGTAGCAAATTCCGTCGCTATATTTAGAATTTCTAGTAGTGTAATAAGGTTATCATGAGAAATTCTCATGACTAAAGTAAATACTCATGGATTCCTATAATAAGGTTATCATGAGAAATTCTCATGACGATCATTTAAATCTGTGGCTCTACAAGGTCGTCCCTTTTAGACTTTACTTCCTATAAGGTTATCATGTAAACCCATAACTCTTATGGTACTCATGATAATAAATTATTATTTAATGTTTTTTGACTTCTAATAATGTGATTGAAAAAATTGTTACTCATGAGCCATCCTAATACTCATAGGATATTCTCAAAAATATTGATCATATGATTCTCGTAACTTTTACAGGTACTCATAAGAACCCATAACTTTTATAGTACTCGTGAGTCATCGAATATTAATAATGTATCATACTATTACAGTTGTTCATAAGAAATTCCTACGATCTACTCATTAAAATACATGAGGGGTTTAAAAATTACCTTAGATCACCAAAGATAAATATATATATATATATATATATATATATATATATAAAGCATTCGTTAGTTTTATAACATTAAATATTTTTTCAATGTATGCTCTGTTATTTATTATTATTATTATTTTTTTTGCCAACCATGCATGCTCATATTTAATAAGGATATTGGAAAAGAGTAATAATTAATATGATATTAAAGTTTAATGTAGTTAGTAAGGCTATTGTTAAAAATCACTTAACTTTTAAGACAAATGTAATGTTTTTAATTGTTTTTATAGATATGTGACAATTGGATGTTTGTGCCTTGTAATAAGGACTAGAGTGAGTATTTGTTACATTTTCATATTTTCTTACATAATATTTTTCTTGAATATGTATTAATTAATTTCATGATGAGTATTTTTTTTTTTTACAAAAATAAAATAAAATGTAATTCAACAAAAAAATAAAATGAAATAAAATCCAGGCTGTCAATTTTTGTTGGCCTGAAGGCTGGTCAAATTGAACCCACATTCAATAAAATAATTTTAAAGTTTCATTAAAACAAGATATTTTGGACAGCTTAACAAAAAGTGGGCCCATCTGAACCCTAAGGAAGTGCTATTTGCCTACACTTACAGAAGTCACCGCCAGACTCGTAAGTCATTAGGTCACTGAGCAGCGTGAAACCCAAGCAATAAAATCCCTTCCTCTTTATATATACTTCAAAATCTTCTTCGCAATCCATTGTTTCGTTCGCTCGTTCGCTCGTTCATATGGCTTTTGATGAGAAAGAACTCGAGGTCGCTGCGATTCTGCTTCAGCTTCCTGGTTTGATTTACGATTTCAGGTTTCTAAGCAGGTTTTCTGCCGCTTGGGGCTCCAAGAAACAGCGAACAAAGATGCACAGGTTCGCTCCGATGAGTCACCGTAAATACCCTGGTCCGTGGTCGTTCCCAAATTCCAAGATTGAGATCACTCTGAAGAGAAAACGACTGGAGAATCATAGCCAAAATTCGTCGAGTTCCGGCGGAGCCAAAGAAGAATCGTGCGTCTGTACTGTGAAAGATGAATCGTTCAAGAGGAAGAAGGTCACACGAACTGGTAATTCTTCCCGTGCTTTTCTTCTCCCTGATCTGAATCTTCCAATCCAGGAATGAGCGAGAAGCGCAGAAACCCTCCACGCTCCGGCTCAGCGCGTGATGATGATGATTGGGAGCAATGAATTTTGCTGCTGTTCTATCAATGATCATCCTGTTCGATTCAGGTGAAAGAACGATTTATCTATGTGTCTTGTAATGAGAGTTAGGGTTCGTAGGTGATTCTTTGGCTAACGGCTATAATCTGCTGATTTAGGAAACTGTAGATATAAGGAGTGATTAATTAACTGACTCACTGATTGATTAATTAACTAATCAAGGGTTTAATATGTAAATACCACATCATTAACTTGAACCCTCGGTTGATTGATACGACAGGGGGGCGGAGCCTGGGACAAAAATTTGAGGGGGCCAAATTTATACTCATTAATTAATTAAAATTTTTAAGATTATATAACATTTTTAAAATATTCAGATTTATAATAAGATAATTTTAACCATTCTAATGTATAAGATAACATGCATGTCTCTAGTATGGATGTCATATCAATTACAAAATGAGAAGATATCATGAGATTTCAAGATTGGTTTGTTATATAATATATCAAAATATTAAAAGTTAACAATGTAATTTTATAATACAAAATTAATAAAACACTATACTAAATGAAATAATTAAAAATTACTTTCACTTAAAGTAATGCTCTTTGTTCTTTTAATGACTTGAAATCATCAATAATTGAATCAGTAGTGAAAGTGTCAATTATTTTTTTTTTCAATATAAATTATTATATTATCTGCAGTAAAATCATCTTCCATCTTGTTACGCAACCTTATCTTAATTATTTTCATTGCTGAAAACGAGAGTTCTGTGGTAGCTGTTGAAACTGGAAGAGTTAATAAGAGGCGAATTAATCGATCAATCAAGTAATATACCTTAGATTTCTCTGTTTTCATCAAAGCACAATATAATTCAGGTAAAGTTAATAGATTGTTCAAATCTGGATGACCAAAAGCATCAATAACAAAATGTTAAATTGAGGCTTCAAAATCATTTTCTCTTGCTCAAGAAAATCAGTAGGATAGTATTTTGGAACAAGAGGGCAAATATTATCAATGTTGAAAGCTTTACAAGCATCCTTAGGAAAACAAATGAGAGCTAAGTGTCAAAAGCTCCAAAATTTTAAGTTGTCAACGCCTCGGGGGGAGGGAATGAAAAAAAAAAAAGAGGGAAGAATGTATTTTAAAAAAAACTGGGGGGCCAAAATTAAATTTTACATTATATAATTTTTTTAAAAAAAATTCTTAAACAAAATTTATTTTTTTGGGTCATAGTGAAGATCCGTCTCTGTCTACAGAGATCAGTTTTTGTTTATTGACTGAGTTACATTAGAATCCTTCTCTCTTTACGGTGTGTTTATGTAAAATTACGATTTATGTTTTATGGTTCTATAGTTCACTCTAATGTTTTCATCTTTGGGTTGAATTTCAATCCATGAAGAAGAAAGGGTCTTGGGTTTTTTTTTTTTTTTTTCCCATTCATAGGGGGGAAAACACATCCAACGTACTGATGGTGAAGGATTATCTTCTCAAGATGCAGACAATGGAGATCATAAAAGTGGGTTTTACTTGAGTACACGTTAGGTACACATAGCTTATGTGTCCGCTTATGTGCTCATACCTTTATTAGAGGGATGAACTTTTTTTTTTATATTGTATTTATTTAGATTTAAATTATATGTTGTTTTCTGAAATATTTTTTTGCACCCAATATCTTAAATTAATTAGTTTTTAGTCTTGCATTCAGAAATATTTATCGTAACACCATTATCATGGAAACTAATTAATTTAAGATATTAGGTGTATTTTTTTTTTTCCAGAAAACAGCATATAATTTAAATCTAAATATATACAATATATAAAGGAAAAAATATAGTCATCCCTCTACTAGAGGTATGAGCACATAAGGGACACATAAGCTAATATACACCTAATATAGACTCGTTTTACTTCTATTCATTTATTTCCACACCCTTAGTTCACTAATTTCCTTTACTATCATGAATAATATTTTACACACAAACCATTGTATTGATAATTAGAAAATAAATTCATGTATCATCATTAATTAATTTTTTTATTTGTAATTAAATTCTAATGTGAAAATTAGGATATTACATACATAATGGGTAGTATTGAATTAGGGGTGTTATTACTGGCGTAAGAAGGCTAACGATGGGGCACATGACAAGAATATTGTCACCCCTGAATAATTGATGATTCAGCTAATGGTGAAAGACAATCAATTATCAGTATTGTCGTGATCATTTAAAAACGACTTAAATTTTTTTATTTATAATTAAACCTAGAGTTCCAAACCAACACGAGAGATAAATGATAACCAAGTAACTACTGACTAATAAGCTCCTAACACTAGGGTCACCATGTTAAGCTCGTCATTTTGTCCCTAAAAGATCCCTAATATTTTTGTATCAAAAAAAAAGATCCCTAATATTTCCAAATTAGGTGATTATTTATTGATTAATGAAATTATTCTTGCCTCATGCTTCCAATCTTTTATTGATCATTTTTTGATTAAGGTTGGAGATATTAATGGGAACAAACTTGGAATTTTATACCAATAATCATCATGATCTTTTGTAAATTAAAAGTCTAGATAATATTTGTTTTAATTTACAAGTTGGAAAGCAAGGGTGATAAAAAAAATTAAAAAATCTACATTTGAATCTCAATACATTTATATAATTATAATAATTTAAAAATATTTTATTATTTTCAAGAGATTAAGTGAAGGAAAATAATTAAGGCTTTAAAGATAAAGCTCATTTGAACTTTAGAACTGACTTTTAAGTTTAAAGTCTAAATTTTTTTTCGTAAATACGTATTTAGAATTAATATAGACACCGGGGAAGTATTTAATAAACATGTATACAATTTTAAATAAATAAAATATAAAATATCTCCTTAATAAATCTATTTTATATATATATATATATATATATATATAAAAACTTGTGGAAACATTTTCACAAACGGCATCTATTGGAAATATTTGACTAGGAAATGATCAGCTCTAATAAGCAATGTCACTAAAGGAATTAATATTAACTGTGTCAAATTGCAGTTTGAGAAGCCCAAAAAATATGTGCATCAATGATAAAAGAGTTACAAGACATGAATGATGGTGGGCAATAATCACAAAAGAGTGACATATAACAAAGAGTTATGATATGGGTAATAATGACAAAACAATCATAATTTAGTATATGAATGTTTGATAAAAAAGAGTTACAAAAAAGGAAAAAAAAAAACTTACAAATATGGCCATTAATAACAAAGATATGAATATTTAATAATGGTGATATGACAATTCCTAACAAACCAAAGGAGCTAACATTTCAATAACAAAATGTGTACTAAAAAAACGAGTTAAGCATTAATGGTTTGAGAAGCCCAAAAAAATTTGCCAAGAGATTAACCTTCCATTAACCCATAGGTTAACATTTAGAAAAACACATTTCCCAAAAAAAAAAAGAAGGGAAAAAAAGGGGTTAAGGATTTATGATTTGAGAGGCCCCAATTAATTTACCAAGACCTTTCACAATTTGTAGAATTTTTTTTTTTTTTTTTTTTTTAAAAAGGCAGTTCAAGGGAAAAAAAACTATTACCCAAAGGGGTTAAGGATTTATGATTTGAGAGGCCCCAATTAATTTACCAAGACCTTTCACAATTTGTAGAAATTTTTTTTTTAAAAAAAAAGCTTTGGAAATGCTTGACGTCATCGCTTGTACTAAAAATAAGAATTTAGGATTGGGTATAAACAGTACTACCCAAAAAAAAAAAAAAAAAAAAAAACACTCAATCCTTGACGAAATTTACCACGAAATTTTTTACATGGCAAATTCCATAAAAAATCCATCGGAAAATTTAATTGACGCAATTTTTTCGTGACTAAATTACTTACGAAATTCCGCCATGGAATTTTTCCATGGCTGATTCCGTGGCAAAAATTAAAAATTTATTAAATTACATATTAAAGATAATATTTATAATATTATAGCATTAATTATTAAATATTTTTAATTAAAAATAAAAATATTATTAGTAATGAATATTATATTATTATTAATTAATATTATATTCATAAATTTATAAAAAATAATATTTATAACATTAAAATATTAGTTATTAATTAATTCTATTTAATCCTAATTACAATTATATTATTAGTTATTAATATTATATTTACATTTTTCTACTAAAATAATATTTATAAATTTACTATATTATCTATTATTTTATTTTATTTAAAAATAAATTATTACTTATTAATATTATATTTATCATTTTATATTAAAAATAATATTAATAATATTAAATTATTAATTATTAAGTAATTTTAATTAAAAATATAGGGTTAAGTAGCAAATTTACCGCGAAGTCTTTGCTGAGGAGCAATGTTACCCCGAAAGTTTCAAAACATAGCAATGTTGCCCATTTCCATTAAAAAGTTAATGGTCAATGTCAATTTTTTGACAAACAATGTTATTTTTTTAAATGAGAATAGGGCAACATTGCTATGTTTTGAAACTTTTAAGGCAACATTGAAACAAAAATAAAAAAAAATTTTTAAAGGCAATATTGCTATTTGCTCTTAAAGATCTATACTTTTTTGAATTTGAAATTTGCTACTTAACCCAAAAATATAATTCAATTTTAAGAAAATTGGCTAAAAATATACTTATAAGAAGATTTATTAAAGATTTAAAATTTTTGAATTTGAAATTAATTAATCATAAACGTAGGTTTTTTATATATACTTATATATATAACAAGGGTTTTATACTTCTTATGTCACATGAGAAGAAAACTTCTCCTGCTAGCAACCAAACGACACCGTTTTGGTTGTAAACCCTGTTTTATTATTTTATTTCCTTCTTTCGGACGTTCGAAGCTGCTCTTGACTCTACCGACCTCGTTGCTTCTCGCCTTCATCGTCTTTTCAGTGAAGAAGATTAAATCATACGATCCAGCATCCAGGTTTCAATTTTTTCCTTGCGTATTGTCAAAATACGACTTCAATCAGAGTATAGGCTATGTTTTTGTGTTATGAATCAACGAAGTGAAGTTTAGTGATATTCAGAAACTATCTGCCCAACAAACAAATCAGTTATATATATATATATATATATTTTTAAATGTTCTCTAATGCCAAGCTCTTGGGATAATTATCATCTGAGTGGCGAGGTTCTGGTTATTTAAGCTTGATGACAAAAAGTCAATTCGACTAGGTTTTAACCCTTGGAAGATTTGTATTGTCCTTGTCAGAGAGGGCTTTAGCATTCTGTATCCTGGTTCCTGGGCAGTCTAAGAATTCCTATGTGGGCTGTTTAATTCTGCTTGTAGAAGTTCTAAACAGTACTGGATCACTCTGCCTTCTAACCATGTCTTTGCAAAATAAATTAAAACCTTTTTGGATTTACTTTCTATGAAAATAACAAAATTTAGACTTCTCCACAATATTGTTTTTATTCTTAATTCATAGAAAATGAATTTTGGGGTTTGGATTTTCTGATATACGATAAAAATTGTTTGTACTTGAAGCTGAGGTGCCTGCTTTATGTGTTTGTATCTGACCGTTCTTATTATTTGCTCTGCTTTTTATACTTCTCTTTTCATAAGCCTATTATATTTGATTCAATCTCTAATTTTACTAGAGAAGCCTATCATGCAAATATATTTGATGATTTCCTTTGTCCTTGGCATAAAATTTTAATATATTCATTTGCGGTAGAAATCGAGTGATCCAATCACTCAATTTCTATAGAAACAAACTAGAGTGAACTGGTTATATTTCCTCACTTTTGGTATCCTATTTTCGATTTTTCATGCATCAAAATTCAAGCTAATTCTTGAAATATAATATTTTGCAGAATTGAGATTTTTCTCCATGATGGATCACTCTCAAATTATAACTATTGAAGATATTGACATGAGTAAAAGTTTAGTACGTGTAGAAGATATTGTTGATTTGGAAAAAAATACGGTTGAATTTGGAGAAGACGATCTTAGTGAAATCATGGCAAACAAAGATGGTGAATGTGGGGAAGATAATGCACATGAAATTGTGGGAGGTGTTGATACTGAATTAAGCGAGACCCTTATTTTAACTAGAGTTTTTGAGACATTAGAAGAAGCTTATGCTTTTTATAATGCTTACGCAAAAGGTAAGGGGTTCGGAATACGTAAGCAATACCTAGCAAGAGTACAATTACAAAACAACCATATAGGTGGAATTATGTGTGTTCAAAGCAAGGTGTCAAGAGACTAGATGATAAAAGAATTGATGTGTCAAAAGGCAAAGGGATACAAGGACTAATTGTTTGGCGATGTTACAAGTAAAGTTGGTGGATGGCCTATGGAAAGTGGAGAGGTTCAATGATACACACAATCATCCATTGATTAACACTCTAACAAAGGTGAAGAAGTTTCTTTCTCAAAATGCATTGAGACGCTCGGATTTGACAAAATCTGTTGTTTCTAAGCTTTATCAGGAGGGTTTAACATCTTTAAAAATTTCAAAGGTTGTGAGCGCTATGAACAAAGAGTTTGATCTTACTCCAGTTCAAATCAACAATATAATATCCATCCAGCGAAAGAATAATGTGGGGCGAGAATGTCAGGGCATCATCAAACACTTTCAAAGGAAGTCCATGGTTGATGGAGCATTTTATTTTGATATGGATTTAGCAGAAGATGGAACATTAAGAAGCATATTCTAGGCAGATGGTAGGTCAAGAGCTGCATATGCTCATTTTGGTGAAGTCCTTATCTTTGATGTAACTTATAAAACAAACAAGTTCAAGTTTCCTTTTGCTCCTTTTGTGGGGTTTAATCACCATGGCAGACAATTTTATTTTCTACTGCTTTGTTGGAAGATGAAACGGAGGCAACATTTACATGGTTGTTTGAACAATTTCGGACATGTATGTTTGACAAGTCTCCTGTTGCTATTATCACTGATCAAGATAAAGCTATGGGAAAAGCAATTGCCAAGATATTTCCAGGAGCACGACATCATTTTTGTGCTTGGCATATAAAGAAACATGTTATGGAGCATAGTCAAGCACTACGCGCACAATTTAAAGATAGTTTTGGTGTTGACTTCCGTGTGTGGTACAAAAGTCGAAACACTGATAAGTTTGAAGGCAAATGGAAAGTATTGAGGAATAAATATGATATTAAAACAAATAGTTGGTTGGCTAACATGGATGCTTCACGTCATCATTGGGCAAAGGCATACTTGAAAGATACATTTTTTGCAGGAATGACCACAAGTGGCCGAAGTGAGAGCATCAATGCATTTTTTGATGGATATGTTAACTCTAACACAATGTTAAATGATTTTTGCATCCAGTATGACAAAGCAATCAAATCTAGGAGGGATGCGGAGGAAGATGAGGATTTCAAAACTAGAAATACAAAAGCAATTTTGGAGACTAATCATCCTATTGAAGCAATAGCTGGAGAACGATACACAAGAAAATTATTTCAAATTTTCAAAAATGAGTGGAAGGCTGCCATACTTGATTATTTTCATGAAAAAATTGCAACAAAGGAAAACCTTATTACGTACCGGGTGGGGTCTCCTGAAGTTGATAAAGAATGGTGGGCAATTGTCCAATACCATTTGACAGAAAGCTTCATAGCTCAATGTTCTTGTGCAAAGTTTGAGACTATGGGGTTTTGTGTAAACATATTCTACACATTATGAGGAAGAAACAAATAATGACCCTTCCCAAAAAATATATCTTGTCTAGATGGACCATGAATGTAAGCTATAAGCTGCAAATCTTGTGTCCATTTATGGTGAAACAAATCAAAATGAAATTAGTGCATTGTCTTTGTGGTCGATTCATTCAAAGTGCACTTTGGCTATTTCTGAAGCAAGAGATTCTATTTGTGAGATTAAAAGGTTTGATGCTATGGTTGCTGAATTTTTGCAACAACAATTGGAAAGAAAAAGAAAGAGAGGTGAAGATGAACTAGTTACCCAAACGATTCCACAAGCTTCACTTATTAATGATGTGTGTGATCCCACTCAACCAGTCAAAACTAAAGGGTGTCCAAAGGTTGCTTCACGAATAAAATCAAGCATAGAGTTGTCGACAAAACAACAAAAAACTTGCAGTTATTGTCAAGGGAAGGGTCATAATAAAACAGGTTGTCAGATGCTAAAGGTACTCATTTCTAAATTTTCTATTTATGTTTGTGATTTCATTTTTAAACTTGATGAAAATTTTGTGAAGTTTCATTTGTAGATGGAAGTTGCAAGAGAGAAGCAAAAAGAATAGGAGCATTGCAAGTGTTTCAAATGTATATGAATAAGTTTTTTGTGTATATACAATCATTATGATATGGGTTTTTTTGGTGACTTTCATTAGATTTGATAATCAAATGTAAAGTCAACTTGCTGATTTTTGATTTGTACAAAAGAACTTCAATGCATACAACAAGTGTAATATATTAAAGTTAGAAATGAATGAAGTTGCTGAAATTGTAATTGCTCAAACTGAAACTCTATCAAAATGAGTAATAGCTAATACAATTACAAAAGTCATTATACATATCAAGTAACAATTAGCTTCATTTATTTGTTTAGCCCAAAAAAGGAAGTAAATAATTACAAGTTTCCAATTCATCTATGAAAACTTTGGTTGATGATCCAGAATTGGCAATCTCCATCCGCTTCTCTATAATCAAGTAAAACCAACAAGAGTATACTACATATCTAAATAATCATCTGGGTCCTCATAAAAATCTGGCTTCTCATCATCTGAATCACGAAAATATATAATCTCACCCATGGTAGAATCCTCCTTTTTACCACTTGAAATGGGTGTTGTCTCATTGCTGCTCTCTTCAAGTGATCTTCTGCCATCATAAATTTGTATTCATCTACAATTTCCTAGAAGAATAAAGAGTATAAGATGATATACATCATGGAAACATCTGTAAGAAAAGGAACAAATAAGTGAGGAGCAAGCAAGAATAAGTTCGAGTGAAAGAACTGACTTGTTAGCAAGACTTTTTTATAACCAAACCCTTCCTTGGACCTGATAGTAATTCTCCTAGAAAATTTTGATATACAATACAACTTAAATTTTAACTACTGTGGAGTACTCTATACTAAAAACTAATCATTTTAGCTTTGGTGCATTATTCTATCATATTTATATACCAAACTACAAATTCGTCTCATCTCTTTTGGATATCCATTCTTCCTAACTTGTTACTGACTCATCAACCAGAAATTGCAGCCAACAAACCACATCAAGGTGAGTAAACCATCAATACAGTATAGTACCAAATAGCATCATTGGAGGGAGACATTTATTTTCTACTTTCATATCGTTTTTCCAGCTCAAAATCTACAAAATTCCTCATCATTTGAGTAAATTAGGTATGGCTCAGAACAAGTTCATACTCATCAACAGATTGATCAAACATATTCATGCCACAGGATTCAAATGTAATAAGATTCAAGAAAAAAAAGTGCAACTCTAGCTACAATATTTACATCAGCATGTAGGCAAACAGGCAATTCATCACCCTAAGAACAAGGAAGCAGAAGACACAATTTGCAGCAATCAAACCAAATAGTAATGCACATCAAATTGAACCCGTTAGTACAAACAAATATGAATTATCAAAATTCCTAGAAAAATGGTCAGAAACGAAGGCTTACAAGAAAAGACAGGATCCACAAATAAGGAATCAGTATGATATCTCAATAAGACTGTACAATGGTTAACCTAAAATAACAACACAGCATAAGATGCAAACAAAGTAAAATACGAAGTGAAATGCATTTACCAATATCCTAGTTCTTCCTTAATACAACCGTAAGCCTGCAATCATATTCTTTTCAACAGCAAAACAATACACTGCAGGTATAACATCTCCTTTGTAGAAGTCACAAGGAAGAGCACATGCAAGAGATTCCAAAGGAGTACATAGACAAACAAATGTGTGAAAAAAATGACAGAAAAAAAAAAGAGATGAAAAAATCACCAAGAACTCTTCTTCTTAGACCCGGAAGAGTACTCCAGATACCATTGTACGAACTTCCTGAGCCCCGTCTCCAGATTAGTGGTAGGCCTATAGCCAAGCTCACTGTGCGCCAAGCTAATATTAGCATGTGTGAATTTAACATCACCATTCCTAGGCATCGGTAACAATTTCTTCCAAGTGAAGGTGCATAACAACAAAATAGTGAAGCATAGGGCAGATAGTTTTTGAATGTCACTAAACTTCACTTCGTTGATTCATAACACAAAAACATAGCCTATACTCTGATTGAAGTCGTATTTTGACAATACGCAAGGAAAAAATTGAAACCTGGATACTGGATCGTATGATTTAATCTTCTTCACCGAAAAGACGACGAAGGCGAGAAGCAACAAGGTCGGTAGAGTCAAGAGCAGCTTCGAATGCCCGAAAGAAGGAAATAAAATAATAAAATAGGGTTTACAACCAAAATGGTGTCGTTTGGTTGATGGCAGGAGAAATTTTCTTCTCTTGTGACATAAGAAGTATAAAACCCATATAACAATATGTAATAATAGAACGTAGGTTTATTATGGGGCAATTAGCAAAGGCACGCGAGGGCACCAAGAGCATGAGGTTGTGGGTTCAAAAAGGAAGAGAGGCAATTTTAGGAATTAAGAGATGCAGACACATGGTAGCGTAAGGAATTTGTGCGAAACTGAAATACCTTCAGAAATTTATTTGTGATGCATCTATTTGCGACAGAAATGGATTTCGTAGGAAATTCCATCGGAAAAGTTGAATTCCGTGGCAAATTTTGTCAAAAATTCAATGTTGTTTTGTAGTGTAATGGCCTACTCCACATGAGTTGTCGCATTTTGTAGTCGAGCTATACATCCATTCCATCCTCAAAATGTGGCAAACAATCGACGAGACCTTATCTACCAAATCAAGGGTAGCAAGGCCACCCGTGTTAATGTTGCATTTGAATAGGAAATGGGTTGGACACAAAAGTACTCCACCATATGATCCTTGGAAGGTGGACATGATTATCGTGGAAAAATAGGTTTGCCAATCATGAAGTTTCTCTAATCATGCCCAACGTCTATAATATCGCTTACATTGACTCGTGAAAAATATGCAAGTAATCACAATTGAAGGTTTTATCACTCAAAAGAGATTGATAGAATGATATACGAGGGAGCTCCAAGGGGGTGAGGTTTACCACTTTCAAACTTGCGAAGTACTTGATTCAACAATAACAAATATAGAATGATCCCGCACACATAAAGAAATAATAATTTATAATAAGTTATTAAATTCCCATTATTTATTTAGTAATGTACAAACATAAAGAAACAAAATGAAATGGTATGTGTTCTGGTGTAGAACACAAATGTCTAGCCTGATGGGCTAGTAGGTTGATATTGGACCTAGATGCTCAATCTGGGTAACTATGAGGTAGAAAACCAGAAGAGCGTGGATCACTGTACACAGACTAGGCTTTCACCAAAGGGGGTTGTGTGTGTGCATAGTGTGGCAATATGTAAATAGTTCAAGGTTTAGAACGTATGCACCTTAGGGTTTGACCTATGTATTTATAGAGTATACCTTAGGTTGAGTTCCATGGGCCTCACGTGATATATGGCCCGAGTATCGTAACCACTATATCATATCCTTAAGATCTTCCCTAATCATGGGTAAGTTTAGATCCTTCATTGTAGATAGAGCTTCATACATGTTATATTCATTGTTGGGTTGTACTGCTATTGGGCCTCATGTAGGTCTGTACCAGTTGCCCCCCAGCCCAGTAGTTTAAACTTTTGAGCTACCGGGATGTATTTTGCCCCCAGACAGGTTGCTGAGTTAGATTGCCATGAACCGTACCCTTTTGCCTATCTACGGCGTATTGCCGAATTGGTTTACGTTAATCCCGATTATCGATGTCATTTGCTCAAAGATCCGAAGTAATGTCTCAAAGATCCGAGGTAATGTCAAGGGGTTCTCTTGACTTCGAGGTAATGCCCTTCCACAGGTGCCATGATAGCCAACTAACACCTGGCTACCCTAGATTCGTGAAGGGTTTCAACCACCACGCCTAGCCGCCTGTGATTTCTGAGCGCATTTAATGTAGCCATCACGTCGTGTAAGTCAGCCCTACTTTTTACCCCTGACGCTTCGGCATCGTAACGTTCATAATTCGTATTTCCCACCATTCCCCACACTCTTTACCTTTGCGATTCCTCTCTTCTCCTCAGAAAATTCTATTCTTTCTTGCAACAATCATCTCTCTGCGACCCATGGATCTTGCTGCTTCGAACTTCTCCGACTCTCATTCAATCAGGTATATCTATCATCTCCCATCATTTTTCTGGTGCAATTTGAAGTTTGCCAGTTCTGTCATTTTTGTTTCTCGTCTTTTCGTCTCTATATCGCTGTCGAAGCTTATTTTTGGGCTTTCTGGATAAGTTTCGGTAGGAATATATGGGTAACCTTTGAGTTCTAGTCTTCATTCATATGTCTGTATATCACTGTGCCTGGGAGTATCCGTCGTCTAGTCTCGCTTCGGTTCCCCCTCCTTATCACGCCTTTTGTGTCTCTATAGGTTTCACTTTCTAGTGGTGATGAATAAGATTAACCATTTTCCCTCTTCGAGTCAAAACATAACTCCAGAAGAGGAGGAGTCACTTTGTGTACTTTATCCTCGAACCAGTTTTTGGTTATTTCGTTCGCCTCTGACCAAAGAGCAAAGGCTAGCCCTCTTGCTCCGCGGTGGAACTGGTAGGAGGAGTGTTAAGGAAAACCGACCTGCGGTCGCTAGGACACAGGCTGAGATTTCCGCCAATATTTTTCCTCGCGGCCTCGGCCAGGTGATCCTGATGCCATCCCCGCATTACCCATCAACTTCTGTAAGGTTCCCCCTCGCGTAAGGTCGGAGTACCTTCCAGGAAGATACCTCGACCCATGTTGGGACTGTATCGCTCTGAGTTCTCAATATATCACAGAGGGCCTAGATTCTATGGCCAACGCCACCTTAGGCTCATGTCGCCATAATTCTTCCTCCGTCTCCACCTCGGCCATTAGGAGCCCACACCATCCCAATCCGGCCGTCTTTCATTCTTCACACAATGACTTGCCTTCTTTAGGTATATCGCTTGAATTTTGATTTTCCCTTTTTTGCTATAGGTATACATGGAGTCGCCTTCGCCATCCAATAGCATACCTTCCAACATTGGGGAATCAGATTCTGCCAGTGCCCCTCAGGTCCTGCTAGAGAAGTACCCTTGGGTTACTCATGAGGCGCTCACTACGCACTCTCTGATGACTGCATCCAATAGCGCCAAGCTGACTTGGGGGAGTTTGTCGGCTGCACTTAAGCCCTCCAAACGACGCGAGCCCGTTTGTTCCAAGCAGGAGAGAACCAACCCGTCTTTGTTCCAAGTGAGGTCCCCTAGGAAACTCTTTCACGCCTTCTCGAAGTCCTTCAAACACTTTAAGACCAACTTCTTTAAAGTTGTTGCCATTTCTGGGCAACAACCATGGTCATCTCGGCCCCGAGTCCAAGAATGTGGAATGAGAGGGAACCAACCCGTCTTTCTTCTTCTTTATATCTTGTAGTAACATGATGATGTGCTTTTTAAGTGAATAATTGAGGATTAAGCTCCTGGAAAAAGACAATCAAAGGTTGTCATTGTCAACATCATTTAAAAATGAAATACATTTTTTTATCTTTGAAGTTCCAAACCAACCCAAGAACCAGCCCAAGAAACCAGGTGACTAATATGCTATTACAAAAAAATATAATTGGCACTTTCAATGTCTAGTTTTAGGACTAAAAGAAGAAGAGAACACAATGAAGTTGGTCCGTTTACATCTCTCTCGAGAAAAAAAAAATCTCTCATATCTCTCTCAGATGTCTCTCACGCAAAAGATATCTCAATATTCAAAATTTATAAACATTGCAGATAGGAGTTGAGTCACGGTTTCAAACGTTCTTAGGCAAAAAGCTCACCGTCGAATTATTGTGTCATTGAACCGACACACCCTCTCGTAAACTTCATTTTTAGATCTCTCCCTCTCACTCTCTTCACCACTTCGCATCTCTCCTCCTTGGCCCCTTCTCAGTAAAATTTTCTCTTTCAAAAAAAAAATCTTTCTCATTCTAACTCGGTCAACTCGGCCGGTTTATGCCGAGTTGACCCCGTGTCAACTCGGGACCCCGGTTTGGATCCTAACTCGACCGGGTCTCTGGCGGATTCGTCGGTTTTCGTCGAACCGGCCGGTCCTGGTCCGGTTTCAGAACATTACTTTCAACGTCTAGTTTTAGGACTCCTAGATGTTCGTTTCTAGGGAAACGTGTATGTAAGTGTCGTTGAAATTTTGAGTAAATACCCTTTCTGGTTCCTGACAAAAAACACGGACCCCATTTTGGTCCCTTACAAAATAATCGACCCTTATTCCTCCTTTTTATGGACTAAAAAGGACCTTTTGGAAATTGGTAAGAGATTAAAATGTCAACCAATCGACCCTTATTCGTCCTTTTTATGGATTAAAAAGCACTTTTTTTTTTAAGGGACCAAAATGGGGATCGCGTTTTTTGTCAGAGACCAGAAAAGGTATTTACTCAAATTTAAAAATATAAGCCTTTGTTTAAATTTAAAATGACTATTTTTAGTTGTAAGTCACTTACAAAGACTATTTTTCAAGTTGTTTTCAAAACAAATGTTGTAAGCCTTTGACAATGACCATTTTATAGAAAACAAACATTGAAAGTTAGTTTTTTTTAACATGTAATTCATATTTTCTACCCACAACATTTAAAAAACAACCAATTCCCAGAAAATATATATGCATGTATATATCCAAAACATAACACTACTAAGCAAGTAAGTATATAAATACATCCAGCACTTCATAAATATAATCAAGTACATGTTCCAAAACTAAATATAGATCAACTTAAACAAATATAATCAAGTATCCACACGTTCTCTGAACCACTACACTATATAAAAGAAACATTTTATCTCTACACATCATATATATGTTGTAGAAGATTTCCTACCAAAAGGTTTAAGAATCAAATTAATGTTTACAAAAAATATGCGCGCAAATTGAAGAATAATTAAGTTAATATAAATCAATCAATTAAATGAAATAACTAGCAATTCAATTACAAGAACAAAAATAAAAATCATTTGATAATCAAAATGATCACCTATTCAATTTTTGTAGTAGTGAAGTCGGCTATAATAAAGCCATACACGTGATCATTTATTGATTTATGGCAATATTTGCCGCGTTAAATAATTTATTGACCATTTTTCAATTCTAATGCTGAAAGTCAGAAATCATACTAGAAACTAATTTGAACTTTTATACCAATAATCTTCATAATCTCTTGTAAATTAAAACAATATCCATGAAAGTATTTTAATGATGAGTAAAATAATAGGACTACCCTTTATTACCTTAATCACATAAACGACCACTCCATTTTAAAAATATAACTTTAGTCTAAACCACAAGCATCGTTAAAGAATATTCTAAAAGTATTCTTCAAGTATATATTTTAAATAAAAACCATATTAAATTAAATTTTGTTTACTAATTTACCCCTCATTATAACAAATCCCTAATTTATCTATTAACATTAAATTCTCAAAATATTAACAATTTGATCAAAATTTTGAGTAACTTTCTTAACAAAAACATCTTTAATGAAACATATTTAAAAATTTTGAATTATAATATATTAATATAAGAATCTCAAAATTATATCAATATATATAGGGAAAATGTTTTATAAAGAACTTTAAAAATTGTAAATGACAAAAAGGTGTTACAAATATTTATAATCCCAAAGAGATGTTAGTATCTAATTTATCCGTTTAAAATTACAAGGAAATGACCAAATTGCCTTTACATACATACATATGTGCGTTGTGTAGATATGTATATTTATATATATATATATATATATATATATATATATATGTGTGTGTGTATAATCTATGTGTGTATGTATATATTTATTTAAAAAAATTAACCCCATCGGCTGCCATTAGAGCTCCGGTGGCCGGGCTGACGACAACCACCCTTTGCTAGTGGCCAAAGCTTGAGTGGGCGGGCGGCCATCGAAGCTATGGTGGTAATATTTCGTCGGGAATTAATATTCCCAAGTGGAGGGGGTGGGGTTCAAACTCTCATCACTTGGTTTGACCAAAAAGTTGGTGGCCCAATACATTATTTATATATATAAACTTTTGATCTTTAACCCAAGCCTTTTTTTTTAAGTTTTGTTAATGAATTCACGGGATTCCATTAGGTTTTAACAACTCTCGTTTACCAAGTAAAAAATTTCACGTAATCAGGTCATTCACAAGTTTTATTAAGAAATTCAAGATATATCATTAGGTTTTAACAACTTGTAATCTTGTGATTATTCTATATTCGCTCTTATGTGTAATAGTAGTCCTTTTCGAAGAGCAGTAATTGCTCTGTTCGGCTAATTTACTGCTTTGTTCGGCTGATAGTTAACCTGCAAATGTCACGATCTTGTAGAACCTGCCATTGAAATAAATCTGCCGCGGATTTCTTGGCCACTATTAACCATCCAAGTATATTTGCATAATTACTAGTTTTCAAAAGAGCATATTGGATGGGGACCAAAGACTGCCATCATTATCTATATATATATATATAAATGGGTTTGTCATTTGTCATGTCACTTGACATAAGGTTATGTCAAGTCACCCCAAAACTACGTCGTTTTGGGGTTAGAGAATTAACGAACTCTCAAAACAACGTAGTTTTGGGAGTTAATGGAATTAATAAAGGGTGTTTTTGTATTTTTGATTTTATATTTATTATATGAATTTTACTAAAAGATCATTCATTAATTCCCCTAACTCAAAACTACGTTGTTTTGAGAGTTCATTAATTCTTCTAACCCTAAAACGATATAGTTTTAGTGTGACAACCTAACTTTATGTCAAGTGACATGACAAACGACAAATATATATATATATATATATATATATATATATATATATATATATATATATAAGTTAGTTATCTTAAAAAATGGTTAGTAATGTTTAGAAAGACATTTGTGATAGATTTAAAATTTAAGGGAGGTAGTTTCCCTTGTTCATTTCTTCTAAGTTTCTATCACAAACAAATTTTTTTATTACTTTATATTCAAATTATTAATAAAGATATATTGAAAATAATGAAATTAAATATTAGTATATTATCAAATCCGTTGAGCTATAATAGTATATTTTCATATTTTTCAGTATACCTTAAACATTAGTTTTCTTGAATATAAACTAGAGTAAGATGCCATTTGGATTTTTTAAAAAAAAAAAAATCGACTTTTTTCCTTTACAAAAAAGTGCTTTAATTAAAAGTTAAGCTATTTTACGTTTAGATGCACTATTTAAAAAGTATTTTTAAATAAAAATACTGTTTGAATAATAAAATAGAGAAGCATTTTTTTTATTAGTAAAATCTAATAAAATATAAGATAACTTAAAACTTCATGATCAAATGAATAGTAATTTCTACTCAAAATGGTCAACTACTATATATTATAACCAATGTATTAATTAAAAATAAACCCTTAAATAAATAAAAATAGCAAGGTGTAATGAAAAGAATAAAAGTCAACCGAACTAAATAAATCCAGCCCCACTTATTGTAACTTTGTTTACATAATAGATCATTTAAGAAATGCTTGTAACAATATTAATTCTTCACTTGGTGAACAGTTAGTCGCTCCACTTGTGATATGGAGGTCACACTATTATATCCACCATTATTTTCTACCTACCATGCTTATCTATTGATGGTTCTCTTTATTTATATTCTTAAGAGCAATTTTGAGTTCAAACAAAGTGTATCAATAAACAATTATGACCATATTGTCTAAACAAAATAACTCTGTTTCCATAATTTCCAAAAAATATGGTCATAATTGTTTAGACAATATCCAAACAATTATATATAGTTTAATTAAATAATTCAATCAAAATATTAAATAATTGGTCCGTATTTAGTTTCTTATTTTCTTTTAGTCTTATTAAAAATGAAACAGATTAAAAGATAAATATGATTTCTCCCCGTTCCTATGATATATATATATATATATAATCTATCTATCTTTTAAAAAAATGGTTAGTTATATTTAGAAAGATATTTGTGATAGACGCTTGTCCATTTCTTCTAAGTTTCTATCACTAACAAATTTTACTAATAAAGATATATTGCAAATAATGAAATGAAAGTAAATATTAGTATATTTTCATCTCCGTTGAGCTATAATAGTATATTTTCATATTTTTCAGTATACCTTAAATATTAGTTTTCTTAAATATAAACTGGACTAAGAGGCCCTTTGGATAGGCTTTAAAAAAAAGTACTTTTTTTCCTTTACTCTTTAAAAAAGTACTTGATTATCTTAATAAATTGGGAACGGCCGACCAAAAGGGTCTCGGTGACTGATCACTACTCGCCAGAACCTCATTCAGATCGCCTTACGGTGATCTCTTTCCTACCGAGGCATGCAAACCCCCATCGTGTCCCAGATCACATTTGCTTTAATTAGAAGTTAAGCTATTTTACGTTTAGATGCACTATTTAAAAAGCACTTTTAAATAAAAATGCTATTTGGATGTTAAAATAAAGAAGTACTTTTTTACTAGTAAAATTACCATTAAATGAGTATAAAACGCAAGATAACTTAAAACTTCATTATCAATAATGAATAGTATTTCCACTCAAAATGGTCGACTACTATATTATAACCAATGCATTAATTAAAAATACGCCCTTAAATAAAATATATAAAAAAATTGCAAGGTGCAATGAAAAGAATATAAGCCAACCAAACTAAATAAATCCAGCCCCACTTATTGTAACTTTGTTTACATAATAGCTCATTTAGGGAATGCTGGTAACAATATTAATTCTTCACTTGGTGAAAAGTTAGTCACTCCACTTGTGATATGGAGGTCACACTATTATATCCACTATTATTTTCTAATTACCATGTTTATCTATGGGTGGTTCTCTTTATTTATATTTTTAAGAGTGAATTTGAGTTCAAACAAAGTGTATCAATAAACAATTATGACCATATTGTCTAAACAAAATAACTATGTTCTCATAATTTCCAAAAGAAATATGTTTAATAAGTGCAATGAATAGACCATAACAAAAATTTAGGTTCAAAAACTACAACATATAATCTCATGTTCAACCTCAAATAGAAATTCATGTTTAAGTTCAAACATGACACTATACTTTAAACTATTTGTAATGTTGTACATCTTCAACTTTAAACATGCTCAAAAATGAGAGAGCGTGATGAGGTTCATTTTCCATGTAATGAACAAATGCCTCTCTATTTTGTTTGTTGATAAACATTCGAGAGGCCAACAGTATGGAGGGCTACCATTCACCAAGCTCGACAACTATTTTAACAAAAGAAGACATCTACTCATGCTAAAATAGTCATTTGCACTCGATGTTGGTCCTGTTGTTTGTAACATCTGGTCAATATTTTCAAGGATTCGGTCAAAGGAGTGTTGTAATTTGTCGCCTATCCCTTGTCTTTTCTCTTCTTTCCTCCCCTCTTCCTTTTTCTTGGATCATTGTTTCATACACTTGGCATCTGATTGTGATATGAGGGACGTTCCTCAGTATCCCCTTCACCACCCCTTCATCTTCCAAAGCATATCATTATCATTAATTGGCTCATCATCTATGGCTTCCTCCTCGTGACGTGACGAGAATACGTTCGCGCGGCATAAAAGCAACATAACCAAGAGCAACTACATCTCTAAACATATTTCCATCAAACTTATGAATTTTGGACCTTACTTCCAATTCAAATATTTTGGAGTCTCCTGTAATGAAAAGGAATTAACAATTAATAAGTAAATTACAAACTAATACAGGCATAAGACTTGCAATGTTGTTACAATTAATGAACAATACATACTTTGCCCTTGGTGAGCCGACTCTCACGGAGGTACTATTATGGTGTTCTTCACCGAGTCTTAAACCCCCACCATATAAACCCTTTACAATTTTCCATAAATTCTTAACCAAGCAAAAACAAAGATACAAAATAATCCAATCAAAATATTAAAAATTATTTATGTAGTCTATTGTGTGTTTCTGTATGTATGGCTCAGATTTTGCTTCAACATTAAACGGAGACAAAAGTCAAGTATCAAGGCTCATGGGGTTGGTGCTTGGGCGCACACACGAATTTCTTTATTAACCATACTTTTTAAAATAAGTACCTATCGAAAATAATTAAATATTATATATATATATATATCTTAAAGGGTCTGTTTGGTTTGACGAGAGGGGAGGGGAAGGGGGATTTTAATGGAGGGGAAGGGATGGAAGAGATTTTAATATTACCTTTGGATTGATTAGAAGGAAAGGGAGGGGAGAGTTTTTAATGTTACCTTATTTGGTTTAATTAAGAGGGGGAGGGGAGGGGAATATTTTTCACATTGGCAAATTTACCCTTGTATTATAAGAGAGATTTTAATATTGCCTTATTTGGTTTAGGAGATAAGGGGAGGGAAATTATCTTCACATGGACAACTTTTTGTAACTGATAAATTTAAGAAAATCTGAAGTTAAATGCCTACTTATTTTAGGCTTTTAATCGGACTTAGTTGTCCCTTGGCCAAACTAGGTCTCAATTATGGTTTTATTTAAGGGGCAAAACTTACGTCAAATTATTTATATAATTAAGTTTATGGGTAGATTTATAAAGGCATATAAATATTTTAACAATGGATAATAAAAAAAAATAAGGGTGAATATGAAAATTTACAAATCTTAATTGATATTATAAAAGCTGGCACAAAAACTTATAAGTGTTATTAGATATATATTTTTTCAGTCCAAATATTAGATTTTTTCTGCCAAAAAAAACGAAAGAAATCTGTATTCTTTGCCACACTGCCTCCGTCGTTCCCCGCTTCTCCCAAGTGAAGCCATCATCGCTCACTTCCCTGGAAATACAAGAAGAGGAATAAATTCAAATCTTTGACATAAATTACTCATTAACTCCTGTGCAGCATCAACTTCAAGCATTCTCAAATCTTCTCCTCTCCTCAGCTCGTCTTACTTCGTTTGCTAGCTCTGAATTTTAACGTTCTGTTCGCTCATATGGATTTTGACGAGTCAGAACTTGAAGTCGCTGAGATTATGCTTCAGATTCCTAATATAATTCGTGAAAACTTGCGTTGGGGTTCGAAGAAGAAGCGATCGAAGCGTAGGTCCCGATTCAAGATTCCTAACTCGAGGGAGGATACGGAACGGGAGAATCATGATCAACATCAGAACGATGAATCGTCCAAGATAAAGAAGAAGAAGAAGGCGATACGGTCTGGTGAAGAAGCTGACTCTTCACGTCATGGTCGTTCTTTTCTGTTCCATAATCTGAATATTCCTCTGAAAGAAAAAGAAGAAGAAATTGCAGCTGTTCCACCGAAGCCCATAATCAGAATTCACGTTCTGGTGAAGAAGCTGAATCTTCATGTCGTACTGGTCCCTTTCTCGTCCCTGATCTGAATATTCCTCTGGAAGGAAAAAAGGAAGAAATTGTAGCTGTTCCACCAAAGACCTTAAAGATCAGAGTGATCCGTTCAAAAGAAAGAAAAGTCTGAAGGAATTGTAGTTGATGGCTATATTCTGTTGCTGCTTGCTAAACTGTAGAAGGGCGAATTAACCAATTCATTATTTTGTTTATTAAGGATTTATAATGTAATTAATACCAAACATATGATTAAACTTCAACTATCGATTAATTATTAGTATAGGGATCGGTTTTGTTTTGTTGACGGACCTATGAAGAGTATTCTTCTTTTCCTTTACCGTAGGCGATGGCATTGCTTGTATTTATATATGGTCTTGATGAAGTAATGGCAGGTTAATTAGTAGAACTTGAAGAGGGTATAATAGTTTCTTTGAATTTGGAATCAAATAATGTTGGTGTTTTATCAAGTTTTTTAGATAAATGATATCAAATTTTCCAATTACACACGGCTACGTGTTCTATTTTTAAAATATTATCATTTAACTATTAATTCATTAGGGAAAAAAAAAAAAAACATGGTCAAGTGTGATTGCAGAGTTTGACCAAATGGATATGAGTAACTTGATGCAAGTTTTTTTTCTATACCTTAATTATCCTTCTGTCTTGTTTTAACCAAAATAAAAATGACTTAAATTTAGAGTTAAAGGAGGGAGTGCGTATATATCATACGCATATATATTTTTTTTTAAACTAAATTTTTATGTAAGGTACATAAATATTTTTTTCCTTAAATTTGAATATACAGTAATTTCTTAAAAGAATTATATTCTAATTAGTCTTCACCTTTTTAAAATTTAATTAACAGAATTTATACTAGTCAGGTTAAATTCATGATGATTAAATTAAATAATTCAATCAAATAATTAAAATTACCTATGCAATCTATTTTCAACTGCCTAAAACCCTAAACAGCTCAGCTTTAATTAAATATCAGCAATTCTTCTAGCTTTCGCGTCGTGTTTCTGTGCTGTGGGTTGAATCGTCCATGAGGAAAAAGGTCTCATGGTCTTCTAATTCTTCTGGTATTATTCCGTATTTAATTACAAAGCCAATAATATATGTATGAAATAAAATTTCCATTCTAACATTATATCTTAAAACTCAAATTCCCTCCATATAAATAATCTTTTATATGTAAATTAATAAAAATACTTTAAAACCTGCACAGAAAAAAGACCCCTGAGATAATATTAAATATATACTCTTTTCGGGGCCATTTCTTTTGCATCACCGTCTTCTAATCCTTCTGGTAATGCCTTCTTTTTTTTTTTTACTATTTTGTTACCCCAAGTGTTTTTTTTAATCTAAAATTGACGTGGAAAAAATAAAATATCGAATTGGAAATTTGGATAATGCATAGGAAAAGACCAGAATATTAAGAAAAAGACGAAGAGAAACCTTCAAATACGTACGGTCAAGGAAGAATTATTCCTTCTCAAGATTTAGAGATAAAAAATGTGGGTCTTGCTTCATTTAACAAAGTGTTTTTCATACATTGACCAAAATCAAAATACTCTTTTCGGTTGTTAATATAAAATATAGTTGACTTTTTGTTTTGATAGATTAAGGAAGTTAAATAAGTGACTTCATCATAACATATGTTATATATCATTGATTATATATTAGTTTATAAGTCACACAAATTAATTTAAAAGAAAAATAATAAATATAAATACTTTAAAATAGTATAATTTATTTAGCTTCTTTAATTTTCATAAAAAAGTCAAATATATCTTATATTTTAGAATAGAGGTTGTATCACCTTTTATATTTTTTACAAATATGTTTGTGAATATTGGTTTTATCACGATTTTTTATCTTAATTTAAATTTTTTAAAAAAAAAAAAAAAAACAAAACAACAAACACACAGATAGATGTCATAAGGTTATGGGCTTGATTGAACTAAGCATGCCTCAAAAAAAATAGTTTTCATGCCTTTAAACTAAGAAGCTATATATTAATGTTGTATTACTTGCTTTGAAAGCATGAAGTAGAGTACCCTATCTTTCTCATTTTTCTATTTTGTTTGAGCTTATGATATAGATTATAGAGTACTCTTTCTGATCCATATTATAAGGTATTAATTAACAAATGCTTTTGATATATATATATATATATAAATAAAGCACATGTTAGTTTCCATATAACCTTAAATATTTTTTCAATGTATGCTGTGTTTTTTTTTTTTTTTTTTTTCAAACCATGCATGCTCATATTTAATAAGGATAGTGGAAAAGAGTAAAATTAATATGATATTAAATTTTAATGTAGTTAGTAAAGCTATTGTTAAAAATCACTTAAATTTTAAGACAAATCTAATTTTTTTTATTGTTTTTACAGATATGTGAGAATTGGCCGTTTGTGCCTTGTAATAAGGACTAGAGTGCGTATTTGTTAATTTTTTTAAATTTTCTTACATATTATTTTTCTTGAATATGTATTAATTAATTTCATAATGAGTATGTTTTTTTACAAAAATAAAATAAAATAAAATGTAATTCAATGATCTTCTTGTTCGATTCAGGTGAAAGAACGATTTATATATGTGTCTTGTAATGAGAGTTAGGGTTCGTAGGTGATTCTTTGGTTAACGGCTATAATCTGCTGATTTAGGAAACTGTAGATAGAAGGAGTGATTAATTAACTGACTGAGTGATTGTTTAATTAACTAATCAAGAGTTTAATATGTAAATACCACATCATTAACTTGAACCCTTGGTTGATTAATTGTACAGAGATCAGTTTTGTTTATTGACAGAGAGCTATATGAGGATTATCCTCTCTTTCTGGTGTATTTCTTCGGCACTTCTGTGAAGAGTCTTCTTAATTGATATGCAGAAGAAACTTTTAGTTGCTTTTCAGTTTATGATTTGATTTTTGTTAATTTTGAGATATTCATTATGTTCAAAATTACAATAGAATTAGAAATCCAAGATTCTCATGCTTTGTGAATTATAGACTTTGGTCTAACGGTCAAATTGCGACAAATACCATAAAGAATATTTTATAGGCAATGCAATTAACAAATCAAAATAACCCTGGATTTTCTTGACACCCAGCACTACAGGTCCATATCATCCAAATAGGAGTTTGTTTTTATTTATTTATTGAACCGTTATTTTATTTTAGATTAACAATTTTCTTACTCATATACATTTTTTGTTTAAAATTTTTCCTTAAAAATTATCTTTTTATGAAGTTAATTTTACAATATTTGTTTAAAGAAATCCCTTTTTATGAAACCACCAAGTACTTTGGATCAACTGGCTGTCAATTGTTAACCAGTGGTCTCATGCTACTTTAAGTGCCCATTTGCCTCACAAAATTAAAGGTAATGTAATGCAATGTAATGTAATAAGAATTATATAAATTTGTGCTGCTTATCGTTAAAGAAAGATTATGCATATGCATAAAAACATTTGGTTAGATTACATAAAAAATGAGAATGTATGGGAATAATATAACAAGAGACAAAATTACATCTATCAACACATTGGGTTTAAGATAAATTTTTCAAGGGTGTGCAATGTACAGAGATCAGTTTTTGTTTATTGACTGAGTTACCTTAGTATCCTTCTCTCTTTACGGTGTGTTTAGGTAAAATTACGATTTATGTTTTATGGTTCTATAGTTCACTCTAATGTTTTCTTCTTTAGTTAGATTACAAAATGTTGGTATTACCCCTTGTCATAATATAAAAGCTCTTGTATTAAGGATGGGGTAGTCATTTTATGTCATTAAATTAAAAAGCTATTAATGTTTTATTACTTAATTTCAATGCATGAAGTAGAGTACCATATCTTTCTTATTTTTCTAATTTTTTTGAGTTTATGATTTATTTTTTATTTTTTTATAAATTAAACCCACATTATTGGTAAATTATTCGATAAAAATAATCTTGAAAAATCATTAAAACAGGATATTTTGGACAGCAGAAGCAACTAAGCTTAATTAAAAGAAGACTGTTCGATTAATAAAAAGTGGGCCCAATAAGAACCCTAAGCCCGCGCTATTTGCCTGCACTTGCACAAGCTACAGTCACACTCAATAGTCACTGATGAGTGATGAATGCGACTAGAATCAATTGGCGCCAAATTTCTCCTGATTGAACTCGGATTTCAATTCCCTGAGTAGCGTGAAGCCCAAGCAATCAAATCCCTTCCTCTTTATATATATGTCAAAATCTTCGTCACAGTCCATTGTTTCGTTCGTTCGGTCGGTCGCTCGCTCGCTAGCTGTGAATTTCCCCAGTTTGTTCGCTCATATGGCTTTTGATGAGAAAGAACTCGAGGTCGCTGGGATTCTGCTTCAGCTTCCTCGTTTGGCTTCTGATTTCAAGTTTCTAAGCAGGTTTTCTCTCGCTTGGGGCTCCAAGAAACAGCGAACAAAGATGCGCAGGTTCTCTCCGACGAGTGGCCGCAAATCCCCCGCTCCGTTGTCGTTCCAAAATCCCCAGATTCAAATCACTCTGAAGAGAAAACGACCGGAGATTCATGGCCAAAATTCGTCGACATCCGACGGCACCAAAGGAAGATCGTGCGTCTGTGCTGTGAAAGATGAATCGTTCAAGAGGGAAGAAGGTCACACAAACTGGTAATTCTTCTGGTGCTTTTCTTGTACCTGATCTGAATCTTCCAATCCAGGCATGAGCGAGAAGCGCAGAAACCCACGCTCCGGCTCAGCGCGTGATGATGATGATGATTGCGATTGAGGAATTGCTGCTGTTTATCAATGATCTTCTTGTTCGATTCAGATATGTGTCTCGTAATTTGAGGGTTAGGGTTCGTAGGTGATTCATTGGTTTTTTTTTTTTTTTTTTTGGGACAAAGGGTGATTCATTGCTTAACGGGTATAATCTGCTGATTTAGGAAACTATAGATAGAAGGAGTGATTAATTAACTGACTCATTGATTGTTTAATTAACTAATCAAGGGTTTAACATGTAAAGGCCACATCATTAACTTGAACCCTTGGTTGATTAATTGTACAGAGATCAGTTTTGTTTATTGACTGAGAGCTATGTGAGGATCATTCCCTCTTTACGGTGTGTTTATGTAAATTTTCGTTTATATTCTACTAATATATATGATTTGTGTTTATAGTCCTCTCTCTATCCTGTAACTCTTTAACTACATCTCATGAGGTTTTCCAAATTAAACGATAAAATAAATACTCATGGATTCCTATAAGGTTATCATGAGAAATTCTCATAACTATCATTTAAATCTGTGACTCTACAAGATTGTCCCTTTTGGGCTTTACTTCCTATAAAGTTATCATGTGAACCTATAACTCTTATGGTACTCATGATAATAAATCATTATTTAATGTTTTCTGACTCCTAATAATGAGATTGAAAAAACCGTTACTCATGACCCATCCTAATGCTCATAGGATATTCTCAGAAATATTGATCATATGATTCCCGTAACTTTTACAGGTACTCATAAGAACTCATAACTTTTATGGTACTCATGAGTCATCCCAATACTCATAGCATATTCCCAAAAATATTGATAATGTATCATACAGTTGTTCATGGGAAATTCTCACAATCTACTCATTAAGGATAGTGGAAAAGAGTCATAATTAATATGATATTAAAGTTTAATATAGTTAGGAAGGCTATGGTTAAAAATCACTTAAATTTTAAGACAAATCTAATGTTTTTAATTGTTTTTACGGATATGTGAGAATTGGCCGTTTGTGTCTTATAGTAAGGACTAGAGTGAGTATTTGTTATTTTTTCAAATTTTCTTACATATTATTTTTCTTGAATATGTATTAATTAATTTATAATAAGTATTTTGTTTTTTTACAAAAATAAAATAAAATGTAATTCAACAAAAAAATAAAATCGTGCGTCTGTGCTGTGAAAGATGAATCGTTCAAGAGGAAGAAGGTCAATTCTTCCCGTGCTTTTCTTCTCCCTGATCTGAATCTTCCAATCCTGGACCTGGAATGAGCGAGAAGCGCAGAAACCCTCCACGCTCCGGCTCAGCGCGTGATGATGATGATTGGGAGCAATGAATTTTGCTGCTGTTCTATCAATGATCTTCTTGTTCGATTCAGGTGAAAGAAGGATTTATATATGTGTCTTGTAATGAGAGTTAGGGTTCGTAGGTGATTCTTTGGTTAACGGCTATAATCTGCTGATTTAGGAAACTATAGATAGAAGGAGTGATTAATTAACTGACTGACTGATTGTTTAATTAACTAATCAAGGGTTTAATATGTAAATACCACATCAATAACTTGAACCCTTGGTTGATTAATTGTACAGAGATCAGTTTTGTTTATTGACTGAGAGCTATATGAGGATTATCCTCTCTTTCTGGTGTATTTCTTCGGCACTTCTGTGAAGAGTCTTCTTAATTGATATGCAGAAGAAACTTTTGGTTGCATTTCAGTTTATGATTTGATTTTTGTTAATTTTGATATATTCATTATGTTCAAAATTACAATAGAATTAGAAATCCAAGATTTTCATGCTTTGTGAAGAAAGGGTCTTTGCCTTTTTAATTTTTTTCCAAAAAAAAAAAAAAAACTTCAACATACTGATGGTGAAGGATAATAGAGATCATAAAAGTGGGTTTTGCTTCTATTCATTTAACAAAGTGTTTTGCATACATTAACCTAATTGATAAAATATCTAAATCACCAAAATATTTGTCAGATGTGCCCAAACTTACTGATTGGGTATATGTCTTCTGAATTCTTCAAATGAGATTGGAAAGGTCCAACTTTTCAATTTTACTGTTTATATATTGAAAGTTAAAATATTTTTAACCTAAAATATCACTTTTTATATTTCTTTGCATAATATTGGTTTTATCACTATTTTTATCTAAAAAAAGCCATCACTAATGGCAAATCCATATAATTATAAGTGGGACTGAACTCAACCTGCCCCCTACAAAAATGTTGGTATTGCCCCTTGTCATAATATAAAAGCTCTTATACTAAGGATGGGGTAGTAATTTTATGTCATTGAATTAAAAAGCTATTAATGTTTTATTACTTAATTTTAATGCATGAAGTAGACTTCCATATCTTTCTTATTTGTCTAATTTGTTTGAGTTTATGATATATTTGTTATTTTTAAAAAATTAAACCCACATTATTGATAAATTATTCGATAAAAATAATCTTAAAAAATCATTAAAACAGGATATTTTGGACAGCATAAGCAACTAAGCTTAATTAAAAGAAGACTGTTCAATTAATAAAAAGTGGGCCCAATAAGAACCCTAAGCCCGCGCTATTTGCCTGCACTTGCACAAGCTACAGTCACACTCGATAGTCACTGTTGAATGCGAGTAGAATCAATTGGCGCCAAATTTCTCCTGATTGAACTCGGATTTCAATTTCCTGAGTAGCGTAAAACCCAAGCAATCAAATTAAATAGCACTACCTTTTGCCGTCGTCCTAAATTTCACTACGAACTATATCCTACCTCTACGACTGGGGAAGTAATTGCATGAGAAAGAACTATCAAAAGATGGTAAAAGACAACAAAGCATGTCTTCCTTAAATAAATTAAAGCACTTGCTGCTTAAGAACCATTTGTAAGTTTTCCTTAGAGACATGATACATTCAAAGAACAGAAACTAAAGGCCGCTTGCATCTTTATAATTTTGAGTTGATAAGAGTCTGTACTTATAAATTTGCAACAATATGAGCTTAAGGCGTTACGTATATGATCATTTTAAGAGCATACAAGCACGAAAGAAATAGAAAATCCAGAGTATTTCAAAAAGACAAAAAAATGGAGAAGACAAAAGAGGAGAAGGTCGAAGATCAAAATCCGTAAGTCTAGAAAAAGCTTACCTCTGTTTTGAGCGTACACCTTACTGAAAGATTGTTGAGTCAAAGAAGGAGAAAGAAACTAAGTGAAAGAGAAGGATTGAAGAGATGGAGAAATCGATTGAAGAGAAATGAAGCAGAAATTGTGTAAAGAAAGAGAGAAATGGCGTGAAGAGATAGAGAAATTGATGGAAGAGGGTTTCAGGCTTTCAGCTTTTACACTAAGCGAGGAAAGAGATCGATAGAGAGAAACTGCGAAAAGAAAGAGAGAAATGGCATAAGTTTTTAAGGCACAAAAAGAATTGAAGAAAAAATTAAAATGGAAGGCCTTAGGTTCTAAAAAAGTATGGAATAGGTTCGAACATGTGACCTCAGGACTAATCAATAAAGGCTCTAGCCAACTGTGTCACCACAAGCTTGTTAAAATATTCAACAACTGTTTTAAAAACAGTCGTCGTATCCCAAAATAAAATAAATGATAGATTGAGTTACAACCACTAGTTTAAAGAAACCAAACTTTACATAAACCAGTCGCTGAAACTAAAAAATAAAAAATAAAGGATGTAGGGCTAGGGAGGGTCGAATACTCGACCTCAAGAAAAATGACCAAAGACTCTAGCCAACAGACCATCACTAGATTTGTTGAAAGATGCAACAACGGTTTATAATGAAACAGTTGTTGTAACTCAAAATCAAAACAAAATTAAATGGGGGTGACTGAGGCTCGAACCCTCTACCACAAGATAGTTCAAAAAACCCTCTAGCCAACTACACCACCACTAACACTGTTTTGTCAAAACAGTATTCACAAATTTTGCTGAGGAATTTAAAACATTTCATTAAGTTTTAACAACTTTTATTTTCTAGAGAAAAAAATTCAGAGTATCAATTCATTCACAAGTTTTGTAAAGATATTCACGATATTTCATTAGGTTTAACAATTTTCATTTACCGAGTAAAAAATTCATGCCATCAGGTTGTTCACAACTTTTGTTAAAAAATTCACGATATTTCAGTAGGTTTCAACAACTTTCGTTTTCCCAGAAAAAATTCACACTATCAAGTCATTCATAAGTTTTGTAAATGAATTTATGACATTTCATTAGGGTTTTAACAGTTTATAAATTTTTTAATAGAAAAACGAAAATTGTTAAACCCTAATGAAATATAGTAAACTAGGACAAATGTTTAATTTTAAAGTTTCATAATTTTGATCAAGGTACAGCCCCACAAAAATGGAACACTTGGAGTGTTTTGTACAATACGATTCAATTTTTTTTTTTTTATTAAAAATTTTAGGAGTTCGGCACCGTTTTTTAAGCACTTACAGGGGTACTTATGAGATAGCCTACCAAAGGAGCCCTCACAACGGCAGATGGAATCGAACTCTCGTCCTTTTGGGACTTGGGCCCATTCCTTACCATCTGTGCCAACTCTCATTGGCAATACGATTCGAATTTTGAAACAAAAAATATTTCTAAATCAAAAGCTCAGGTCCATTCAATTTTTTTGTTTGTTCACATTTGCCCCTTTCCCCTAAAATCTTTGTCATCCCATTGGTGAAAAGACTCCCAGTAGAGCCCGTAATGTATTGTTTTTTTTCAATCAACGATGCAAGGTTTTTTTTATTGGGTCAATGTTGCCCTTCAATATTTAAAGAATAATTACCTGGAGAAAAACTCAGTACCAAGCACATGAGATGCGATTCGTCAAATGTCATGCAGAACAATAAAAAGGCTAATAACTAAATAAAGCCCAGATTTTCCTTCTCATTAACTCCTCACAAAATCATTTGGAGGTTAAAAAAAAATTAATGATTTGAAGATGAGGAAAATTGAAAAATAATACTTTACTAGTAGTGAATACGGTCCTTTAATTTAATATTGTGTGTAGAATTGCAAGAATTATGCCCTTCCTTCTTTTAGAAGTATCAAAATGACGACATGAAGATTCAGCTTAAGAACACTATTGCCTTTTTCCTCCTTTTGGAATTCTCTGATGTTTTTCTCGTAAGTATGATTCTGATAATCTTCGGTTTTGGGGGCCAAAAATGGAGTTTCACGGCTACTCAACGGAGAGCAAGCAAGCTTTCGCGAATCAAATCAGGAAACTAAAGCAAAATCGAAGCCACGTTGAGTTCAGACTCGTCAAATCCATGTCAACAAACAAATTAACGTAGCATTGAAATTCACAGCTAGCAACGAAATAAGACAGTTTAAGAAGAAGAAGATGATGATATGAAAATGCTTAAGGCTGACCCTGCACAGGAACCTGAACTCGATCAGTAGAGAGTTAGCGTGAATACTATTCAAACTCAGCAATCATTATTATAATATTTAACCGGTCTGAATTTCATTTCATTTTTAGTTTAAAGTTAAATTTAATAAAGTACAACTTATATTATCTTTTAAATATAAATATAGTTAATTTCTTAAAAAGTTCAAAAAATATATATATTTATGATTAGTTCATCTTTTTTCTTGATAAAATGATTGGTCCGTATTTAATTTCTTAATTTCTTTTAGTCTTATTAAATATGAAACAAATTAAAAGATAAATATGATTTCTCTCCGGTTCTTATGGTATATATATATATATATAGGGGTTTAAATTTCTCATGTTACATGAGAGGAAGAAGATTTCTACACACATGAAGTAGTAGGACCCACATATATATATATAATGCTAAATATATATATATGTGTGTGGGTCCCACCATTTTTTATGTGTGTGTGTAACATGAGAAAACACTTCTCCTACAACATGAGAAGTGTTTTTCCCATATATATATATATATATATATATAATATGGGGTTTAAACTTCTCATATCATGAGAAGAAGAAGATTCCTACACACACATGAAATGGTGGGACCCATACATATATATAATGAGAATTATATATATGTGTGGGTCCCACCATTTTATGTGTTGAGAAAACACTTCTCCTACACGTGAGAAGTGTTTTTTTCCCATATAATATCTATCTTTTTAGTTATATTTAGAAAGATATTTGTAATAGATTTAAAGATATTTGTGATAGATTTAAAACTCACACTGTTTCATTTAAATTCAAATCTTTGATATAAATTACTCATCAACTCCTGTGCAGCATCAACCTCAAGCATTCTCAAATCTTCTCCTCTCTCGTCTTACTTCGTTTGCTAGCTCTAAATTTTAACGTTCTGTTCGCTCATATGGATTTTGACGAGTCAGAACTTGAAGTCGCTGAGATTATGCTTCAGATTCCTAATATAATTCGCGAAAACTTGCGTTGGGGTTCGAAGAAGAAGCGATCGAAGCGTAGGTCCCGATTCAAGATTCCTAACTCGAGGGAGGATACGGAACGGGAGAATCATGATCAACATCAGAACGATGAATCGAACAAGAAGGCGATACGGTCTGGTGAAGAAGCTGACTCTTCACGTTGTGGTCGTTCTTTTCCGTTCCCTAATCTGAATATTCCTCTGAAAGAAAAAGAAGAAGAAATTGCAGCTGTTCCACCGAAGCCCATAATCAGAATCGAGAGGGAAGTATGGGAGAAGAGGACGAAGGAGATACGTTCTGGTGAAGAAGCTGAATCTTCATGTCGTACTGGTCCCTTTCTCGTCCCTGATCTGAAGCTTCCTCCGGAAGAAAAAAAAGAAGAAACTGTAGCTGTTCCACCAAAGATCTTAAAGATCAGAGTGATCCGTTCAAAAGAAAGAAAACTCTGAAGGAATCGTTCCCAGATTCGAAGCTGAGAAGAACTACTCTCAAGAGAAAAGGATCCGAGATTCCTCACCAAAATTCTTCTACCTTTCTCGGCTCCAATGGAAGATCGTGTTTCTGTACTGTGACTGTTACGTAATGACGGTTTCTTTTGTTGATGTTTAGAATTAACGGCTATGTTCTGTTTCCTCAGGGACCTGTAGAAGGAGTAATTAATTAATGGACTGATTAAGTAATTAATCAAGGGTTTATTATGTAAATGCCACATCATTAACTCTAATTCTTGCTAAGTTAATTAATTGTGCAGAGATTGATTTACATGAGAATCATTCTCTCTTTACGGTGTGTTTATGTAAATTTTCGTTCATATTCTACTAATATATATGATTTGTGTTTATAGTCCTCTCTTTATCATCTATCGTGTAACTATTTAACCACATCTCATGTCCCAAATTAAACAATAAAGTAAATACTCATGGATTTCTATAAAGTTATTATGAGAAATTCTCATGACTAAAGTAAATACTCATGGATTTCTATAAGGTTATCATGAGAAATTCTCATGACTATCATTTAAATCCGTGGCTCTACAAGTTCGTCCCTTTTAGACTTTACTTCCTCTTTACTTCCTATAAGGTTATCATGTAAACCCATAACTCTTATGGTACTCATGATAATAAATTATTATTTAATGTTTTCTGACTTCTAATAATGTGATTGAAAAAATTGTTACTCATGAGCCATCCTAATACTCATAGGATATTCTCAAAAATATTGATCATATGATTCCCGAAACTTTTATAGGTACTCATAAGAAACCATAACTTTTATAGTACTCGTGAGTCATCGCAATACTTATAGGATATTCCCAAAAATATTAATAATGTATCATACTGTTGTTCATAAGAAATTCCTACGATCTACTCATTAAAATACATGAGGGTTTAAAGATTAACCAAAGATAATATTGATCATTTGAGATATATATATATATAAAGCATTCCTTAGTTTTATAACATTAAATATTTTTTTCAATGTATGCTCTGTTTTTTTTTTTTTTTTTTTTTTTTTTGCCAACCATGCATGCTCATATTTAATAAGGATAGTGGAAAAGAGTAATAATTAATATAATATTAAAGTTTAATGTAGTTAGTAAGGCTATTGTTAAAAATCACTTAACTTTTAAGACAAATCTAATGTTTTTAATTGTTTTTATAGATATATGACAATTGGCCGTTTGTGCCTTGTAATAAGGACTAGAGTGAGTATTTGTTACTTTTCCATATTTTCTTACATAGTATTTTTCTTGAATATGTATTAATTAATTTCATGATAAGTATTTTTTTTTTTTTACAAAAATAAAATAAATGTAATTCAACAAAAAATAAAAATGAAATAAAATCCAGGCTGTCAATTTTTGTTGGCCTGAAGGCTGGTCAAATTGAACCCACATTCAATAAAATAATTTTAAGATTTCATTAAAACAAGATATTTTGGACAGTTTAAGCAATTAAGCAGGCAAGCAGCTAACCGTAGTTAAGGGAAGACTGTTTAATTAACAAAAAGTGGGCCCTCTGAACCCTAAGGAAGTGCTATTTGCCTACACGACTACACTTACAGAAGTCACCGCCATACTCATAAGTCATTAGGTCATGAGCAGCGTGAAACCCAAGCAATCAAATCCCTTCCTCTTTATATATACTTCAAAATCTTCTTCGCAATCCATTGTTTTGTTCGATCGTTCGTTCGCTCGTTCATATGGCTTTTGATGAGAAAGAACTGGAGGTCGCTGCGATTCTGCTTCAGCTTCCACGTTTGATTTACGATTTCAGGTTTCTAAGCAGGTTTTCTCCCGCTTGGGGCTCCAAGAAACAGCGAACAAAGATGCACAAGTTCGCTCCGATGAGTCACCGTAAATACCCTGGTCCGTGGTCGTTCCCAGATTCCAAGATTGAGATCACTCCGAAGAGAAAACGACTGGAGAATCCTAGGCAAAACTCATCTAGTTCCGGCGGAGCCAAAGAAGAATCGTGTGTCTCTGCTGTGAAAGATGAATCGTTCAAGAGGAAGAAGGTCACCCGAACTGGTAATTCTTCCGGTGCTTTTCTTCTCCCTGATCTGAATCTTCCAATCCTGGACCTGGAATGAGCGAGAAGCGCAGAAACCCTCCACGCTCCGGCTCAGCGCGTGATGATGATGATTGGGAGCAATGAATTTTGCTGCTGTTCTATCAATGTTCTTCTTGTTCGATTCAGGTGAAAGAAGGATTTATATATGTGTCTTGTAATGAGAGTTAGGGTTCGTAGGTGACTCTTTGGGTAACGGCTATAATCTGCTGATTTAGGAAACTATAGATAGAAGGAGTGATTAATTAACTGACTGACTGATTGTTTAATTAACTAATCAAGGGTTTAATATATAAATACCACATCATTAACTTGAACCCTTGGTTGATTAATTGTACAGAGATCAGTTTTGTTTATTGACTGATAGCTATGTATAATATGAGGATTATCGTCTCTTTCTGCTGTATTTCTTCGGCACTTCTGTGAAGAGTCTTCTTAATTGATATGCAGAAGAAACTTTTGGTTGCTTTTCAGTTTATGATTTGATTTTTTTGTTAATTTTGATATATTCATTATGTTCAAAATTACAAAAGAATTAGAAATCGAAGATTTTCATGCTTTGTGAATTATAGAATTTGGTCTAACGGTCAAATTGCGTCAAATACCATATAGAATATTTTATAGGCAATGAGCACCGGCAATTAACAAATCAAAATAACCCTGGATTTTCTTGACACCCAGCACTACAGGTCCATATCATCCAAATAGGAGTTTTTATTTATTTATTGAACCGTTATTTTATTTTAGATTAACAATTTTCTTACTCATACATTTTTTGTTTAAAATTTTTCCTTAAAAATACTCTTTTTATGAAGTTAATTTTAGAATATTTGTTTAAAGAAATCTTTTTTTATGAAACCACCAAGTACTTGAATCAACTGGGTGTCAATTGTTAACCAGTGGTCTCATGCTACTCTAAGTGCCCGTTTGCCTCACAAAATTAAAGGTAATGTAATGCAATGTAATGTAGTAAGAATTACATAAATTTGTTTGCTTCGTCATTAAAAAAAGATGATGCATATGCATAAAAAAATTTAGTTGGATTACATAAAAAAAAAAATGAGAGTATATGAGAATAATATAGCAAGAAACAAAGTTACCTCTATCAACACATTGGGTTTAAGATAAATTTTTCAAGGGTGTGCAATGTACAGAGATCAGTTTTTGTTTATTGACTGAGTTACATTAGTATCCTTCTCTCTTTACGGTGTGTTTAGGTAAAATTACGATTTATGTTTTATGGTTCTATAGTTCACTCTAATGTTTTCATCTTTGGGTTGAATTTCAATCCATGAAGAAGAAAGGGTCTTGGGTTTTTTTTTTTTCCCATACATAGAAAAATACAACAACAACAACAACAACAACAAAAACCCCAACGTACTAATGGTGAAGGATTATCTTCTCAAGATGCAGACAATAGAGATCATAAAAGTGGGTTTTACTTCTATTCATTTAACAAAGCGTTTTTCATACATTAACCTAATTGATAACATATTTAAATCACCCAAATATTTGTCAATTGTGCCCAAATTTATTGATTGGGTACATCTCTTCTGAACTCTTCAAATGAGATATGAAAGGTTCAATTTTTTCAATTTTACTGTTTATATATTAAAAGTTAAAATATTTTTAACCTTAAATATCACTTTTTATTTTTCTTTGCATAACATTGGTTTTATCACTATTTTTATCTACAAAAAAAAAAAAAAAAAAAAAAAAAAAAAAAGAGCCATCACTAATGGCATATCCATATAGTTATAAGCGGGACTGAACTCAACCTGCTCCCTAGCTACAAAATGTTGGTATTACCCCTTGTCATAATATAAAAGCTCTTGTATTAAGGATGGGGTAGTCATTTTATGTCATTAAATTAAAAAGCTATTAATGTTTTATTACTTAATTTCAATGCATGAAGTAGAGTACCATATCTTTCTTATTTTTCTAATTTTTTTGAGTTTATGATTTATTTTTTATTTTTTTATAAATTAAACCCACATTATTGGTAAATTATTCGATAAAAATAATCTTGAAAAATCATTAAAACAGGATATTTTGGACAGCAGAAGCAACTAAGCTTAATTAAAAGAAGACTGTTCGATTAATAAAAAGTGGGCCCAATAAGAACCCTAAGCCCGCGCTATTTGCCTGCACTTGCACAAGCTACAGTCACACTCAATAGTCACTGATGAGTGATGAATGCGACTAGAATCAATTGGCGCCAAATTTCTCCTGATTGAACTCGGATTTCAATTTCCTGAGTAGCGTGAAGCCCAAGCAATCAAATCCCTTCCTCTTTATATATATGTCAAAATCTTCGTCACAGTCCATTGTTTCGCTCGCTCGCTCGCTCGCTAGCTGTGAATTTCCCCAGTTTGTTCGCTCATATGGCTTTTGATGAGAAAGAACTCGAGGTCGCTGGGATTCTGCTTCAGCTTCCTCGTTTGGCTTCTGATTTCAAGTTTCTAAGCAGGTTTTCTCTCGCTTGGGACTGCAAGAAACAGCGAACGAAGATGCGCAGGTTCTCTCCGACGAGTGGCCGCAAATCCCCCGCTCCGTTGTCGTTCCAAAATCCCCAGATTCAAATCACTCTGAAGGGAAAACGACCGGAGATTAATGGCCAAAATTCGTCGAGATCCGACGGCGCCAAAGGAAGATCGTGCGTCTGTGCTGTGAAAGATGAATCGTTGAAGAGGAAGAAGGTCACACAAACTGGTAATTCTTCCGGTGCTTTTATTCTCCCTGATCTGAATCTTCCAATCCAGGCATGAGCGAGAAGCGCAGAAACCCACGCTCCGGCTCAGCGCGTGATGATGATGATGATTGCGATTGAGGAATTGCTGCTGTTGTATCAATGATCTTCTTGTTTAATTCAGATATGTGTCTCGTAATTTGAGGGTTAGGGTTCGTATAGGTGATTCATTGGTTTTTTTTTTTTTTTGGGGACAAAGGGTGATTCATTGCTTAACGGCTATAATCTGCTGATTTAGGAAACTATAGATAGAAGGAGTGATTAATTAACTGACTCATTGATTGTTTGATTAACTAATCAAGGGTTTAACATGTAAATGCCACATCATTAACTTGAACCCTTGGTTGATTAATTGTACAGAGATCAGTTTTGTTTATTGACTGAGAGCTATGTGAGGATTATCCTCTCTTTCTGGTGTATTTCTGCATTGTTACGTCTATGTTCGGCACTTCTGTGACCCATTGGTCTCTCTTCTTTCTTTTGTGTTTTTGGTATGTATGTGAAGAGTCTTCTTAATTGATATGCAGAAGAAACTTTTGGTTGCTTTTGAGTTTATGATTTGATTTTTGTTTATTTTGAGATATTCAGTATGTTCAAAATTACAATAGAATTAGAAATCCAAGATTTTTAAAGGGAAGAAGGTTTCAAACAACACAATACAAGCTAGCGTCAATGTCATTATGAAATATGTATTATTAATCAACCAAGGGTTCAAGTTAATGATGTGGAGGTCACGAAGAAGAAGCGATCGAAGCGTAGGTCACGATTCAGAAGGAGTGAACCTCCTCCTTCGCCGCCAAAACGGAAGCTCATAATCAGAATCGAGAGGGAAGTAGGGGAGAAGAGGATGAAGGAGATACGTTCTGGTGAAGAAGATGAATCTTCATGTCGTAGTCGTCCCTTTCTCGTCCCTGATCTGAAGCTTCCTCCGGAAAGAAAAAAAGAAGAAATTGTAGCTGTTCCACCAAAGACCTTAAAGATTAGAGTGATCCGTTCAAAAGAAAGAAAAGTCTGAAGGAATTGTAGTTGATGGTTATATTCTGTTGCTGCTTGCTAAACTGTAGAAGGGCGAATTAATCAATTCATTATTTTGTTTATTAAGGATTTATTATGTAATTAATACCAAACATATGATTAAACTTCAACTATTGACAGAGTGTAATAAAGAAAATGGATAGATAATTTGCATTTCATTTGTATTTAATTTAGCTAGAGTTTATTTGTTAGATAGCTATTTCCGTTGTAACTGTATAGTGTGCCCACGTGGGTTAGGTGACTGGTATAAGGCAATGTATACTGTACACGAATTAATGCAATTCAGATTTTTTCTTCTCAGTTTCAATTCCTCTCACTTTCTCTCATCTTTCCCTTTCCTTGCTCCCGATGTTCACTGTGCTGGAGTTGGATCCTCATCTGATCTGAGATCGTCTCATGGTATCAGAGCCAATCCGTTGGCATGGATGAAACTTCGTCTGTTCCCGACGGTTCCCTATCTCGACCGATCTCCGATTCGACTCCAAATATATCTCGACCGATCTCCGATTCGACTCCAAATGTCTCTAGTCCCTATTATCTCCATCCCAACGAAAATCCGGCGCTGGTGTTGGTCAGTCCGGTCTTAACCGGTCCGAACTATCATTCTTGGTCTAGAGCCATGCGAATGGCCCTTCAATCGAAGAATAAGCTTGTCTTCGTGGATGGTACGATTTCACCACTGGCGTCCTCACAATCGACCTACTCTGCCTGGTTACAATGCAACACGATGGTGTGCTCGTGGCTCACCAGATCGATCTCGCCGACGATTGCACAGAGCATTCTGTGGTTGGACAAAGCCGTCGATGTATGGTTGGATTTGAAGGATCGATTCGCTCAGAGTGATGTGTTTCGTGTAGCTGAACTCCAGGACGAAATCTTCTCTTTCCGGCAAGGTGATCTGTCGGTAAGCGAGTATTACACTAAGTTGAAGATTTTCTGGGATGAGTATACGATTCTGAGGCCGATTACTCGTTGTTCCTGTAATTTCACTTGTTCTTGTGTCAAATACCGAGAGAATGACTATACCTTGCGATTTCTGAAAGGATTGAATGATCGTTTTGCTTCTGTGAAGTCTCAGATCATGCTGCTTGATCCATTGCCTACTGTTAATAAGGTTTTCTCTCTACTCTCTCAACAAGAACGTGAAATGCCCACCTCATCTGGAACAGACTCGATTGTCCTGTTTAACAAAGGGCCCTCTCGTCCTTCCAGCTCTAATGTTCCTGGTTCTGGTTATAAATCTTTCCCTCATACCTCTGGATCTGGTTCTGCAAATCAGAAATTCTGCACATATTGCAATCGTCCTCGCCATACGATTGATACTTGCTATCGCAAGCATGGCTTTCCTCCTGGTTTCAAGTTCCGCAATCAAGCTCCATCATCGGTTAATCAACTTCTCAAGCAGGATCCAGTTTCCAATTCTGTCCAAGAGCTGAAGCATGCATCCCCTGGTCTTTTACCAGCGCCGTCTCAGCAATTTACGCCAGACCAATACCAGAAATTACTTGATCTTGTTAATTCTGGTTCCACCAATACTCCTTCCCCTGCACCAGCTATTCATGCTCTTTCTTCCTCTCATCAGGATCCAGGTAAACGCATTTCTACTAGCTCCTTTTCTCATAAGAATTCCTGGATCATTGACACTGGTGCTACTGACCATGTATGTCATTCTCTTGAGCGCTTTTCTGATTATCATTCCATTGATCCAATTCCTATTAAACTTCCTGATCATAGTTCCATTACTGCTGTGATTTCTGGCACTGTCTGTCTTTCATCTTCTTTAATTCTTCGTAATGTTTTCTATATACCTGACTTTACCTTTAACATCTTGTCTGTTTCTAAACTCACCAGTGTTGTTCCTTGTTGCTTTATTTTTTTATCCTCCATTTGTTATATTCAGGAACTTTCTCTCTGGAAGACAATTGGTTCAGCTGAAGTTTTTGAAGGCCTTTACTTCCTCAATCCTGCATCATCTTCGCCCACTGTTGCTGTGACTACTTCACCAGCTATACCTTCACCAACAGTGACTGCTTCCCCCAATATACCTTTACAGCACTCAACAAACGACCCTTGTTTTGATTTGTGGCATCATAGACTAGGTCACCTTTCCTTTTCCACCCTACGCATTTTACATCAGCAATTTCCTTTTATCACTTGCCATTCTAGTTCATTTCCCTGTGATGTATGTCATATGGCTAAACAAAAGAGGTTGCAATTTCCTGTAAGCACATCTTTGAGCAATAAACCCTTTTCTTTGATACATACAGATATTTGGGGCCCCTTTGCTGTCACTTCTTTTCGCGGTTTTAAATATTTTTTGACAATTGTTGATGATTTCAGTCGATATACTTGGGTTTTTCCTATGAAATCTAAATCTGAAGTTAGAGTCCATCTTCAAAATTTTATTCTTATGATTGAAACTCAACATAATACACAGGTTCAGATTATACGATCTGATAATGGCCTTGAATTTTTTATGGATTCATTTTATAAATCCAAGGGTATTATACACCAAACTTCTTGAATTGAAACTCCTCAACAAAATGGCATTGTGGAACGCAAACATCAACATATTTTAAACGTTGCTCGTGCTCTTTTATTTCAAGCTAAACTTCCCAAACTATATTGGTGTTTTGCTATTACTCATGCCGTTTTTCTAATCAACTGTTTACCTTCTCCTATTATTCATAACTCCCCTCCCTTTACCTTATTGTTTAATAGGTCTCCTTCTTATTCTGATTTAAAAGTGATTGGTTGTTTATGCTTTGCTTCCACTATTACTGCACATCGTTCTAAATTTGATCCCCGGGCTTCCAAATGTTTGTTTCTTGGTTTTCCTAATCATACTAAGGGTTATTTGCTCTTAAATCTCACCACTAATGCTATTTTTATCTCTAGAGATGTCATTTTTTATGAATCCTCTTTTCCTTATCCTATGCATACATCCCATGTAGCCAATGGCAATTCTTTACCTCTTCCAGCCCATTTTTCTCCTCTCTCTTCTCCTTATTCTGTTTCTTTTCATTCCTCACCAGATTCTGATCTTCCTCATTCACCAATCGCTCCTTCCCTTCCTTCGGTTTCTTCCACTCCTCTCTCTACTCAACCTGATTCGGCTTCTCTTTCTGCTTCCCTTACACCTGAATCTGCCCCTCTTCGAATTTCTACTAGGCCACATAAACCTCCCACTTATTTGCAGGATTATTATTGCTCGGCTTTCACTACTTCAGCTGCCTCCTTTTCTTCTGGAGATAAGTATCCCTTCTCTTCCTCTCTTTCTTCTTCTTTCTCCCCCTCTTACAAACATTTTTGTCTTGCTCTTTCTTGTGATGATATTCCTACCACTTACCGTCAAGCTTCCAAATTTAAACCTTGGCGAGATGCTATGGATCTTGAGATTTCTGCTCTTGAACGAGAATAAGACTTGGACTCTCACTCATTTGCCTCCGTGGAAACACCCAATTGGTTGCAAATGGGTTTTTACTAAAAAGTATAAATCGATGGTACTCTTGATCGGTACAAGGCACGGTTAGTTGCTAAAGGTTTTACTCAAACTGAGGGCATTGATTTTTTTGATACATTCTCCCCTGTTGTTAAAATGACTACGGTTCGGTTATTACTTGCTCTTGCTTCCGCTAATAAATGGCATATTCATCAACTTGATGTGAATAATGCTTTTCTTCATGGGGATCTAAATGAGGAAGTTTACATGGTCGTGCCTCCGGGGTTTTATTCTTCTGATTCATCTTTGGTTTGCCGGCTGCAAAAATCTCTTTATGGCCTTAAACAGGCTAGTAGACAATGGTTTCAGAAATTGTCTTCTGCTCTTCTTTCCTATGGTTATGTTGCTTCCAAGGCTGATCATTCCTTATTTGTTAAATTTTCTGGATCTGGTTTTACTGCACTCTTGGTTTATGTCGATGATATCCTTTTAATTGGGAATGATATGCCTGAAATTAATACTGTGAAGCGCAATCTGGATCATCTTTTCAAAATTAAAGATCTTGGTGTGGTACGTTATTTCCTTGGTCTTGAGATTGCTCGTAATAGTGCTGGAATTTCTGTTTGCCAAAGGAAATTTGTGCTGGATTTGCTTACTGAAACAGGTTATCTTGATTGCAAACCTGCCTCTACTCCTATGGATAACAAGAGTAAGCTTAGTATCAATTCTGGTACTCCCTTGTCTGATCTGTATGCATACCGCAAACTTGTTGGTCGCCTCCTCTACCTCACTACCACACGACCCGACATTGCTTTTGCCACACAACAATTAAGTCAGTTTTTGGCAGCCCCTACTGATCTTCATCTCAAAGCAGCTCATAGGGTCCTCCGTTATCTCAAATCCACTCCTTCCAAGGGTTTGTTTTTCCCTTCCACTTCTGATTTTTCTTTGAAGGGGTTTAGTGATAGTGATTGGGCTGCTTGTCTTGATTCTCGACGATCTATTACTGGATATTGTATCTTTTTAGATCATGCTCTTATTTCCCGGAAATCCAAGAAGCAAAGTACTGTTTCTATGTCTTCTTGTGAAGCTGAGTACCGTGCACTTGCTATGACTTCTTGTGATATTCAGTGGCTGTTATACTTGTTAGATGATCTTCATGTTTTTCGGTCACAGCCTGCTCTGTTGTACTGTGATAATCAGTCTGCTCTTCAGCTTGCATCTAATCCTACCTTCCATGCTCGCACCAAGCATATTGAGTTGGATTGTCATCTTATTCGTGATAAAGTTCAGCAGGGTACTCTTCGGTTACTACCTGTTCGGTCTCAAAATCAGCTTGCTGATCCTTTCACTAAGCCACTTGGTGCTGGTCCATTTCATTCTCTTGTTTCCAAGCTGGGCATGATTGATATCCATGCTCCAGCTTGTGGGGGGCTGACAGAGTGTAATAAAGAAAATGGATAGATAATTTGCATTTCATTTGTATTTAATTTAGCTAGAGTTTATTTGTTAGATAGCTATTTCCGTTGTAACTGTATAGTGTGCCCACGTGGGTTAGGTGACTGGTATAAGGCAATGTATACTGTACACGAATTAATGCAATTCAGATTTTTCTTCTCAGTTTCAATTCCTCTCACTTTCTCTCATCTTTCCCTTTCCTTGCTCCCGATGTTCACTGTGCTGGAGTTGGATCCTCATCTGATCTGAGTTCGTCTCAACTATCGATTAATTATTAGTATAGGGATCGGTTTTGTTTTGTTGACGGACCTATGAAGAGTATTCTTCTTTTCCTTTACCGTAGGCGATGGCATTGCTTGTATTTATATATGGTCTTGATGAAGTAATGGTAGGTGAATTAGTAGAATTTGAAGAGGGTATAATAGTTCCTTTGAATTTGGAATCAAATAATGTTGGTGTTTTATTAATGGGTTGTGTTTCTGATTTTCCTTGTTGTGTTTCTGATTTTCTATAAAATTTTGCTTATGTTCTTAAAATTTATTAGATAACTTATTTAACATTCTCTGCACCTTGCTCTCAAACTATACGGTTTGAGACCTATTACCCCCTTATAGTTTCAAAATACTTCGAGAGGGAAGGTATACAAACTTTTATAACGTGTTTTTTGTTCCCATCTCCAGTCAACCCATGTGGGATATCACACTACACCCCTACAGGCCTAACGTCCTTATACTAGCACATCAACCCCATCTTGTCTCTTATGTCATATTTAACGTCTCAACTCTTTGTTCCCGAAATTGTCTACTTAAGGGCCCATTACCACTCACACTTTCAAAACATATCAAGATGAGCTATTAAGATCCTTAGAGTATTATATGTACATAATAGTTTTAAGGATAATACTTAGATCAAGTTTTTTAGATAAATGATATCAAATTTTCCAATTACACACGGCTACGTCTTCTATTTTTAAAATATTATCATTTAACTATCAATTCATTAGGAAAAAAAAAAAAGAAAAGAAAGAAACACATGGTCAAGTGTGATTGCAGAGTTTGACCAAATGGATATGAGTAACTTGATGCAAGTTTTTTTCTATACCTTAATTATCCTTCTGTTTTGTTTTAACCAAAATAAAAATGACTTAAATTTAGAGTTAAAGGAGGGAGTGCGTGTATATCATACGCATATATATATATATATATATTTTTTCTAAACTAAATTTTTAGGTAAGGTACATAAATATTTTTTTTCCTTAAATTTGAATATACAGTAATTTCTTAAAAGAATTATATTCTAATTAGTCTTCACCTTTTTAAAATTTAATTAACAGAATTTATACTAGTCAAGTTAAATTCATGATGATTAAATTAAATAATTCAATCAAATAATTAAAATTACCTATGCAATCTATTTTCAACTGCCTAAAACCCTAAACAGCTCAGCTTTAATTAAATATCAGCAATTCTCTGGCTTTCGCGTCGTGTTTCTGTGCTGTGGGTTGAAGGTCTCATGGTCTTCTAATTCTTCTGGTATTATTCCGTATTTAATTCCAAAGCCAATAATATATGTATGAAATAAAATTTCCATTCTAACATTATATCTTAAAACTCAAATTCCTTCCATAGAAATAATCTTTTATATGTAAATTAATAAAAATACTTTAAAAAGAAAAACCCCTGTTAGAGAACCTGCACAGCTAAATAGGCAAAGACGGCATTTGCAAAACTGTTATGTACAAAAAGAAATGTGAGATAATATTAAATATATACTCTTTTCGGTGCCATTTCTTTTGCATCACCGTCTTCTTATCCTTTTGGTAATGCCTTCTTTTTTTTACTATTTTGTTACCCAAATGATTTTTTTAATCTAAAATTGACGTGGAAAAAATAAAATGTAGAATTGGAAATTTGGATAGTGCATAGGAAAAGACCAAAATATTAAGAAAAAGAGGAAGAGAAACCTTCAAATACGTACGGTCAAGGAAGAATTATTCCCTCTCAAGATTTAGAGATAAAAAATGTGGGTCTTGCTTCATTTAACAAAGTGTTTTTCATAGATTGACCAAAATCAAAATACTCTCTTCCGTTCTTAATATAAAACATAGTTGACTTTTTCTTTTGATAGATTAAGGAGGTTAAATAAATGACTTCATCATAACATATGTTATGTATCATTGAATTATATATTAGTTTATAAGTCACACGAATTAATTTAAAAGAAAAATAATAAATATAAATACTTTAAAATAGTATAATTTATTTAGCTTCTTTAATTTTCACAAAAAAAGTCAAATATATCATATATTTTAGAACGGAAGTTGTATCACCTTATATATTTTTTACAAATATGTTTGTGAATATTGGTTTTATCACGATTTTTATCTTAATTTAATTTTTTTAAAAAAAAAAAAACAAACAAACAGACACACATAGATGTCATAAGGTTAGGGGCTTGATTGAACTAAGCATGCCTAAAAAAAAATAGTTTTCATGCCTTTAAACTAAGAAGCTATATATTAATGTTGTATTACTTACTTTGAAAGCATGAAGTAGAGTACCCTATCTTTCTCATTTTTCTATTTTGTTTGAGCTTATGATATAGATTATAGAGCACTCTTTCTGATCCATATTATAAGGTATTAATTAATAAATGCTTTTGATTTATATATATATATATATATATATATATATATATAAAGCACATGTTACTTTTATTAAATCTGGTTATTTTGAGAGACACGGCAAATCTCTTTCACTCTCCACGCTAGCTGCTCGGCCTCGCGCTTGTTGACAGTGGAAGAAATTGTTGCCCTTCTTCTACCATTCGAGTCCAATTCAGTTCAGATGATGGAAACGTTATGCAGTGGACTCAATCCATTCATTAATTAGGGTTTATTGTGCCTTATCATTTTGTAGGTTGTGGAAGGGGAATTAATTAATTACTTAGTCTAGGGTTTTTTACGTGGACTGAGTTATAATAGTATTCATCTCTCTTATTTTCGTGAGTACGAGTATATAATTACAATCATGTTCTCTGGATGATCGAATGTTGTAGCATATAATTACAATTATGTTCCTTCTCTTCGATGGTCATGGGGTTTCTTATTCATCTCTCTTAGTTTTATCTCCTCAAAGGATCAACCTCAGTGGTGGAGATGATACATGATTGTGCTTTCTTTGAAATCCAAGATTTTTTTTTTTTTCAGGTTGGCGTACGTACCGTTGAGTTTTATTAATGAAGTAATTAATAAGGTTGTTTAGTTGTGATAAATATCAGATTGTATAGACTTTTCTTTAGATGAATCAAATTTTATAAATTTTTGACTGCATATGTTCATATATGTATTATTGTCAAAATCGTGTCGAGTCGCTAGTAAACTTGTCTTAGCTGTAAATTATGTATAATTTAATTGAATAATTCAATCAAAATATTAAAAATTATTTATGTAGTCTATTGTGTGTGTCTGTATGTATGGCTCAGATTTTGCTTCAACATTAAACGGAGACAAAAGTACAGTCAAGTATCAAGGCTCATGGGGTTGGTGCTTGGGCGCACTCTTTTTATATACCATACATACATATATATATATATATATATATATATATATATATATGTATATATCTTAAGGGTCTATTTGGTTTGACGGAGGGGAGGGGAAGGGGGGATGTTAATGGAGGGGAGAGGATGGAAGGGATTTTAATATTACCTTGTTTGGATTGATTAGAAGGAAAGGGAGAGGAGAGTTTTTAATGTTACCTTATTTGGCTTAAGAGGGGAAGGGAGGGGGGAATATTTTTCACATTGGCAAATTTACCCTTGTATTATAAGAGAGATTTTAATGTTACCTTATTTGGTTTAGGAGATAAGGGGAGGGAAATTATCTTCACATGGACAACTTTTTGTAACTGATAAATTTAAGAAAATCTGAAGTTAAATGCCTACTTATTTTAGGCTTTTAATCGGACTTAGTTGTCCCTTGGCCAAGCTAGGAGAGTCAGGGTCTCAATTATGGTTTTATTTAAGGGGCAAAACTTATGTCAAATTATTTATATAATTAAGTTTATGGGTAGATTTATAAAAGCATATAAATATATAAATATTTTAACAATCAATAATAAAAATAAGGGTGAATATGAAAATTTGCAAATCTTAATTGATATTATAAAAGCTGGCACAAAAACTTATAAGTGTTATTAGATATATATTTTTTCAGTCCAAATATTAGATTTTTTCTGCCAAAAAAAAAAAAAAAGGAAAGAAATCTGTATTTTGTGCCACACCCCTCCGTCGTTCCTTCTCCCAAGTGAAGCCATCATCGCTCACTTCCCTAGAAATACAAGAAGAGGAATAAATTTTCTGGTTCCGAGAGTAGAAGAAGGAGGATACGGTAGACGAGGTCATATTTTCTTCTTCAACGAGGCTTTGCTCTGTAAGATCTGCTGCCGCCCATCTATCTGTATTACAGCTAGTTCTGTTTTTGATTCTAGTAAACGTTTCAGATCAAAGTTCCTAACAAACTGATCAATTGCTAACACCATAAACCAGGTTGTAATTAATAGACGCTAATAACTGAAGAAAAGTCAGATACCCATAGATTACTAGAGCTATCGAGATCTATAAAAATATAGTAAGACGTATGCAAACACAAGCAAACACTAGCAACAACAGAAACAAAGCACGACGACAGACACGGTGCAGAGACAAGACAAATATACCAGCGTAAGGGTATTTTAGGAATAATAAAAAAAATTGCAGGGGCATCTTTGTCCACTGACACACTAATTTTTATAATCCCTCTGAATCCACTCGATTTGGGGGGTGATATTTTTTTTTAGGGGAGGGGATAATATGATCGGCCAAACAAGGGGAAGGGACCAAAATCCCTCCATCCTTCTCCCCCGCCCCTCCCCTCCGTCCCCTCGATTTAGTTTAAAGTTAAATTTAATGAAGTAAAACTTATATTATCTTTTATACATAAATATAGTTAATTTTTTAAAAAGTTCAAATATATATATATTTATGATTAGTTCATCTTTTTTCTTGATAAAATGATTAGTTTAATTTCTTATTTTCTTTTAGTCTTATTAAAAATCAAACAGTTAAAAAATAAAAATAAAAAATGACAAACCATTGAGTTACAACGACTAGTTTAAAGAAACCAAACTTTACATAAACCAGTCTGAAACTAAAAAATAAAAAAATAAAGGATGTAGGGCTAGGGAGGGTCGAATACTCGACCTCAAGAAAAATGACCAAAGACTCTAGCAGCCAACGAGCCATCACTAGATTTGTTGAAAGATGCAACGACCGTTTTTATAATGAAACAAGTTGTTGTAACTCAAAAATCAAAACAAAATTAAATGGGGGTGATTGAGGCTTGAACTCTCTACCTAGAGATAGTTCAAAAAACCCTCTAGCAAACTACACCACCGCTAACACTATGGCAAGATTCAATGACTGTTTTGTCAAAACAGTATTCACAAATTTTGCTAAGGAATTTAAAACATTTCATTAGGTTTTAACAACTTTCATTTTCTAGAGCAAAAAATTCACAATATCAATTCATTCACAAGTTTTGTAAAAAAATTCACGATATTTCATTAGGTTTAACAATTTTCATTTACTTTTGAGTAAAAAATTCATGCTATCGGGTTGTTCACAACTTTTGTTAAAAACAATTCACGATATTTCAGTAGGTTTCAACAATTTTCATTTTCCAAGAAAAAATTCGTACTATCAAGTCATTCATAAGTTTTGTAAATGAATTCATGACATTTCATTAGGTTTTAACAGTTTATAAATTTTTTAATAGAAAAACAAAAATTGTTAAAACCTAATGAAATATCGTAAACTAGGACAAATGTTTAATTTTAAAGTTTCAAAATTTTGATCAAGGTACAGCCCCACAAAAATAAAACACTTGGAATGTTTTGTACAATACGATTCGATTTTTTTATATATATTAAAAAGTTTAGGTGGGTTCGGCACCGGTCCCCCACCAAGGTCAAGGTACGGCCCCAGAGCTCTTTGAGTACTTACAGGGGTACTTACAAGATCGCCTACCAAAGGAGCCCTCACAACGACAGAGGGAATCGAACTCTCGTCCTTTTGGAACTTGGGCCCGTTCCTTACTATCTGTGTCAACTCTCATTGGCAATACGATTCGAATTTTGAAACCAAAAATATTTCTAAATCAAAAGCTCAGGCCCATTCAATTTTTTTGTTTGTTCGCATTTGCCCCTTTCCCCTAAAATCTCTGTCATCCCATTGGTGAAAAGACTCCCAGTAGAGCCCGTAATGTATTGTTCGATGCAAGGTTTTTTGATTGGGTCAATGTTGCCCTTCAATATTTAAAGAATAATTACCTGGAGAAAAACTCAGTACCAAGCACATGAGATGCGATTCGTCAAATGTCATGCAGAACAATATTGCAAGAATTATGCCCTTCCTTCTTTTAGAAGTATCAAAATGACGACATGAAGATTCAGCTTAAGAACACTATTGCCTTTTTCCTCCTTTTGGAATTCTCTGATGTTTTTCTCGTAAGTTTGATTCTGATAATCTTCGGTTTTGGGGGCCAAAAATGGAGTTTCACGGCTACTCAACGGAGAGCAAGCAAGCTTTCGCGAATCAAATCAGGAAACTAAAGCAAAATCGAAGCCACGTTGAGTTCAGACTCGTCAAATCCATGTCAACAAACAAATTAACGTAACATTGAAATTCACAGCTAGCAACGAAATAAGACAGTTTAAGAAGAAGAAGATGATGATATGAAAATGCTTGAGGCTGACTCTGCACAGGAACCTGAACTCGATCAGTAGAGAGTTAGCGTGAATACTATTCAAACTCAGCAATCATTATTATAATATTAACCCGTCTGAATTTCATTTCATTTTTAGTTTAAAGTTAAATTTAATGAAGTAAAACTTATATTATCTTTTAAATATAAATATAGTTAATTTCTTAAAAAGTTCAAAATATATATATATATTTAGGATTAGTTCATCTTTTTTCTTGATAAAATGATTGGTCCGTATTTAATTTCTTAATTTCTTTTAGTCTTATTAAATATGAAACCGATTAAAAGATAAATATGATTTCTCTCCCGTTCTTATGGTATATATATATAGGGGTTTAAATTTCTCATATTGCATGAGAGGAATAAGATTCCTACACACATGAAGTAGTAGGATCCACATATATATACACTACAAAAAAACCAGTTTTTTGCGGAATTTTCCCTCGCAAAAGAGCAAATTTCCGTCGCAAAACTGATTTGCGACGGAATTTGCGGCGGAAAATAATCCGTCGCAAAAATCGCCCACGCAAACCAAATTTCCGTCGCAAAATTTAGATTTAGCGGCGGAACTCTTTTCCCTCGCAAATCTTGAAATTTGCGAGGGAGAACTAATCCATCGCAAAATTTGCGGGGAAAATAGATCCCTCGCAAAATTTGGGATTTTGCGGGAAAAATCCTCGCAAAATGTGTGATTTTGCGAGGGATCTGTTTCCCTTGCAAAATTTCAAATTTTGCGAGGATCTTTCCCTCGCAAAATCCCAAATTTTGCGAGGATCGTATTCCCTCGCAAAATCCCAAATTTTGCGAGGGAACAATATTCCCTCGCAAAATGTTGAATTTTGCGGGAATAGATTCCCTCGCAAAATCGAACATTTTGCGAGGGAACAATAATCCCCAATTAATTTTTTAAAAAAATCAAATGATTTTAAAAATTTAATTAATTTCATAAAAAATATTAAAAATTAGCAAATAAAAAGATTTATATATGATAAAAATATATTGTAACAATCATAAGAGTTTGCATAGAAATAACAAAATATTATAAAGTATAATGTTTCAACCAAAATCAACTAAAAAAAAGTCTACACTAGCGGCGGTCGGGTCACCACCGGTATCACCATCACCATTAGGAGGCGGCCCCGTACTCTTGTCCTTCAAAAGGGAGTGGAGAAGTTCCCGCAACTCAATAATCATCTTCCCTTGCTCCTTCATCTGTGCTTCTTGATCCTTCACCTTTGCTTCTAATGTCTTCACCCTCTTATCTTCTACAAAACCAACATTACGAAGTCAGTTTATTTTTTGTACTTCATTTAAATGGACGAGGGAATAATGGTTTGTGATTGGTAGCAAAAGTATTACGTCTACCTGTATAAACACCTCCAATACTTCCCGATGAGCGCTTCGTAGAAGACTTCGGTTCTTTGACGCGAGGCACCCATCCCGAAGACTCTCCCCTTCTTGTCAAATCCTCCTGCATTTGAATGAAGATACTCTCGTTATCGAGAATAAGAGGACGCGGGTCGTTCTCAATCTGCGAGTCTCTCTCTTAAGCGTCGGCTTCGATAGGTCTCTTACAAACACACAATAATACATCACAAATAAGACATGTAAAATAAAATAAATGTTACTTTTTTAAACAACTAATAAATCTAGTTAATATCTCACCGCGCATTCTTTGGGACTTGGTGTTAATCCAACGCCTCCCACCTTCAATCTCCTTGGAGTGGGTCCGCTCAAAGGCAACCCAAGAAATCGAATCCACAGGAACTTCCCCAGTGTCTGCCTGCAAACACAAATTGATAAGCGTTAATTAAAAGAGAAATAATAAAAATTGATAACCGTCAATTAATTACTTCAAAGTATAAAATATTGAAAGCTAAAAATAGAAAATAACGTATACTTACAATTTTTCGCTTATGCTCACTTAATGGAATGCGGCCAAACATATGAAGGTCCATCCATTTGGGCCCTATTTAACTTATTTTGTTCACTTTGCTTTATAAATTTATCGTCGGTGGCCCATCTTCTAAATAATTGTTCTACGACCTCGCTTGAATCCAATTTTTCTTTCCCCTTCCCTCTCTCAATTTATAAAATCTATCGAGACATCCACTTCTTTGGCCTTGAAGTTATAAGCTCTTTTTAAATCTACCGAATCAACCGGTAACCAGCTAAACTCTCCCTGAAAAACAATATGCTACAATTAGTTCTCCAAAGTATAAAAGTAGTTAATCAATTTGTATTTTGATGAGAAGAAATTAATAACCATAAATCACACAACTTACTAAGAATTCCTGAACCAAGTGTCCCGGTCATCCCGAGGAATCTCGACCACTTGGCCCAAGGTGAGTGAAATTACGGAACATTTGATCCTTTATGAATTTCTTCACTTAGACTTATCGGGCTGAAACCTGAAAACAAAGAAAATGTTACAAATATTAGCATACAAGCTAAAGGTAAAAAATCATAACATTACTAGTAACTTTACATTACTTACAGCGCCACCGACAAGACGAATCCACATCTTCCCCGTACTCGGATCAAATGTTCCCCAAGCTGGTGTGCCGGAGGAACTAGCATCCTCGACCTGGCTCTGAGGCGACTCAGTGTGCTAAAGGAAGAAGTATTGAAAATGTTATAACATAGATGCTTATAAAAAAACACAATATATGTAAATTAGTCAGAAATCGTAAACTCAACCTGCTCCGCCCTTTGTGGATCAATCGGAGAGACAGTACACCCCTACCTCTACCTCTACCCCCCAAAACAGTCGGTAGTAGACGGTGAAGATGAAAAAGTAAATGACGGCATCTCTGGGGAAGAGTCAAGCCCTCTGCCTATGGAAGAGGTAGTTGGTATCGCCCTACCCCCCTAATAGGACAAGGCCGAGAGCTACCACTACTACGTCCGAAGCACAACGCCTTCTCCTCGATGCTCCATCTCGAACACTTATAAACATTATATCGGTATATATAAAAATATAAGAAATTTACTCAATATGATACTAGGCGAAGTAATAAAGTATCTAGTATAAACAAAAAAAAAACTAATATCTAGTATAAACAAAAAAAAACTAACTTAAATCAATCGGACGAATCTGTTCTTCGACCTCGCCGCACCTTCCTCCGGTGTATCATAGTCGTCGAATTCAGATTCACTAGTTGAGTATATCTCTTGTGCCTCATCATCATCTGATTCCTCATCGTCAATATTGATAGGAATCAACTCTAACTCCGCAGTGGAATCAAAGAGATTGGTTGGTAGATCGTCCTCGGAATACTTACGGCAAGTACACGTTCCACATCGGCTTGGAACGGTTCAGTCATATCGTCATTTGTTTCTGACTTTTTCGACTTAGGTATAATGTTTCGTGCTTTGGTTTTGATAACTCCCATCCACCCTTGGCGGGATGTAGGGTATGATGTATAATAAACACATTGCTGTTGAGCAAGAATGAATGGGTCATAACTAACTCGTATATCTCCTTGACCAAATGGATCTCCACATTTCCATATTTGTCCACTTTTGTCCCACGCGGAGTGTTATCAAACCACTCACATTTAAATAGAGTCGCCGAATTGTCCCGCTCGTATTCCAACTGAATTATGTCAATTAATATCCCGTAGTAGTCGCCCTCGACTCCGTCAGCTTGGCCACCTCGACAACATACACCATAATTGCAACATTCTCGTATCCTTGTTCGCTTCAACAGGTTGCAAACCGATACCCATTGATTACATATTTTTTGATCCGGTAGTGCATTTAATTGGACCCGTAAGATAAACTCCACACAACATCTTGGGGAGCCTCGGGGTGGTGCACGAAGAAGGATCATAACCATTTAAAAAACGTAACGTTCATGAATTGATAAACATCTGAATCCGACATCTCAGGATTTGTCGATCGGACTGAATTAGAGAAGTGACGTAACAAAAAAGAAATGAAATTAATACTTTAATTTTTACCGTCACGAATAACAAAAGATGAAATCTTACTTTAAGTATTCGGCGGCCTCGTCACAGTTGTTTAAAATGTACCACTCCGCTATTTTTTTTATCTATTCCTTCCAGAGTTGACCTACAATGTTTTCGCACGACTCGGCCAGGATAATTAAATATTGATATATGACCACTCGGTTCACCGCCATCATCGTTACGAGGTACCACTCTCCATCTTGATATAACCCGGGGGATAATAGTATGAGGCAAATTTAGTGGCCTCTTCGACTAGAAAAGCTTCGATACATCCTTCAACGTGCCTTGGATTTTTTATCTTCTTCTTAAGTGTGTGTAAAAACCTACAATGGACAATCGAAGGTATTTATTATCTTCTTCGTAATGTGTGTGTTTCAATTAATCACGAGACAAAATTTTCTATATATATATTACCTTTCAAACGGATACATCCACCTATATTGTTGTGGACCTCCTACCCTTGCTTCGTACGCCAAGTGAACAGGGCAAATGTTCCATTGAGTCAAAGAAGCTAGGAGGAAACACCATCTCTAACTTACATAGCATTATTGGCACGCTCTCCTCCAGTTTCCGTAACTTATCAACATTAAGCTCGAAGCACAAATTGTTCTAAAGAACAAGGAAAATTCTGTCGAGAATACTCAATATATGCTTCGGTAGTGCTTTGAAGGCCCACGGCAACAATCTACGAAAGAAAACATGACAATCATGACTCTTCATCCCGACTAACTTCACCTCGTTCATGTCGACACATCTCTTAAAGTTTGATGCATAACCGTCCGGTAGTCTCACACCTTTAACCCATTGCAACAATTGTAAATTCTGCTCTTTGTTCAATGTGTAAGACGCTTTAGGTTTGGAAATTCGGTTGGCGGCATTCTTGATCAAATGCAAACCAGGCCTTTTGCAAATATGTTCTATGTCAAGTCTTGCGTTGACCGTATCCTTCGTCTTACCCTTGGTGTTCATTACGGTGTGCAGAATATTACAAAACACATTCCTCTCAATATGCATGACATCGAGGTTGTGTCTTAACAATTGATCTTTCCAATATTGTAGCTCCCAAAAGATGCTTTGCGTTTGTTCCAATGATGCTTTGAACGCCATATCCCTCTGGTGAGCTGGAAGCGGCTCCCTCTTCAACACTTTGAATGTACTTGACCCTCTCCCATATTTCTAGGCCACTTAAACGACGAGGTCGATCTGCGTGTTCGACCACATTCCTCTTGAAGTCTTTTCTATTATTCCTAAACGGATGATCAATAGGCAAGAATCGCGGTGCACAAACCAACACACTTTGTGACTATATTTCAAGCTATAACCCACGTTCGTTCGAGACATACCGGGACATGCAAGCTTCCCGAAGTTTGCCATCCACTCAACATCCCATATGCAGGGAAATCATTTATCGTCCACATTAAGGCAGCCCGCATGATGAAATTCGGCTCAATGATACATCATACGTAAGAACCCCTTCACTCCACAACATCTTCAACTCGTCTATCAAAGGCCCGAGATATACATCTATTTTCTTTTTGGGTTGGATGGCCCAGGGATTAACGCGTTGAGGAACAAAAATTCTCTTCTCATGCACATGGAAGGTGGGAGGTTGTACGGAGTCACAATCACGAGCCAACAGGAATAATTCTTTGCCCGTCTGGTTGAAAGGAGCAAACCCATCCGAACATAAACCAAGACGGACATTACGGGATCGCCGCAAACGAAGGATTTGCCTCGTCAAATTTCAGCCAAGCTTCGGCATCGAGAGGGATGCGTCACAAATTTTTCATCCCCGCAATGGTCCTTGTGCCATCTCATGTGAGCAAATGTTTTTTGTGATGAATACAATCTCAAAGTCTTGGCACGAGAGGAAAGTACCACATCTTGCTTAACGCTTTAAAGGTCGTTTTTCTTCCATTCCTTACAACTTTGTACCTCTCATGTGCACAGAATTTACATGTAGTTCGATCAGCATCATCCTTGTAATAGAGCATACATCCTCTCAGGCGACAATGGATTTTTTCACATCCGAGCCCAAGCTCTTTCACCTTTTTCTTTGCTTGGTAAAAATCTTTCGGCAAATTATTGTCATTGGGAACAATCTTACTCATGATCTGCATCATTTCATTGTAATTCCTCTCACTCATATGGTGATCGGTCTTCCGCTTAGTGTTGCTAGGGTAGCCGATAGTGATGAATATTCACTATTTTCAATGTGTTCACAACCTTCCCATAAAGGACGTTGCGCATCTTGAAGCATTTTATAGAACCTCTCGGCTTCCGGATTAGGATCCTCTCCCATGTTTGCTGGTTGAGTATGTGCACCAGTCTCCTCAACCATCTATGACGGTTCAACATGAGTAACGGGATCAAAGTATTGGCCGATCGACGGTCCCGCGGCATCCATAACCAACTGCTCATATTGATTAAGGTTGTATCGATGAGTACTATCTCCGTAATAACCACTCGTTGTTTGTCTGACTTCCCCATGAAATTGCCAACATTCATAATTTGGCATGAATCCTTTTTGACACAAATGGATTTTGACCGTGCTCGGATCATGAAATTGCATACACCTACATTTCACACACGGACAACTGATCGAGGTACTTGAATTAGCTGCGTGCGCGAGAGCAAATTTGATGAACTCTTCTAAACCCTCCAAGAATACTTGAGTAAGTTGTTTTTTCGGAGTTAGACGATTATACATCCAACTCCTATCACAATCGCCTTCCATACTTCCTCAACCCAACCCTACACAAAGAGTTTTGGAACAAACACAATAATACTAACTAATTCAACTACTAACCTAAGTGGCAAGTACAACTAGTCACTTATACCGGTTAATTGGCACTTAATGAAGAAACTGGCAAACAAACACATGCAAAACAAAAAACATCTCCCAAAGAAGCAACCGAGAGAATGAGGATAGTACACTAGAAGATGGGGACATGCATGTGGACGGGGCATGAAGTCTCAAAGATGACGAATACCAAATAATAACGATGAGATGTATATACAATATCATTCAGTGATTCAAGAAAGGTCATCAAGTTACACTAAGGTTATAGATATACATAAAAAGATAATAAAAGTGAAAATTAAAAAGAAAGAAAACATCACTTACAGTTCTTGCAATTGAGTAAGATCACCAAATTCACTTGGTATATTAAGACCCTTCAAAAGTGTTTGTCATTAAAAAAATTGAGATGATGTTAACTATAAAGTTGTGGTTGCAGTTTGTGGCTTCAAATATTAAAATTGCAAATATTCAATATTCATAAAAAAATTAATTAGGGATAAAAAAGAGATGGGAAATACATATAATTAATTAGGGATAAAAATGAAAGAAAAAAAGTGTTATTTAAGGCGTCCCAATTTTGGGACACCAAAACTCATGTGTAAAGTGCAATAATAACTACCATCTTTGGCGTCTCAAAATGGTTAGCATGCAATTACTCAAATGATTAGCATGCAATCCGACAAATCGATATGAACCCAAGCGAAATGAAAAAAACTTGCATAGCTCCAATGTATAAAAAATGAGAGATGCATCGTTAGTTATTCTTATCATTACTCTGTCTTGTTATTTTTTACCCGAAACACAAGTATCATTTCCTATCTCTAAAACTACTTTTTCCATCACATATTTCTCCCGGTTACATTACATTGTTTGTAATTAGGATGCTAAAGAGCAAGAAACTAGATCAACATTGTTTGTAATTAGGATGCTAAAGAGCAAGAAACTAGATCAAAATTCCAAAGAACAAAGACTGCCTAATGACAAGCAAGAACTTCACTTTCCTATAACTTAGCAGTACAATAGTATATGAAGGAATTAAAAGTGAAACAACATAACTATCGATTCTCGCATGACGAAGCTATCGCAACAACTTCAGCATGAACGAATAGCTTCATGGAAACTGTGTAAGATTGATTGTAAAAAGTTAATTTACATTTCTGCTACCTTGCTTCATCAAAAGCAGAAAAAAGGGGGGATGTAATAGACATAACTCTCGAATAACAAAATTTCATCAAATTAGGAGTAGTTGCATACCTTTTAAGCTAAAAGATTATTGGAAGCATAATGTTGTTCTAGTGTATAAATTTTCCTTTTGCTTCTAGTTACTTATCAACAACGAAGTAATAAAAAAACCATTTCCATCAGCAATCCCGAACGTGCACATGACAACTCGCACAACCGATTAAAAGAAAATCGAAAGAAATGGCTAAAAATTGTAAAGAAAATATGTATAAGCATTATTCAAAGAATAAATGGATAATATAGGTGTTCACCCCACCCACGGCAAAAGCTAAAGTAAACACCATTTTGCTTACACACCAAATACAAGGATACAGCCAGCAAACTCAATGATACATCTTAAAACCAATACTGAGTAAAAGCTCCAAGCAGAGCTAGGTAACCGAAAGAACTTAAAATAAATAAACTTAACGAAAAGGTTGAATTATGATAACCCTCATACAATCGAACAAACAAGTTATTAAATATCACTTAAATGAAATCTGTGTACAAAACACAACTTTATCTTAACCAATTTGAATTCCCAATCGATATAGTTTTCCTCTCTTCATGCAAAATTAAATAATCCTTTCTTAAGCAATTGATGACGTCTGTAGCATGCAACTATTATAAAAATAGAAGATAGCAATTAATTACGCCTATAGCATGCAACTACTACACTTGATAGAAGATGGCATCTGCCACAAAATCTACTATAACTCGTATCTATCGTATCACATCAGCATAAAACAAATACCAGCAAAAGATCCTCAAACTTACATATTTTGTTTTGACCAAAAAAAACTTACATATTATAACTTTACAAGATTAGAAGACTTTATTTACATAGACATCACACGTACACAAAAGATTTACTATAAAGACAGATCTTGAATTTCATTTTTGGCAAAGATATACTAAAGGAGGACAAGCAGAAGACTGGATATTAGGATACAACAAGGAGAAATTCAGATACGAATAAATGCAAATCATCCCTAAATAAAAATGAACCATGTGAACTAGAGCTGTCAAAACGGGCCACCCCAGCCCGTTAGGCCCTAGCCCACGCGGGCTAGGGCCAAAAAGCCCACAGGGCCAAAAAGCCCGCATGTTGAACAGCCCGCACGGGCCAAAACCCTAAGGGTTAGGGCCAGCCCCGCGGGCCAAAAATCATTAATGTCTTTGAAAAACTCCAAAATCAAAACAAACAAATCCATACATTAATTAGATGGATATGTGAAAGCTGCACCACCCAATCAATTCACCAAATTAAATTAAATCACCAAATACAACTTCCAAAACCAAACACCACCCAAACATGAACATTGCCCTCACCCCAATTTTTTTTACTGCATTCTTGGGATAACACCAAGAAAAACAACAAAACTATTTCCTTTTTTTTTTTCTTTTGCAAATCCTTTTCTCTTTTCGAGAGATGGACTTAGAATCATCATCATCATTTCACTGAGGGACTGCGCATGTAAAAATAGCAATTTAGCTTTCAGAGTCAAAGTTCTCAACTATACTTTCATGTTACACCATGAGAAAAAGAATCTTTGCGGAATTTGGTTTAACAATCATAAGAAATAGTAGTTATTGAAGAGTCATTAACGGAATGGAAATGAAGAAAATGTAGAGAATAATAAAGGCAATAGGTGAAATGAGCAATTTTCATTGAAAAAACTCGAAAGAAAACTATTCATGAGTGTATACATAAAAGTCAACAATTTCAGTTTGAAGTCACAATTTGGACTCTTCTCCCATGAATATTATTTTTTATCCTTGCAACTTCCAAAGTCTACTGTTTATATACAATCCGCGTTCTATTCATATAACTTAATTCAATTTGCCAATTTGGTTACGGAGACAGTGTCTTTGAAACTTTTCTATTAAAGTTTTAAAAAGAAAGGGAAACAAATTAGGTTGATTTATATAAGATAGATAGATAGATAGATAGATAGATATTAATACATGCTTCCAAGTCAAAGGTATTTCGAAACAAATCAGAAACAAAGACCCGACTTAAGATATCCAAAGAGTATGATGTGAACGTGATTCATAAAAGTTATGGGGGAAAGCTTTTTGACCAACAGAGTTGAAGACTCACCCAGCAGCGGAAGAGTTTATGAGGTTGGAAGTCGATGGATCGGTGCTTACAGATGGCAAGAGCAGATGTGGTGAGGTTCTCAAAGTAGCAGCAAAGAAACCAGATCAGGGAACCATCCTTAGCCACCGGAGTTACATCCACCTTGCCGGAAACATCAAATCTGATCCAGAGGAGCTTCGCTTAAACATCAAACTTGAAAAAAATAACAAACATATGAACAATAAAATAAAATAGTAATCTACTGCTGACCAGTCACAGATGAAACGAAGAAGAGAAAGGCTGTATCTCGCGACCCCCATCCCTCTCCGGCTTTCCCCATCAGAAATCGCCTCCTTCGATATTAGGGGGAAACGACGGTAATGGCGGGGTTTGGGTCGCGAGATCTGCAACGTCGAGATTGTGGTTTGCCTGGGTCGATGAAGAAGGCGAAGAGATTTGCAAGCGTCGGTGAAGCTCGATGAAGAAGGCGAGGAGGTGTACTTCGGAAGCTGGGATAGCGTCACACCGCGTGAATGGAAACGGGGTTGATTTAGATTTTTAATCAAAAGTTAGGTTTAGATTGGGCCTGTTTGGGTTGGCTTTTTTTGGAGCGTTTATGTGTAAAAAATTTCAGTGGCATTTAAGTAGATGAGCCAGTGAAAAAAAAGCCCAATGGAAGTGTTTGGGTTGGCTTATTCTCTACTGAACTTAAACCCAAAACGCAGCTTTTTTTATAAGCTGGGGGAGGGAGCTTTTTTGGCGTTTCATTTGGCTTTTTGGACTCCTTTTCACGTGAAGGCAAGAACTGGGCCCACCACCAATAAATCAATATTCCTCCCAGTGATCTGATCAGCGTAGCCCCGCCGCCACCATTTTTTTAAAAAAAAAAATTCTTTCCTTCTCTTTTTCACAATTTCTATACTTATTCTATCTCCTTCTTCCAAAAACATAATTTAAGATTATACTTTCAAAATTTAAATTTTCCCATGTAAATTATTTATAATGAATTAATTTATTAATATATGTACTTAAAAAATATATATGTAAATTTAAATATAAATATATTTTTAAATAATAAATATATTTATTATTCCTTTTTTTTCAATTTTAAATATAAATTTTTATCTTTATTTATTACAATAGATACAACTAATATGAATAGATGTAGTATCCAATAAGACTTATGTCATTTTTAGTCATTTTTCATATTAACTCACTTTTCAAATAATAACCCAAACACTTTTCAGTTTGGAAAAAAGCCACTTCTGTAAAAGCCAAATGGGCAATCCAAACACAAATCACTTTTTTTCCTATCGGGCTTTTAAAAAAGTTAGATAGCTTTTAAGTCACCGTTCCTACCGCCAACCCAAACAGGCCCATTAGTGGCCCGGGTTGGCCCATTCTGACCCAAGAGGATGGGGGTTATTTTGGGCTAGGGCCAAAAATAACCCCATCATATGGGGGCTGAAAAAAAGGGGCTAAAAGTGGGGGTTCAATGGGTGGCCGCCGGTCCAGCCCCATTTTGACAGCTCTAATGTGAACAATATAAAAAAGCAACCGCACCGCAAGCAAGTGTATTTAGAATGTTAAAACATGAACAGTCAAGATGCTTCGTGCAGAAATTTATTCAAAAGATTGAAAGTCAGTAAAGAAAGCAACAAAATAAAAACTAAAGATAGGAGTTCTCTAGACAAAGACTTTTGAAAAAAATTCATCAAAACCAGGATGCAAATTGTTAAAAAAAAAGGAAAAGAAAAGAAAAGGTTATCAAGTGAAAAGCTCCATTGCAACATTGGGCCTGTTTGGGTTGGCAGTAGGAAACGGTGGCTTAAAAGTTATCTAACTTTTTAAAAGTCCGGTAGGAAAAAAGTCAGTGATTTGTGTTTGGATTGCCATTTGGCTTTTATAGAGGTGGCTTTTTTCCAAACTGATGAGTGTTTGGGTTAGCAGTTGAAAAGTCAGTTGAGATGAAAAATGACTAAAAAGGGTATGAATCTTATTAAATACTCTCACTAAACCTACATATAAGATAGAATTAATATTTTTTTAGAGATTGAGGAAGCTAATTAAATTACTTAAGAGTATTTTTATTCTTTTTTTTCTTCAAATTAATTAATATATCATGTGTATGTAGGAAACTTCTTCTTCTCATGCAATATGAGAAGTTTAAACCTCATATATTAGTTGTATATATTATGATAATTGAAGATTTTTCTTTTTTGGTCAAGTGATAATTGAAGATAAAAATTTTAATTTTAATTTGGAAAAAGAATAAATGATAGAAATTTTTAAAAAAAAGAAAATAAAAGAATTAAAGTAAAAAAAATGATAGAAATTGTGAAAAAAAGAAAAGAAAATAATTAAAGTAAAAAAAAAATTACTTGGACACTAGTGTGATATTTGTCCGCGCAATAAACACCATGTATATATACACCATGAAAAACAAAAATGGCGGGGCCCACGTGAGAATTATAATCAAACCATATATTTTCCTATCTCTCGACTTCGTGCACCGCCGCTGAAAAAGCTTGCCCTCCTAGCTTATAAAAAAGCTACGTTTTGGAAAAAAGCCCAATGAAAAAAAGCCCTACCCAAACACCTTTCATTAGCTTTTTTTTCAGTGAGACTTTTTGCCCAACGCCCAGCAGTGTTATTTGCCTCCAAGCTTCTGTACCGGAGACACCAAACAGGCCCATTATCTGCACCAAGAAAGGGGAAGAAGAACTAAACTAGTGTGTTTGTGTTTCTGGGCTTACAAGGAGATCGAAATCCTGTGGAAAAAAAAAAGGTAGATTTGGATTTGGATTTTGCTAATTTAACCATGTCTTGTTTCTTATGTTCCTGCTTTTTTTTTCACTCATTGCTAATTGAGGAACATAAAATTTGAGAAATCTCTTTGTTATTTTCTATTTCACAGCTGCAGGAAGATTGGAGAGGAACCAGACTCGGAGTCCCATCTAATCTTTGAACCACGAGATCGGGAATTCAAATAAGAAAATTAAAAAGATCAAAGGGGAACTTTACCGGTCCGAATGGAACAAGAAGCATTCGACGACTGAACCACAGATCCTCGGCGGCGGTGAATGGTGTCTGGGTATAAGAGATTCGATGATCTCTGACCTATGTGCAAGGCGATGGAGTTCACTGGCGTTTCAGCAAAGAAGAGAACTCGACGACCGACGAGTTGAGATCGAGGAGGAGGAGGAGTGCGGCGAGAGAGTGAGACGCTGATGAGTGATGAGAGATTGGATTTGTGAGTGACGCCGTGAGAGTAGAGTGAGACGCTGAGGAGTGCGGCCGTGGAGGGAGGATTGTGATTTGTGAGAGATTAGATTTTTGTGTTTTTTTAGGGTTCCAGTCCAGCGGCCCTCATTTGTGAAAAACAAAAAAAAATTGCATTTAATTAGCTCACTCTTTATAATTTAGTAAGGGTTTGAAAAAAAAAAAGTAAGGGAATATCTCATATAAGGCTATTTGAAATAGAAAAATTTAAAATTAAGTTGGTAAATTTAATAAATCTCTAATTAAAATTGAGTCTATAACTTTTTTTTTTTTTTTTGATACCAAGAATTGGAAAATACATAGAAACAATGTAAAACAAAGTGAAAACTAAAAGCGCTAATGTCTCAATCCCCTCCTGATATGTTCTATTCCCATAACATCAGCTAGGAGGAAATGATGAAGCCCAATAGGAGGGTCTGAGAAGTGAGCTTCATCAGGGGTCTCCACATTAGAAAGAACCAAGTTCGCCAGCCAATCCGCACATTGATTCCCTTCCCTAAGGACATGACAGAAACGTACATCCCATCGTCGCCGAGTAACTGCTCGTATCTTAGTCACCAAATGGGACTCACGAGCTGCACTACCATCTTTAGAAAGTAATGCAATGACTGTTTGACAGTCACTTTCAACCACTACATGTCTCCAACCTGCTTCCCATGCCATCTCTAGTCCCCTCAGAACTCCCCACAACTCAGCTGCTAGTGCCGAGCATCTACCAAGCCGCGCAGAAAAGCCTCCAAGCCAGTTGCCTGAACAATCTCTCAACCCCCCACATGCCGCCAGCTGAAGTGGACCTTTTGAGGCCCCATCAGAGTTAAGTTTCACAAATGGGGCTTCAGGGGAAGCCCAACGAACAGTAGTAGGATATTGTTCTGATCTGCTAATCCCTTCTGCAATAGTTGCCATTTTAACATCCTCCAAAAACTGAAAGACAAACCTGGGCCGATATCTAGAGCTCACGTCTTGCAAGTTGTAGATGGCACCATTCCTCCACTTCCAAATGAACCAGCAGGAAACAATAAATACAGCATGCCAAAGGTACCCACCAACTCCTTCTTCCTCACACATCCAATTTTCCCTGACCCAATCAGACCAGTCGCAACTACAAAACGAGTCAAACCGATTAGTGGGTACTACTTCGTACCAAAACGCACAAACCACAGGACAGTCCCTAAATGCATGTAAGCTAGTCTCCTCTATTTGGTGGCACACTGGACAAAGGCCATTATTTCCAGTCCAAGAGCGGATCCATGCCTGTAATGGTAGCCTCTGATGGAATAATTTCCACCCAAAAAGTTGCACTCTATGGGGCCCCTCCCACTTCCATAATTTACTCCATATGTCACAACTTAAGTGTTGTTGAAAGCCGATTCACTAAATACATGTAACAACTTTTAACACTCACACCAGTCGAATCTCCCACCAGCCAGAACGATCGATCCGGACCATCATCCACGGAGGGAGGGAGCATACCTCTAATTAGTTCAACCACATTCTGAGGAAGAAGGCTGGATAGTAATGACAGGTCCCAACGGCCATCTCGCCCAACAAATCTAGCAACCATACATTCGCGCATACCTTCAGGAATGGGACTCAATGCATAATCTTGCAGGCACATAGTAGAGGATACCCATTTATCTTTCCAAAATGAGATAGTAGCCCCATCTCCAATCTCCCATAGTACCCCATCCTTCATGTTAATAAAGATGTTACATAAAGCGCTCCAAAACTATGAGCCACCTACCTTAAACAAAGGTAATTGCCCATTTGGAACCTTGTATTTCCCCCGTAAAAACCGCACCCAAAGGGCATCTGTCTCATTCTGAAATCTCCACCCATACTTCATGAGAAAAGCATCGTTCATAGTCGCAGCTGATTTCAACCCAAGCCCACCCATAGTTTTAGGAGAAGTCAATACATTCCAGCCTATAGCATGGTGAGCTTTCCGTAGGTGAGAGTCACCCCAAATGAAACTTCTTTGAATTCTATCAATCTCATTGCATATATTTACTGGAAGGCTCGCATATTGCATATGAAAGTAAGGGATAGAAGACAATACTGACTTGGCAAGAGTTATTCTACCTGCCTGGGACAAACACTGTTGTTGCCACCCACCTAACTTCCTTCGAAGCTTGTCCACAATATGTTGGTAACATTGTTTAGTTGCTCTCCCATGAACCATCCAAGCCCCCAAATATCTTCCAATACTTTTAACTCGCTTGAATCCACTCTTCGAAGCCAAAGAAACAGCCAGTGCTTCCGGTGTGTGCTTAGGAAGGTAAATCACCGTTTTTTCAATGCTTAGTTTGAGACCTGAAATCTGTTCAAACAAGGATAGACATTTCATAACAATATCCAATTGCTCAGGCCTTGCCTCTGCAAATAGCAAAAGATCATCAGCAAACATCAAATGGGAAATTGGAGGTCCTCCCTTTCCCACCTTGATAGGGGTCCACAGACCACCATTAACAGCTATGGATATGATATGAGACGATTTTTCCATAACTAAAGTAAACAAATATGGTGATAAAGGATCACCCTGACGAACGCCCCTAGAAGGTTGGAACGATGCAGTTTTACCACCATTCCACAAGATGTTAAGAGAGGAAGTAGATACAGCCTGCATAATTAATTCAACAGTAGGACATGGTAATCCAACTTCCCTAAGGACGTTATGTAGGAAATTCCAATTTACACGATCATACGCCTTTTCTAGATCAACTTTAATTGCCATAAATTGTCTTCCTCTCATTTTATGCATTGAGTGGATCAATTCTTGAGCAATGACAATGTTATCATGTATCTGCCTATGCGGAACAAAACTAGCTTGGAAAGGCGAGATAACAATCTCCATGATCGGCCGCAATCGTCCCACAATCAACTTAGTGATCAATTTATACAAAATTGAGCAAAGTGATATAGGCCGAAACTGTGACATAGACGTTGGTACCTGCACTTTAGGGATTAAAGCAATAAGAGTAGCATTTAACCAGCGAATATGAGAGGGGTTGTGCCATACATCCACAATCAACCTCATAATCTGGTGACGAACCATAGGCCACTGTCTCTGAAAAAACACTGCAGGGAAACCATCCAACCCCGGGCTTTAATTAAGGATTTGTTGGGTTTAGCAATTTGATTTAGAATTTCTTTATTTTAAGAAACTTTATATGGGATTTTCCTTTTTTTTTCGTTAATAAATATCTTTTCTTTTAAAGAATCATTAATGAAAATCTTTGATATACAGCTTTGTATCAAGCAAGTTATTTTTATGTTAGCATTTTTTCTCAATGAACAAAAAAATCAAGTAAAAAATAATTTTTTTATTCTAATGTTCAACTAGAAATAATTATTCGCTTATTTAAACATTTTTAATCATGTCATTTATAATTTTTTGATATATTTCTTATAAAGGTTTTTATTAATTTACATTTTTTAAAAATATGTCATATGTTCTGTTATATTTATTTGATTAAATGGTAAAAAGGAAGATATATAGAAAATATATATATTAATTATAAGACAAATGTTTATCAATATATTTCAAAATACTATTCTTTAGAAGAAAATTGTCTTGATTTTAATCAATATGCTACTTAGTCGAATAGAGGCGTAAATGAGTGAGAGACTTGAATTTTTTTGTTTTAATTGCATTGGGTTTACTTTGGAGAGATATTTAAAAAAAATTATATTAATACACTATTTTGCGAGGGAATTTAGTTTCCCTCGCAAAACGTATTTAATTTTTGCGAGGAACGGAAAATCCCTCGCAAATTGCCAAAGTTTTGCGAGGGACAACCTATTCCCTCGCAAAATGAGACATTTTGCGAGGGAAATTACCTTCCTCGCAAATTTAGAACATTTTGCGAGGGAATCATCGTTCCTCGCAAATTTTGTCCACATTGCGAAAAATTGGGGGGAAATATGCCGCCCAATTTTTCACAAGTTTGCGAGGGACCAAATCTTCCTCGCAAAGTCCGCCGATTATGCGAGGGATGAACGGTTCGCAAATGTGCACATTTTCCGAGGGGGAATTGAGGTTCCTCGCAAAATGTTCACATTTTGCGAGGGAACACTTCTTCCCTCGCAAAAGTGCGAAAAAATTGGGGGGAGATTTCCCCCAATTTTTCGCAATGTGTGGACACAATTTGCGAGGGAACGACGATTCCTCGCAAATGTCGACAATTTTGCGACGTAATAGATTATCCCTCGCAACATTGTCGACATTTGCGAGGGAATACTTCATCCGTCGCAAAATTTTGCCCATTTTGCGAGGGAACTCTTCTTCCGTCGTTGAAAAACGAAAAATTGGGGGATATTTCCCCCAATTTTTCGCTTATGTGGACAAAATTTGCGAGGGATCGACGATTCCCTCGCAAATGTCGACAATTTTGCGACGAATCTTCTATCCTCGCAAAATTCCACGTTTTGCGATGGAATATTTTATCCTCGCAAATTTTTGATCATTTTGCGACGAATGATTCGTCCTCGCAAAATGTCGTAGAATTTGCGAGGATGCTTAATTCCCCCTCGCAAAATGTGCTTTTTGAGGGGAAAATGAGTTCCCCGCAAATTGCCCAAAAGTTGCGACGGAATTTTTTCCTCGCAAATTCCGTCGCAAATATGATATTTTCTTGTAGTGATAATTAGATATATATGTGGGTTTCACCATTTTTTGTGTAACATGAGAAAACACTTCTCCTACAACATGAGAAGTGTTTTCCTATATATATATATATATATATATATATATATAATATCCATCTTTTAAAAAAAAAGGAAAAATCCTATATAAAGACGATTAAATTACCTAAATTCTAATTTATGTTGCTAAACTTAACAAATTATTAATTAGGTTACGTGACACAATTAAAGATTTAGAATTTGAGCCAAATTACTTTTATATCCCATAATTATTATTTTTTTAAAAGGAAAGCAATCATATTCTTTTCAACAACAAAATAATACACTGCAGGTATAACATCTCCTTTGTAAAAGTCACAAGGAAGAGCACATGCAAGAGATTCCAAAGGAGTACATAGACAAACAGATGTGTGAAAAAAATGACAGAGAAAAAAAAGAGATGAAAAAATCACCAAGAACTCTTCATCTTAGACCCTAAGAGTACTCCGATACCATTGTACGAACTTCCCGAGCCCCGTCTCCATTAGTGGTAGGCCTATAGCCAAGCTCACCGTGCACCAAGCTAATATTAGCATGTGTGAATTTAACATCACCATTCCTAGGCATTGGTAACAATTTCTTCCAAGTGAAGGCGCATAACAATAGAACAAATAAGCATAGGCGATAGTTTTTGAATGTCACTAAACTTCACTTTGTTGATTCATAACACAAAAACATAGCCTATAGTCTCGATTGAAGTCGTATTTTGACAATACGCAAGGAAAAAATTGAAACCTAGATACTTGGATCGTATGATTTAATCTTCTTCGCCGAAAATAAAACAGGGTTTACAACCAAAACAGTGTCGTTTGGTTGCTGGCAGGAGAAGTTTTCTTCTCCTGTGACATAAGAAGTATAAAATCCATATAACAATATGTAATAATAGAACGCACGTGAGGGCACCAAGAGCATGAGGTTGTGGGTTCAAAAAGGAAGAGAGGCAATTTTAGGAATTAAGAGATGCAGACACATGGCAGCGTAAGGAATTTGTGACGGAACTGAAATACCTTCAGAAATTTATTTGTGACGTATCTATTTGCGACAGAGTAGATTTCGTCAGAAATTCCATCGGAAAAGTTGAATTCTGTGGCAAATTTTGTCAAAAATTCAATGTTGTTTTGTAGTGTAATGGCCTACTCCACATGAGTTGTCGCATTTTGTAGTTGAGCTATACATCCATTCCATCCTCAAAATGTGGCAAACAATTGACGAGACCTTATCTACCAAATCAAGGGTAGCAAGGCCACCTGTGTTAATGTTGCATTTGAATAGGAAGTTGGTTGGACACAAAAGTACTCCACCATATGATCCTTGGAAGGTGGACATGATTATCGTGCAAAAATAGGTTTGCCAGTCATGAAGTTTCTCTAATCATGCCCAACGTCCCCATAATATCGCTTACATTGACTCGTGAAAAATATGCAAGTAATCACAATAGAAGGTTTTATCACTCAAAAGAGATTGATAGAACGATATACAAGGGAGCTCCAAGGGGGTGAGGTTTACCACTTTCAAACTTGCGAAGTACTTGATTCAACAATAACAAATATAGAATGATCCCGCACACATAAAGCAATAATAATTCATAACAAGTTATTAAATTCCCATTATTTATTTAGTAATGTACAAACATAAAGAAACAAAATGAAATGGTATGTGTTCTGGTGTAAAACACAGATGTCTAGCCTGATCGGCTAGTAGGTTGATATTGGACCTAGATGCTCAATCTGGGTAACTATGAGGTAGAAAACCAGAAGAGCGTGGCTCACTGTACACAGACTAGGCTTTCGCCAATGGGGGTGGTGTATGTGCACAATGTGACAATATGTAAATAGTTCAAGGTTTAGAACGTATGCACCTTAGGGTTTGACCTATGTATTTATAGAGTATACCTTCGGTTGAGTTCCATGGGCCTCAAGTGATATATGGCCCGAGTATCGTAACCGCTATATCATATCCTTAAGATCTTCCCTAATCATGGGTAAGTTCAGATCCTTCATTGTAGATAGATCCTCATACATATTATATTCATTGTTGGGCTGTACTGCTATTGGGCCTCATGTAGGTCCGTAACAGTTGCCCCCCAGCCCAGTAGTTCAAGCTTTTGAGCTGCCGGGATGTATTTTGCCCCCAGACAGGTTGTCTGAGTTAGATTGCCATGAACCATACACTTTTTCCTATCTACGGCGTATTGCCGGATTGGTTTACGTTAATCCGGGTTGTCGATGTCATTTGCTCAAAGATCCGAAGTAATGTCTCAAAGATCCGAGGTAACGTCAAGGGGTTCGCTTGACTTCAAGGTAATTCCCTTCCACAGGTGCCATGATAGCCAACTGACACCTGGCTACCCTGGATTCGTGAAGGGTTTCAACCGCCACGCCTAGCCGCCTGCGATTTCTGTGCGCATTTAATGTAGCCATCACGTCATGTACGCCAGCCCTACTTTTTTGGGTGAATAGTCTCCTTTACCCCTGACGCTTCGGCATCGTAACGTTCATAATTCGTATTTCCCTCCATTCACCACACTCTTTACCTTTGCGATTCTTCTCTTCTCCTCAGAAAATTCTGTTCTTTCTTGCAACAATCATCTCTCGCGACCCATGGATCTTGCTACTTTGAACTTCTCTCGACTCTCATTCAATCGGTATATCTATCATCTCCCATCATTTTTCTGGTGCAATTTGAAGTTCGCGCTTTGTCATTTTTGTTTCTCGTCTTTTCGTCTCTATATCGCTGTCGAAGCTTATTTTTGGGGCTTTCTGGATAAGTTTCGGTAGGAATATATGCGTAACCTTTGAGTTCTAGTCTTCATTCATATGTCTGTATATCACTATGCCTGGGAGTATCCGTCGTCTAGTCTCGCTTCGGTTCCCCCTCCTTATCACGCCTTTTGGGTCTCTCTAGGTTTCACTTTCTGGTGGTGATGAATAAGATTAACCATTTTCCCTCTTCGAGTCAGAACATAACTCCAGAAGAGGAGGAGTCACTTCGTGTACTTTATCCTCGAACCAGTTTTTGGTTATTTGGTTCGCCTCTGACCGAAGAGCAAAGGCTAGCCCTCTTGCTCCACGGTGGAACTGATGGGAGGAGTGTTGAGGAAAATCAACTTGCGGTCGCTAGGACACAGACTGAGGTTTACGCTAATATTTTTCCTCGTGGCCTCGACCAAGGTGATCCTGATGCCATCCCCGCATTACCCATCAACTTCTATAAGGTTCCCCCTCGCGTAAGGTCGGAGTACCTTCCAGGAAGATACCTCGACCCATGCTGGGACTGTATCGCTCTGAGTTCTCAATATATCGCAGAGGGCCTAGATTATATGGCCAATGCCACCTTAGGCTCATGTCGCCATAATTCTTCCTCCGTCTCCACCTCGCCCATTAGAACCCACACCATCCCAATCCGGCCGTCTTTCATTCTTCACACAATGACTTGCCTTCTTCGTATATCGCTTGAATTTTGATTTTCCCTTTTTTGCTATAGGTATACATGGAGTCGCGTTCACCATCCAATAGCATACCTTCCAACATTGGGGAATCAGATTCTGCCAGTGCCCCTCAGGTCTTGCTAGAGAAGTACGCCTGGGTTACTCATGAGGCGCTCACTACGCACTCTCTAAGCTGCCCACACCTGCTAGTTGAGCCGTGTGTATCTTCTTTTTGGGGCGTTGATGCCCCTTTATCTTCATGTGTATTCTTGCCGGTTTTGATTCTGATTCTTGTATTCTTTTGAACAATATAATTATCAGTAGAGCTTTGTTACTTTTTTATCAAATCGAGCATGATTTCTCACCAATTATTTATCGCAACAAATAATTACTTATGAATCCCAATCCACGTTGGAAATTCTATGGTCGGGCCAGGGCCTTAGTTATGCAAAATCTGCTTATATTCTTTTGGTACTAAAGATCCGGTATATGGGTAGGGTTTTTTATCTTAACCGCACTACTATGTTTCGGTTCCGTTGTCCGGAATCATAACCAGGATAAGGGAAAATTGTCACATGTTCAGCCGTGGTATAGAAATGCAACACTTAAACATTTTGACCTGATCAGGGTCGGGATGACAATTCACCTTCTTATCTAGGAGTGATTTTCGATGCACCAAAGTTTTTGCAAGGACTTGTAACAACGGCCTCGCGTAATTAAGAACCCTGGCGCGTTGGCCCCGGTGTTAGTCTTTTAACCGTGCTTGGTATATGACTGGGTTCAATGACCCGAGCCTTTGTCCATTCCTTTGTATGTAATTGGCACGATATTGGACAGCGTAGAATTCGAACCTCCACTGAGGGATTCTTTATTAATTCAAGAAATAACTTGCTTTGAAGAGCTAACAACTTTAAAGAAAGAAATTGCGTAAATAGAATTAGAAAATTGAAATCGAAATACTGAAATCAAAATAAACTAACTCAGATATAGCTTGTCCCCCACATCGTGCGTGTGGAAGCTAGTTCTAGCTATAGTTGACTCTCAGCTTATCGGCATTCCATGTTCTTTTAACAGGCTTCCTTCCCAAGGTTTTCAGGATATAAGCTCCTTTGTCGAACTTCTCCTTAACTCGGTAATGACCTTTCCAATTTGCAGCTAGCTTGTCATCCCTGGCATTTTTGTTTTCGACATCGGCTCTTTTGAGTAGTAGGTCACCCCTGTCGAAAGACCGAGGCCTCACCTTTCGATTGTACTTGGCCGTGATGAGTTGCTTGGTGGCCATATCTCGACAGTGTGCCGTAATCCTGACCTCGTCAATGAAATCTAACTCCGTCATGAGCGTCTCATTATTCATCTCTTCGCCTTGCTGGAGAGTATTCATCCTCCTCCATGACGGCTAGCCTATCTCGACCGGGATCATCGCCTCGCATCCATAGGTCAACCTGAAAGGGGTTTACTGGGTTGAAGTTTGAACACTAGTCCTATAACCCCATAGCACGTTATAGAGCTGTTTGACCCAGCTGGGTTCTGCGTCTTCCATCCGCTTCCTTAGACCCTCGATGATTATCTTGTTTGCTACTTCAGCTTGGCCGTTTGATTGGGGATGTTCTACGGAAGCAAAACATTGTTGGATACCGAGGTTCAAGATCATTTCCTGGAAACCTTTATCAACGAACTGGGTCTAGTCGTCCATGACCACCTCGGAAGGGATCCCAAAGTAGGAAACGATGCTATGTCGAAAAAATCATTGTATACAAGCCAAAGTGATTATTGTTAAGGGCTCAGCCTCTGTCCATTTTGTAAAGTAATCCACAGCTACCAGAGCCATCGTAGTTGTCCGGGAGTTGTTTTGAATGGTCCCAAGAGATCCATCCCCCATTTGTAGAAGGGCCATAGAGATGAGATGCTTTTCAATTCCGCAGGAGGGAGCCGAATGATCTTGGCGTGTTTCTGGCAACTGTCACATTTCTTCACAAACTCCTTGGAGTCCGCTACCATAGTCGCCAATAATATCTAGCCCGAAGAGCTTCCTGGCTAGAGCTTTGGCTCCCATGTGGTGGTCGTTGATTCCCTCGTGTATCTCCGCAAAAACGTACTTGACTTCGGCTGAGTTCAAGCGCCTCATCATTGGAGATCGTAATCCCTTTCAATATAGCTGATCGTCCACCATTGTGTAAATGGCGGCATCTCAGATCAATTTCTTTGCTTCGGTAGAATCTACTGGGACGATTCCTCTTTCTAAATAATCTTCAATCGGTTTTCTCCAATAGGTAGCTGCCGATATGGTCATAACACAGCTCGATTCCGCTAGGTTTTGTTGAACCACGGTTTTATGGTTCCCCAGACCTTTCGTACTAGTGAGCTTTGACAAGATATCGGCTCTAGTGTTCTCTTCTCATGGGATGTGGGTGACCGCCACCTCTTCAAAGTCGGAGATCATCTCCCTCGCTCTATTCAGGTATTTGGCCAACAAAGGACCCTTTGCTTGATAAGTCCCCTCAATCTGTGTGGGTACGAGCTGAGAGTCAGTTAAGACCTTAACTCTTTGGGCTCCATGCTCCTTTGCCTGTTGCAGCCCAGCCAACAAAGCTTCATACTCGGCCTGGTTATTTGAGGTTGGGAAGTTGAGATGAAGTGAGTGCTCAATCGCAACCCGCTCTGGGTTTTCGACAATAATTCCAGCCCTTATTCGTCCTTTTTATGGACTAAAAAGGACATTTTAGAAATTTAAGGTTGGGAAGTTGAGATGAAGTGAGTGCTCAATCAAAATGTTATTTGAATAATTGAGCAGCCGTGCATAAATACTAAATTAATGCCGACTCTCCTACTATCTTGTAGTAACATAATGAAGTGCTTTTTAAGTGAATAATTGAGGATTAAGCTACTGGAAAAAGACAATCAAAGGTTGTCATTGTCAACATCATTTAAAAATGAAATACATTTTTTTATCTTTGAAGTTCCGAACCAGCCCAAGAAACCAGGTGACTAATATGCTATTACAAAAAGGCACTTTCAACGTCTAGTTTTAGGACTCCTAGATGTCCGTTTCTAGGGAAACGTGTATGTAAGTGTGGTTGAAAATTTGAGTAAATACCCTTTCTGGTTCCTGACAGAAAACACGGACCCCATTTTGCTCCCTTACAAAATAATCGACCCTTATTCGTCCTTTTTATGGACTAAAAAGGACCTTTTGGAAATTTGTGAGGGATCAAAATGTCAACCAATCGACCCTTATTCGTCCTTTTTATAGACTAAAAAGGACCCTTTTTTGTAAGGGACCAAAATGGGTATCGCGTTTTTATCGTAAGTATTTACTCAAATTTAAAAATAGACGCCTTTGTTTAAAGTTAAAATGACTATTTTTCAAAATAGTAGTTGTAAGTCACTTACAAAGACTATTTTTCAAGCTGTTTTCAAAACAATCGTTGTAAGCCTTTGACAAGGACCATTTTATAGAAAACAATTGAAAGTCAGTTTTTTTAACATGTAATTTGTATTTTCTACCCACAACATTTAAAAAACAACCAATTCCCAGAAAATGTGCATGTATATATTCAAAACATAACACTACTAAGCAAGTAAGTATATATATACATCCAGCACTTCATAAATATAATCAAGTACATGCTCCAAAACTAAATATAGATCAACTTAAACAAATATAATCAAGTACCCACACGTTCTCTAAACCACTACACTATATAAAAGAAACATTTTATCTCTACACATCATATATATCTGTTGTAGAAGATTTCCTACCAAAATGTTTAAGATCAAATTAATGTTTACCAAAAATATGCGCGCGAATTGAAGAATAATTAAGTTAATATAAATCAATCAATTAAATGAAATAACTAGCAATTCAATTAGAAGAACAAAAATAAAAATCATTTGATAATCAAAATGATCACCTGTTCAATTTTTGTAGTAGTGAAGCCGGCTATAATAAAGCCATACACGTGATCATTTATTGATTTATGGCAATATTTGCCGCGTTAAATAATTTATTGACCATTTTTCAATTCTAATGCTGAAAGTCGGAAATCATACTAGAAACTAATTTGAACTTTTATACCAATAATCTTCATAATCTCTTGTAAATTAAAACAATATCCATGAAAGTATTTTAATGAGTAAAATAATAGGACTACCCTTCTATTACCTTAATCACATAAACGACCACTCCATTTTAAAAATATAACTTTAGTCTAAACCACAAGCATCGTTAAAGAATATTCTAAAAGTATTCTTCAAGTATATATTTTAAATAAAAACCATATTAAATCAAATTTTGTTTACTAATTTACCCCTCATTATAACAAATCCCTAATTTATCTATTAACATTAAATTCTCAAAATATTAACAATTTGATCAAAATTTTGAGTAACTTTCTTAACAAAAACATCTTTAATGAAACATATTTAAAAATTTTGAATTATAATTTATTAATATAAGAATCTCAAAATTATATCAATATATATAGGGAAAATGTTTTATAAAGAACTTTAAAAATTGTAAATGACAAAAAGGTGTTACAAATATTTATAATCCCAGAGAGATGTTAGTATCTAATTTATCCGTTTAAAATTACAAGGAAATGACCAAATTGCCTTTACATACATACATATGTGTGTGTGTAGATATGTATATTTATATATGTGTGTGTGTGTGTATAATCTATGTGTGTATGTATATATTTATTTAAAAAAATTAACCCCATCGGCTGCCATTAGAGCTCCGGTGGCCGGGCCGACGGCAACCACACTTTACTAGTGGCCAAAGCTTGAGTGGGCGCGTGGCTGTCGAAGCTATGGTGGTAATATTTCGTCGGGAATTAATATTCCCAAGTGGAGGGGGTGGGGTTCAAACTCTCATCACTTGGTTTGCCCAAATATTTGGTGGCCCAATACATTATTTATATATATAAACTTTTGATCTTTAACCCAAGCCTTTTTTTAAGTTTTATTAAGGAATTCGTGGCATTCCATTAGGTTTTAACAACTCTCGTTTACCAAGTAAAAAATTCACGTAATCAGGTCATTCACAAGTTTTATTAAGAAATTCACGATATATCATTAGGTTTTAACAACTTGCAATCTTTTGATTATTCTATATTTGCTCTTATGTCTAATAGTAGTCCTTTTCAAGAGCGTAATTGCTCTGTTCGGCTAATTTATGCTTTGTTCTACTGATAGTTAACCTACAAATGTCACGATCTTGTAGAACTGCCATTGAAATAAATCTGCGCGGATTTCTTGGCCACTATTAACCATCCAAGTATATGTGCATAATTACTAGTTTCCAAAAGAGCATATTGGATGGTGACCAAAGACTGTCATCGTTATATATATATATATATATATATATATGGGTTTATCATTTGTCATGTCACTTGACATAAGGTTATGTCAAGTCACCCCAAAACTACGCCATTTTGGGGTTAAAGGAATTAACGAACTCTCAAAACGACGTAGTTTTGGGAGTTAAGGGAATTAATAAAGGGTGTTTTTGTATTTTTGATTTTATATTTATTATATGAATTTTACTAAAAGATCATTCATTAATTCCCCTAACTTAAAACTACGTCTTTTTGAGAGTTCATTAATTCCTCTAACCCTAAAACGATGTAGTTTTAGTATGACTTGACCTAACCTTATGTTAAGTGACATGACAAACGATAAACCCTAAATTTTATATATATATATAAGTTAGTTATCTTTAAAAAATGGTTAGTAATGTTTAGAAAGACATTTGTGATAGATTTAAAATTTAAGGGAGGTAGTTTCCCTGGTTCATTTCTTCTAAGTTTCTATCACTAACAATTTTTTTATTACTTTATATTCAAATTATTAATAAAGATATATTGCAAATAATGAAATTAAATATTAGTATATTATCAAATCCGTTCAGCTATAATAGTATATGGGTTTTATGTTTCTTATGCAGCAGGAGAAGAACGATCAGTTAATATATACGTTATAGCATCAGTTAAAATATTACAGCAACAATCTTGATCATGTTGAAATTATCATTGAAATTACATCAGTTAATATGTACGTTCTCTAGGTCACCCAAACTGTATATTAAGCGCTTCAAGGAAGATATATCAGTCCAAAATCATTCTTTGACTTTCAGTATATCCCAGGGGCCAAAGGAAATTAAAGTATGAATCATTTGATACTCTGATACAAAACCCAATCAAAAAACCCACCTCAGCTTGGTATTAGTAATGTTTAATTAAACATTTGAGTGGTGTAATTGATCGCATAAGCTTATATATTTGTCTTCTTCCAGGTGGATAACTTTATCCATGTAGATATGCACCCAGGAAATATTCTTGTCACTACTACAAAATACCTAAAAGACGACCAAAAAAAGACCCAATTAACGTCCTTATTCTACGGACGTCGGGAAAGTGTAGTCGTTGTTTGGTATATTTAGCGACCTGAAATTGTTTCAGGTCGCCTCATAATAGGCGACCTGAACACAAATCAGGTCGCCTATTATGAGGCGACCTGAACACTATTCAGGCCGCCTCATATGTAGCGACCGGATTTGTGTTCAGGTCGTCGCATATGAGGCGACCCGAATGCTTTTCAGGTCGCTTCTTATGGGGCCAGGTTGTTCGTTTTTATCATTTTAGGAGACCTGATTAAAAATCAGGTCGCCTCATCTTTAGTAATAGGCGACCTGATTACTACTATTCAGGTCGCCTCTTATGATCCAAAGACGCCTTGAATTGATTTTCAGGTCGCCTTAAATTATTTAAAAAAAAAATATGCTTGCTGTTTTGTTTGGCCAATTTGCCGCAAATACTTCACAAAATAATTAAGCGCATATGCAAAGTGAATGACAATAGATAACAATGAATGTGAAATATATTATGACTGTATGAATTATATATATGTGCATTCCATCAAAAGAAGGTGAAATAACAATGAATACAAAGAAGGTTCAATAAGAAAATTGTAAAAGTGACTTCAACAAAAGAATATTGGCTACACATACAAGATCATACAAGAGAATGACAATATAGATGTTCTCAGATTCAGCTCGATCAGCTTCAACAAAATCAATCAAATTCACAACTTAGCTTCCAACATAACCATGAGGATGCAAGAATATCAACAACTCCAAAGAGAAAACTTCAACTCACAGAGCCTAAGAAGACAAGTTCAGGAAAGTCATCTCGATAATGAATTAAAGTGTAGCGATAAACTTTCAAAAAAATTCAACAAATGAAAAAGAAAGAAGGGATGACCTAGATTTAGGTTACTAAAACTAGACCAAAACAACAAACAAAGCACCACTATGACAACAAATTTTTCTCACATTTGGAGGCAATTAATCTCCAAAATCTCACAACAAATTTTCACAATTTAATGCAGCAATTAGATAGCATCAACATTCCCTTCAATTGGCAATAACACCGATATGCGACAAGAGGCAAATATATATAGCAGCAATGACTTTTGCACACAAAGCTTAACAGAATTTCAAGGTTTCAAAGATATACAGAATTTAGCTCAACTCTAATGCTAAAGTGAATGAGAGCCACCTAGTAATAATCACAGTACCACACAAGCAAATCAAACACCTCCCAAGCAAGAAGCACACATAAAACTTTCAAAGAAATCGGTTATGATGGTATGATTCAACAAAATTCTCAAGTCTTGGTTATTGGAAAATCAAATGCAAAGGTATAATGGCAAAATCAAACCTCATATGACAGTGATCTAACCTCATATTCCAAAATCAAACCTCATATGACAGTGATCTATTTCCAAAATCAAACCTCATATTCACAAAGAATTAAAGTGGCAAATTCAAGAGCAGCACCAATAATTTACGTAAACCGAAATCAAAGACAAATTTAATAAGTTTCACATTGACAATTACCCTAACAAGTAATGACTTGCCTATATATTCACATTGAGCCATGTTCAAGAAGATATCTAGCCATCATGTCTCAAACCGAATCGATGTCATCCCGTGAGTACGGATCCTCGCACGAAAAAAAGCGTAAATTGGAAAACAAGGTATAATTAACAACCGAAGTACCACAACAAAAAATATCATCATTTGAGGATCACGAGCATTACGTACGTTTTGCAAGCCAAGAGTACGTCCGGGTGGAAACGATAGATTGTATCCAACCGATAACGTAGTATCCGTACTCGGTGTTCCCTGGTTGGTGATGGCACTATAAATCAAAAACAAATTGTTAAACAGAAAGCTACTGTGTCTTAGAAAAAACTTGAATTGAAACTACTTACCTTCGGATAAAACCACTTCGGTCCACCCCCGCTCTCGTGCTCCAAAGAATCTGCCTATATGTCCTAAGACCCCTATCATTAAAATGGAAATTAATAGACATGAAAACAATTCATTTAAAAAAAAAGAATCGATGATTTAGACAAAAATTTACTTACTCGGCAAACATGTTTTTGATATCCTCGGTTGGCTCCGCCACCTATGGAATCAAACCAATAACATGCGTTCTTGGCGGACAAACAACACACAGGAATAATGACCACTACAACATATACATATTAATATTAAACTAAGATTAAAAAAAAGCATTTTATCCTTAAAAATCTCATATAGACAAAAAAAATACGCACCTTTCATGTATTGGCGCTAGATAACAAGACAATTTTATGTCGCCCATTGTTAAACCAACATAAATGGCCCTCCTGGCTAAGATATTGCGAGCCGAAGTTGTGGATCCAGGACATAAGAATCCATACGAACCCAATCGCTCCCTTTTTGCATATGTCGTGGCAGATACTATGATCGAAATAAAATGATAAATGTTGTTGAATATATTAAACAAAAAAAGAGTATTGACATAATTAAAGGGTAAAAAAAACTTACAAGATTGCAAGTTGAAGCCATTGTATATATCTAAACAAATTCATATGCATAAACTCGTCAAAACTTTCTTGTCAATTGATATCGGATATGTCTTGTCTTGCACCGACAATGCCCGGAGGCATCTCGCAAGCCTATAGAGACGATGTCCTTGGAGAGCTCTCGCATGTGATAAGTATGGAAATCTGCCTCGACTTGTTCATGCTATGAAAACATAATAAACAGATTATGATTGGATTAGCAATGAAAATCAATCCTAAACCCTACTCATCGTCAATCAGTAATGTATTTCCTACCATTGGAGGTGTCGTCCCCACCTCAATAAGATGATGCGGCCAAAGGATGAACGATGTGGTGGCAGCGTCTAGCGTGGGAACCTCCTCATCATCAATCGGGATGGTTGTCTTTTCTTCCCCCTCTCGCACACTTGTTAGAGTCACCCTACGTTGGTCTTGTGGAATTTGCATATTCTGGTATGTGGTTTGTTCTGGGTAAACAAGACCATCGGCAACAATACGCCGGTGTGGGTCATCCAAATTTAGAGTGCAGGGTTGTCCCCCCTGTGGAGTGTGAGAAGGCTCACCAATAAGTACATCTGGAGAGTGATGAGAAGATTCGCCAATAGGTACATCTGGAGCATGAAAACTTTCTTTGCTGCTTGGGAAGGCCGTGGATTCCTGGTTTGAAGGTTGCGTATTTACCTTCCCTTGTATCATCTCCTCATTTCACCCCGTAGTTGTGTCATAACCTCATCTACGAGGGACACTCGAATTTTGGCTACAAGCTGAGGACTAGGGTTGTCATCGTCATGCGAACAACTCGAACGCCGTCCAAAATATTTCGCGACACTAACTCCCCTCGGCTCCCCACGAACAAAGATCAAGGTAATAAGGCTTCCCAATCGCCGTGGACAAAATGTACATCCGTGTACCCAGCGTGAATGAACCTTGGCTACTTTGCTGCTCAAGCACATCCTGTATCATAGGATTTTTCATAAATAGTAACTAATTAAACTCTAAAAATATGAAACAACTGAGGCTATTTAATACTTCTAATTTAACTACTTACAATCTTTGAAGCAACCTCAGCCACATCTTCATTTATGTATTTCTCGCCCTTCATCCTCGCAGCTATCCATTTTTTGTGGCGAGGAGGACGCTCAGGGGCCTGGATAACAGTGGAAGGATCGGATTGAGCAGCTTCCTTCATTTTCTGCAACTCTTCTTCCATCAGCTCTCCGTTCAAGCTTCTTATAGCCACCCCTAAACATGCAATGTGGATACTTATTTCTCGCTTGCCTCTCTCTATTGGCCTGACTTATTTTCTGTGACACGAAAACAAATAAAACTGAGCCTTCGATGTCAAATAGATTCAACTAAAAGATAAGATATGAAAGAAATTTTACAAGAAATTCGGGATTCCGCGTGACGCCACAAACTCCCTCCCAACCTGGAGAAATGTAATCATAGTCCCGACATGGGTCCTTGTCCCTCTTTGACCCTCGAATATATTTTTTAGTGAGCTTGTTCTTAAAGTCTTTCCAACGTAGACGAACCTCGACCATCCAATGCTTGTACATGGCCTTATTGTTAGGCACATCATACGTTTTAGGAGGAACCAACTTCCAATCAGAAGAGAGGATAAAACTAAAGATACAAATACAGAAGATATGAAAGATATGAAAGAAATCAAGTAATAAAACTAAAGATACAAATACGAAGATATCGAAAGTGAGATACCAAAAGTTGTGCCCAGATCAACTCCTTCGTTTTAGGAGGAACCAACTTCCAATCGAGAATACAATGTGAACTTTGCTTCGAGCCAGATAGCCTACGTAGCTAATGGAATTGTCTTCCTCTGGACCAATTGGATTCATATTGGCATCAAACTCCACATGCAGCCTCTTTTTCTGACCGCCACGACGTGCAATTAACGCACCCATATGTGTGCTACCTCTACCCCTTCTCACCACCGGTACATCATTCCCACTATTATCCGATGACTCGTCAGAGCTAGACATATTCCTGTTCATTAAAGACAAATCAATAATGTTAGATAGAGTTATTATTAATTATTAAATAATAAACAAATGAATAAAATGAACTAACATGTTAAACCCGTACAAAAATAACATAGGACTTTTTCATAAATCAAGATCTTACTTTATATGGTTTCCCATATTCCTTCGAATGATCCTTCCTTGGAGCATATTCTTCATCATCTACCAATTCTACTTCACGTGTTGTAGGTGGATTTGTTGTGAAAGGGAGTGTATCGTCCAGGTTCAAGGATTCTTCACCATACGTCTGTTTTTACTTTGAAGTACAATGGACATTTTGTTATTTGCGAGGTCTCGTAACATAAAACACTTGTTTCGCCCGGCTTGCTAGAATGAATGGCTCGTCTCTATGACCAAGTCTTTGAAGATCAACGAGACAAATCCATATTTAGGATCTATTACAACAACATTATTGTTAACCCACTTACATTTAAATAAAGCAACTTTGAACTTGGTGTAGCTCATCTCCCATATTTCTTCAATAACTCCATAATAGGTCATTGATGCTAACACTGGGTTTTTGTCTTTCGAACTTGAAAAGTGCATGGATTCAGCTTCAACCATCACCCCACCGTTTTGCACGTAACTTCGTCATCTTGGTATTTTGTGTAGAAAGAATATCCGTTGATATCATAACCCGTCCAAGTGATGACCCGATAAGAAGGCCCCCAAGCTAACCACTCGATTGTAGCCGACACACCGGTCTCGTGCAATACCTTCGCCTGGAACCACTTTATAAATGTCTTCTTTTGCTCATTAGCTATCTGCATGTCATTCTTCCTTGGATTCATATTCTTCAAACTCTTTCTCGTGTTCATCAATGTATGGTTGAACTTCTTCCGTATTATTCAAGATGTACAGGTGTGCTTGCAACACCTCTACACGAAGCATATTCTTTAGTTTGGTTCCTCGAGTTCCCTCACTTATCCCCTTATCATGCTGAGATTGTAACGTCGCCCCTGATAGATAATCTTTACAGAACTCCATAGCCTCTTCCACTACATATCTCTCAACGATTGAGGCTTCCGGTCGATAAGGATTTTTAGAATACCCTTTTAAGATCTTCATGTATCGCTCGAAAAGGTACATCCACCTTAGGTAAACTAGACCGCAGAGCCTTACCTCCCTTACCAAGTGCGCTATCAGGTGCACCATTATATCGAAAAATGCAGGAGGAAAATGCATCTCTAGTTGGGACAAAATAATATAACCATCATTTTCCAATTCATCCAACTTTTCAATGTCAATGAATTTGTTATATATAGCATTAAAGAAAATACACAATTTTGTTATAGTAGTCCGCACTTCATCTTTCATAATGCCCCTAATAGCTACTGGTAATAGTTGTTGCATCAACACATGATAATCATGAGACTTCATTCCCACTAACTTCAAATCGTCCCCTGAAACACACCTTCTCAAATTTGAAGAATATCCTTGTGGAACCTTAATGTCATATAGACACCCACACAAACTTTTTTTCTCCGCTTTTGATAGTGTATGAGCTGCTGGCTCCATGTAGGCCCTCTTACCATCTTCCATTACTCGTGGATGTAACCGTTCTCTTATTCCCATATCAACCAGGTCTAGTCTCGCACTAATTCCATCCTTAGTCTTCCCCGGTATGTGCAAAAGAGTACGACAAGGCTATCGCAAACATTTTTTGCCACATGCATCACATCAAGACTGTGTCTCACATCAAGACTATCCCAATATGGAAGATCAAAGAAAATTGATCTCTTCTTCCATATATTCTTCTCACCCGCAATCCTTTTCTGCTTACCCAATGTGACATTGATATGCATCACCCAACTATAGACCTCCTCTCCAGTTAATGCCTTTGGAGCCGTTCTATGCTCCGGTAAGCCGTTAAAACGCTTTCTTAACTTACGATATGGGTGGAACCGATCAAGAAACCTCATGTGACCGAGGTAGACCGTTTTTTTTTTCATGCTTTAATTGCTGGAAATTTGTGTCAGCTTCACATATTGGACATGCTTTATGCCCCTTCACACTGTACCCAGACAAATTTCCATATGCAGGAAAGTCGTTGATCGTGGTAAAAATCATTGCACGCAACTTGAAGGACTCCTTCTTATATGCATCAAACACATCTACGCCTTCCTCCCACAACTTCTTCAAATCCTCAACCAAAGGCGCCAAGTACACATCGATATTGTTACCAGTCGTTTTGGTCCGTAAATCATCATAGAAAGCATCACATACTTGCGTTTCATACATAGCCGTGGAGGTAAGTTGTATATTACAAGGAGAATCGGCCATGCACTATGGGTACGCTAAGAGTTCGATACGGATTGAAGCCATCTGTACAAAGCCCCAGCCAAAGGTTTCTTGGCTCAATGCCAAATTGCGGGAATATTTCGTCTATTTTCTTCCATTGGAGAGAGCCAGCCAGGTGCCATAGATATTTTCCATCGGATATTCTCTCATCAGAATGCCATCTCAACTTCTTTGATGTTGCTTCACTAGTAAACAGACGCTTAAACCGAGGAATTATGGGAAGATACCATAAGGCCTTCAAAGGTTGCCTTTTTTTTGTGTGATCTCCAGAACCACCACCTTTCTTCACTTTGTATCGTGAAGTTTTACACTTCGGACAATTACTAAGGCCTTCATACTCATTTCTGTACAATATTGATAAGTGTATATTTTATGATTAAATAGGTGTATATTTTATGAGATTTGATTGAAATTATTGATATTATATACCGATTTAATTATCTTTTATTGACTTTTCCATCATTGAATCAAACTTAGGATCAAAGAATAAATCGACATAAAATCTACTCATATCCTATTTTTATTGTGCGGAAATATTAGCGATTTGGAAAGAAGTAGAAAAGGCAATTAAGAGGATATGCAATCAGCCAAATTCAATGGTCTCACGCAATAAAAATAGAAACAAAATCAATTGTGTGATCGGGTGGAGTTGATTACAAGATATGAGATATCTTTGTAATAAAAAAAGGAGAATCAGTGACGTAAGACCTAAATTATAAATAGGGAGGCAGAGACAAGAAAGAAGAGGAGGATCGGGGAGACGCGAACGAGAAGGAACGAAGAAGCGAGGAGCAGGCTGAGCGTTTCAGTTCTCTTCATCATCTCCACGAAAAGACGAAAGGATCGTGGAGGCGACGGAGAAATTTTATTTCCTCTCTCTCTTTTTTTTCTTTGAACCCGAGTTTCATTTTTGTTATGGATTTGAATAAAGCCATGTGTGGCTAGTTGGTTTTGCAATCTAGAGACCCTATGAACTTGTTTGGGTTTTAGAGATTATTCCCACGATTGGTTTTGCTTAATTTTATTCCAGTTTATTTAATCTTGTGTTTATTGCTATTGCTTAGTGAGTGGCCACCATTGAGCATGTTATGGGGATTTAGGGTTGGACTAGAAAGAGGGAATCCTAAATTGACCTTGGGAATAAATAATGTGGAATTAGGTTTAAATTTAACGTGAAGTTAAGTTTTAATCTAATTTGCGTCTAGGATAGACATATACCTAGAAGCTCCGCATAGTCAAATTAGAGTGAGCCCGATTTGAATTGCACCTTAATTAATTTGTGAGACATTGCATAATTATTTGAGGTAGGTGTATAAGTGGACCGACAGGCACTTATAAACATTAATACTCTAGATTAGCTGATTAAGTTAAGTCAAAGTAAATTTGGTGGGAATAAAATCTAAGAATCAAATAAGGGATTAGTGACTCTAGGTTGCTCGTTAATTCATTAGTGTGTGGTTAGTTTGTTTTAATTTTAGTTTTAATTTCTTTTCTCTAAATTAAATTTGGTTTTCTCAACTTAAACGAAATTGTGAAATTAATGCTTACTAAAGTTGTGATACTAAGTCCTCGTGGGAACGATACTTTTCTTATCACTTTATTACTTGATACGGCCCGTATACTTGCGGAGTTTATAGGCTTTAAAGTTTTGCCCTATCAAATATGCAGTCATTAGGGCAACTGTGTATCTTTTTATACTCCATACCCATCGTAGATAAGATTTCTTGGCCTCATACATACGATTTGGAAGTACATTATTATCTGGCAACATATCACACAACAATTCAAGCAACGACGTGAAACTACTATCAATCCACCCACATGTTGCCATTAAGTTGACCAAATGTAAGGTCCCAATCAACCGTGTATACTTAGTACACCCAGGGAACAAAGGTGTCTCGCATCACTCCACGCTATCATATTCATGCGGTTGTGCAAAGGATTCGACCTCAACATCATGAATCATTCTCTCCATTCCATCATCATCTACCTCAACTTCATTTTCGTAGGATGCACTGGGAGTTACCTCCTCACCATGCCATATCCACGTTGTGTATCGAAGGTTTATTCCATCACAAATTAGTTGGTCCCTTATATCAGCAATATCCCTTCGAACCTCATTTAAACAATTAACACATGGACAATAGTCCATCCCATTTTTTGTAGCCACATTCCTTCTAGCAAATTCAATAAACTCTTCCACCCCATTCTTATATTCTTCACTATTTCTCAACGCATTCATCCAACTATGACCCATTTTGTTACCACCTACGACATTTCCAACAACAAATCAAGTTCATAAAAATTTCAAGAACGACATGCTTTCTTTTAAGAAAATTTCGCCCGCTTCCCCCTTAAAAGTAAGACATCCCAAAATTTCAATAACAACCAATTTCACTTAATTCAACAAAACTTACAATATAAGGAGAAAAGCCTTGTTCTCTCTCAAGAAGAAGGTATCATATAAGAACAATATATGTGTGTGTGCATAAAATGAAAGCAACTAACCTAAGTTGTCTAAGTCATAAACTATAACTTATGGACATCTAAGCATCATTATTAATACTACAAAGTTTACCTAATTCAATGCACATCAACAAAAAAACAATATTTAACTATAATTACCTCAACTTTAAATTCCTCTCCTTCAAATTTATTTGCTCTATTCAACCTAAAGACAACAACAATAAAGACAACATTAGAATTATTCAAACTAACATATGAGAGGGAATAATTGTATGACAAAAGGAACATGATTAAAAATACCTACCCTAGGACTCCTCAAGCTCTTGTGGGTTGTTGTCGTGGCCAAGTCACTAACAAGTAGTCACTATAAGATCAATATTTATCAACTAATCCCCTAACACTGATCTGTTCCAATTCCAACTTGATTAATAGCAAGTCCCTGTCAATCATTGATGGCATGAATAACTAAATTCAATTCAACAGGAATTGATTCCAATAAGTAATTTAGAGTAAGCTTAAAAATACTATTAACTAGAGTGTTTTAATAAATACTATTAACTAACTTAACTAAATTTCTTAATCTAAGTAAGTTAGGTAAACATATTTTATATTAAATACCGGAGGAAGTAACACTTTGTGCCTAAATATAGACCACTTGTAGGAAAAAAATGGTTCAAAATATAAGTCAATTGGGTGCGTTTTATCAATTTTACCCATATTTATTTTCTATTGGTAAGAGAGAATGAGGAGAGAGAGATGTGAAATTTTTTGTAAAGTAGAGAGAGACAAAAAATTCAATAAAGGGAAATGTAAAACATTTTATCAATTTGATGTATTTCTTAATATCCAATAATAGATACAAGTGACTTACATTTACATACGTAATGGTATAAACGTAAAGCTCGATACTATGCAATCATTAGATTGATTAAGTCTAATTAATTGCAACAAACGTGTCTAATAACAAACATATGTGGTAGATTGTTGAAATTTTTCAAAGGGATCAATTCATTAATCATGAATAATAAACAATCTATACTAAGCCACCATCCTCATTCAAGGTTCAACCATTATAAAGTTCTCCCTACAATATGAATAATGTAATAGAATACTAAAAAATCAATGGTTATTGAAGATGAAATAGATGAGTACCGGAGAAACCCAACGAACGTGCGAAACCACCGGAGAAGGCGACTATGGAGATGGAGTGGAGGTCGAATCGGAAGAAAGAATCCAAGGTCGAGTGCGCCGCGAGAGGGAAATGATGAAGGGGAAGGAGGCGGAGATGAGTGTGCCGGCCGCGGAGGGAAATGATGAAGGGGAAGGAGGCGGAGATGAGTGTGCGCGAGAGGGATAGTGTTTCTATCGCGGGTGGGTCATTTGGGGATCTTATTGGCTTTTTAATGAATATGGGCGACTGAAATAAATTCAAGTCGCCCATATTTGATAATGGGCGACTGAAAGAACTTCGTGTCGCCAATTTTCGGAAAACAAGCGACTGAATCTATTTCAAGTCGCCACTTTTCGAAAAAGCCGGGCGACTGAACGTATTTCAGTCGTCCCTATTCAAAAAGTGGCGACTGATATTATAATTGGGAGACCTCAAATCTGAATGTTAAAAAAAAAAAAAAGCCACACGGTGAGTTAGTTTTAGACCAAAAAAAAAAATTTATGGAAATTTGGGCGACCTGAATTAAATTCAGGTCGCCTAAATTGACCAATAGACAACCTTTATCTATTTCAAGTCGTCTATATTAAAGAAAATTAAAAAAAAAACATGGCGCCAAAGAAATTAATTTTCGAACAAAAAAGTTTCATGGAGCCAAAATTTATCCCAATTTGGGTGACACGAAATTTTGTCGTCACCTAAAATCTGCCCCCAATGTTAAAAAAAAAAAAAAAAAAAAAAAAAACCACACGGTGCCTAAGTTTTAGACCAAAATTTATTCCAATTTGGGCGACCTTTAATTAAATTCGAGTCGCCTAAATTGATAAATAGACAACCTTCATCTATTTCAGTCGCCTATATGAAAGAAAATAAAATAAAATAAAATAACATGGCGCTAAAGAAATAAATTTTTAGAACAAAAAAGTTTCAAATTTATCCCAATTTGGGCGACCTTAATTAACTTCAGTCGCTTAAATTCAAAAATCGCCGACTTGAATTATATTCAGGTCGCCTAAATTTGAAAACCCAACAAAAATGCCATGGCGCCAAACAAAAAAAAAACCCATGGCGCCAAACAACAAAAAATTCTCAATGGCTATTAGGGCGTCCCGAAATGGTTTTAGGACGACAAAATAAAATTTTATAAGTCCTAAATAATAATTCGGACGCTAAAGGCTCATTTTCCTTTGATATAATTACAAGATTGCCACTACCTTCATTTTTTACTTCCTATTTTAAAATAAGGACATTTTTTAGGGTAGCGATATCCAATATTTGTAGTAGTGTGTTCGCAGAAAACAGATCACACCATTGCAGATGCAACTTTTTAAATCACGGCCTCATGTTGTTTTCCTTGATGTAGGCATGACTACCGAACTCTCAAAGAAAGAGCAAGAACATTTACTAGAATTACGCGTGTTAGTAATGTTTATCCCACCATCACGAGAAAACAAATCACACCATCGCGAGATGCAACTTTTTAAACCACGGCCTCATAGCGAGATTGAATAATATCCGTCATAACAGCAGAGATTGAATAATATCCATCGCCGCATAGCCAATTCAATATTTGTTGATCATGGTCGAAGTGAAGAACACCGAAAAGGAAGAAAAGTATTAAAAACAGGGTTTATTCAAAAACGACACCGTTTCAAAATTGTTGCATAAGAAAACTTCTTCTCCCGCGCATAAGAAACATAAAACCCATAGTATATTTTCATATTTTTCAAAAGATACCTCAAACATTAGTTTTCTTGAATATAAACTAGAGTAAGAGGCCATTTGGATAGGCTTTTAAAAAAAACGACTTTTTTCCTTTACCTTTTAAAAAAGTGCTTTAATTAAAAGTTAAGCTATTTTACATTTAGATGCACTATTTAAAAAGTACTTTCAAATAAAAATACTGTTTGGATAATAAAATAGAGAAGTATTTTTTTATTAATAAAATTACTAAAATGAGCATAAAATATAAAATAACTTAAAACTTCATTATCACTAATGAATAGTAATTTCTACTCAAAATGGTCAACTACTATAATCACTAATGAATAGTAATTTCTACTCAAAATGGTCAACTACTATATATTATAACCAATGTATTAATTAAAAATAAACCCTTAAATAAATAAAAATAGTAAGGTGTAATGAAAAGAATAAAAGTCAACCGAACTAAATAAATCCAGCCCCACTTATTGTAACTTTGTTTACATAATAGATCATTTAGGAAATGCTTGTAACAATATTAATTCTTCACTTGGTGAACAGTTAGTCGCTCCACTTGTGATATGGAGGTCACACTATTATATCCACCATTATTTTCTACCTACCATGCTTATCTATTGATGGTTCTCTTTATTTATATTCTTAAGAGCAAATTTGAGTTCAAACAAAGTGTATCAATAAACAATTATGACCATATTGTCTAAACAAAATAACTCTGTTTCCATAATTTCCAAAAAATATGGTCATAATTGTTTAGACAATATCCAAACAATTATATATAGTTTAATTAAATAATTCAATCAAAATATTAAATAATTGGTCCGTATTTAGTTTCTTATTTTCTTTTAGTCTTATTAAAAAGAAACAGATTAAAAGATAAATATGATTTCTCTCCCGTTCCTATGATATATATATATATATATATATATATATATAATCTATCTATCTTTTAAAAAAATGGTTAGTTATATTTAGAAAGATATTTGTGATAGACGCTTGTACATTTCTTCGAGTTTCTATCACCAACAAATTTTACTAATAAAGATATGGGATAGGATATTGTCACTACCATTTTTTGTCACTACCAAAGTCACTACCACTTTTCACCGTTGGATCAAAATCTCAATAGGAGAGAGAAATAATAAAAGTAGATAAGATTCTCGATCCAACGGTGAAAAAGTGGTAGTGACTTTGGTAGTGACAAAAAATGGTAGTGACAATATCCTATCCCTAAAGATATATTGCAAATAATGAAATGAAAGTAAATATTAGTATATTTTCATATCCGTTGAGCTATAATAGTATATTTTCATATTTTTCAGTATACCTTAAATATTAGTTTTCTTAAATATAAACTGGACTAAGAGGCCCTTTGGATAGGCGTTAAAAAAAAGTACTTTTTTTTCCTTTACTTTTAAAAAAAAGTGCTTTAATTCGTGAAAAGTTAGTCACTCCACTTGTGATATGGAGGACTATTATATCCACTATTATTTTATAATTACCATGCTTATCTATTGGTGGTTCTCTTTATTTATATTTTTAAGAGTGCATTTGAGTTCAAACAAAGTGTATCAATAAACAATTATGACCACATTGTCTAAACAAAATAACTATGTTCTCATAATTTCCCAATATATATATATATATATATATATATATGTTTAATAAGTGCAATGAATAGACCATAACAACAATTCGGGTTCAAAAACTACGCCATATAATCTCATGTTCAACCTCAAATAGAAATTCATGTTCAAGTTCAAACATAATACTATACTTTAAACTATCTGTAATGTTGTACATCTTCAACTTTAAACATGCTCAAAAATGAGAGAGCGTGATGAGGTTCATTTTCCATGTAATGAACAAATGCCTCTCTATTTTGCTTGTTGATAAACATTCCAGAGGCCAACAGTATGGAGGGCTACCATTCACAAAGCCTCACACATCTTTTAACAAAAGAAGACATCTACTCATGCTAAAATAGTCATTTGCACTCGATGTTGGTCCTGTTGTTTGTAACATTTGGTCAATATTTTCAAGGAATCGGTCAAATGAGTGTTGTAATTTGTCAGCTATCCCTTGTCTTTTCTCTTCTTTCCTCCCCCTCTTCCTTTTTCTTGGATCATTGTTTCGTACACTTGGCCTCTAATTGTGATATGAGGGACGTTCCTCAGTATCCCTTCGCCACCCCTTCATCTTCCAAAGCATGATCATTATCATTAATTGGCTCATCATCTATGGCTTCCTCGGGTGATAGAATACATTCGCGTGGCATGAAAGCAACATAACCAGTAGCAACTACTTCTTTGAAACATATTTCCATCAAAATTATGAATTTTGGACCTTCCTTCCAATTCAAATATTTTGGATTCTCCTGTAATGAAAAGGAATTAACAATTAATAAGTAAATTACAAACTAATACAGGCATAAGACTTGCAATGTTGTAATTAATGAGCAATACATACTTTGCCCTTGGCTACCGACCACTCGGAGGTACTATTATGGTGTTCTTCACCGAGTCTTAAACCCCACCATATAAACCCTTTACAATTTTCCATAAATTCTTAACCAAGGAAAAACAAAGATAGAAAATAATCCAATCAAAATATTAAAAATTATTTATGTAGTCTATTGTTTGTGTACGTATGTATGGCTCAGATTTTGCTTCAACATTAAACGGAGACAAAAGTCAAGTATCAAGGCTCATGGGGTTGGTGCTTGGGCGCACACACGAATTTCTTTATTAACCATACTTTTTAAAATAAGTACCTATCGAACATAATTAAATATTTTATATATATATATATATATAAATCTATCTATCTTAAGGGTCTGTTTGGTTTGACAGAGGGGAGGGGAATGGGGATTTTAATGGAGGGGAAGGGATGAAACACTACTACAAAAATGTGATATTACTTCCCCCGAGAGACGTCCTAAATAAGAAATAGGTAGTAACAAATGAGGCCAATGGCAATCTTGTAATTATATACAAGGAAAATGAGCCTTCAACATCTGAATAATTGTTCGGGACTTCTAAAATTAATTTTTGACATCCTAAATTTTTTTAAGGACGCTTTAATTGCCTTTGGAGCCATGGTATGTACTTTTTTTTTTTTAAAAAAAAATCAATTTTGGCGACGATAATTTTTCAAGGCGCTGAAATATGCTAAAAAATTTGGCGCCGTAGGGAAATATGGAAGAATATTTTGTTTGCGCGCCATATGTGTAAAAAGTACGATAATAGGCGACTTGAAACACATTTCAGTCGCCTATAAATCTATTACAAAGAAGAAAATTTTCTTAAACCGAGAGACGGAGCATTGAAGGGACATAGGGTTTTTTTTATAAAAAAAATTGTTAAAAAATTTCTAAAATAGGCGACGATAATGTTTCAAGACGACTGAAATATGCCAAAAAATATGGCGCCCAGGGATATTTTGTTTACGCGGAAAATTACCAAGCATTGAAAAAAGTAGGCAACTTTGAAGAATAATTTGTCCAAAAACAAACGACCGATACATTTTCGGTCGCCTATCTATTTGCCATTAAAAAAAAATTTTGCCATAAACCAAAACCGAGCATTGAAGGGACATGTTTTTTAAAAAAAAAATTGTAAAAATTGTCAAAATAGGCGACCGGAATGCATTTCCGGTCGCCTATATTAGAAAATAGGCGACTTGATATAATTTCAGGTCGCCTATTTTTTTCCAAATAGGCGACTTGAAATTGGATCAAGTCGCCTATTTTCTAATATAAGCGAACGGGAACGAATTCAGTCGCCTATTTTCAATGCCAAGTTGTTTTTACAAAAAAAAAAATATTAAATTGTCAAATATAGGCGACTTGAATAGGTTTTGTGTCGCCTATATTTGAAAAAAAGCGACCTGATCCTTTTTCAGGTCGCCTATTATTGAAAAAGAGGCGACCTGAAATGGGATCAAGTCGCCTATTTTCTAATATAGGCGACTTGAAGCCTAATCAGGTCGCCTAAAATCTCTCATAACCCTATTTTTCCAACCCGCGAATGTATTCTCTTTTGTTTTCGAAGTTGCGACTCCTCACGGTTCCCTCGTCGTCAAAAACCCAGTTGATATCTAGGTCAAGCTTTCCGTCATCTTCCCTCATCGCCGAACCCTATCGACTCGGTCGTGGTCGTCGTTTTCTCCGTCTTCTCTCTTCTTCGGCGTCCGTCGACCTGCCGACCTCATCCGCCGCGTCCGACCCACCTTCTCACGACTATCTCTACGGTAAGCTCGTAATGCTTTTCTTTTCTTTTTTTATTTTTCTTTCTTGTTGAACATTGTTAAATGGATCACTATATTGAATCAATCAAACCAACTGTACGGTGTTAGCCTTATATAGGCACGGACCACACACTCTCTTGTATACTTCTGTATGGGTTTAATACACAAAGACACAATACTACAATACTAATTACTTCACTTACTATTCACTCATACTAACACTCCCCCTCAAGTTAGGGCTTTGTATGTCATATGGCACCTAACTTGCTAGGCAAATACTTGTGAGCTTCTATTCCCAAGCCCTTTGTCAGTATGTCTACAAATTTGCACTTGAGAAGAATATATGGCAGTGATCTTCATACTAGTCTTGACTGGACTGTCCATTAGATGCATTCCCTCTAGCTGTTGAATCATCACTAGCAGCATTCCTGCTTTCACATTCGAAACTGTATCATCATCAGGGCAAACTTCACATGCCATGCTCAAATCACCATCGCATCCTTTAGTAGACCAAGATCCTTATACGCTTGACCTCTTCGATAAAGAGCTTTAAGATTTTTAGCATCATAAGCCAAAACCTCGAACCTTCTTTTACACATTCATCATACCGCCCGTCTTCAGTAACAAGACATCAAATTAAGTGAGCATGCTAAAAGAAGCTTTCTACTTTGGGAGGATGGAATTTCTCCAAGGTTTTGCTTGGCAAGACAATACTTCTGCATAGCTTCATGGAATCTACCCTTAATGTGAAGTTCATTGCCCCGCTTCTTCAACATCTCGGCTCCACTTATTTCATATTTCATATGTGCATCGGGACGGACACGCATAGCCGCAATTTCTTCGGTGTTGCATTTGTCTTCGAGCCTCATGTTCTTCATGCTTTCTATCCAAAGGTGCTTTCCTTGTGCTCACAACAAATCTATTTACTCCTTTGTACACACTAGCAAGCTGCGTCTTTGGGCTGCATTGATCTCATTCATTGCCGAGCGTACGGCTTTATCGAATAATATCAACCATCAATATTTGTTCTATGCTATATCCATATTCTCCCATTACCTTTCCAAGTTCCTCCAACACAGCTTTAGCAACCTCACCATCTCACGTTTTGTAAATATATTAAACCTCAAATTTCCATATTAGACTCTTTCACAACATGAAAGGGCCTTCCATGTACGGCAAGCTATTCAATTCATCATTTTAAACAACCCACTTTTCCTCATCCAAATTAGGGACCACAACATCTTCCCTCATTACACTTGCATATTTCTTTCCAAGCTGGTGCCCGACTGCGCAAATAGCTCAACCGCTGCCTGCAACATTCCATAATACCTCTTCAACCCATTTACACGGTAGCTTTGTTTAACAATTTGTTTTTTATTTATAGTGCCATCACCAACCAGGCCACACCGAGTGCGGATACTACGTTATCAATTGGATGCAATCTATCGTTTAACGGACGTACTACGGCTTGCAAAATGTACGTAATGCTCCGTGATCCTCAAATGATGATATTTTTTGTTGTGGTACTTCGGTTGTTAATTATACCTTGTTTTCCAATTTACGCTTTTTTCGTATGCGAGGATCCGTACTCACGGGATGACATCGATTCGATTCGAGACATGATGGCTAGATATCTTCTTGAACATGGCTCAATGTGAATATATAGGCAAGTCATTACTTGTTAGGGTGATTGTCATTGTCAAACTTATTAAGTCAGTGATGACATCGGTTTCGTAAATTATTGGTGTTGCTCTTGAATTTGCCACTATAATTGCTTGTGAATATGAGGTTAGATCACTTGTTTAATTCTGAAATAGATCATTGTCATATGAGGTTTGATTTTGCCATTACACCTTCTTTGCATTTGATTTTCCAATAACCAAGACTTGAGAATTTTGTTGAATCATACCATCATAACTGATTTCTTTACAAGTTTTATGTGGGGTTTTTGCTTGGGAGGGGTTTGATTCGCTTGTGTGGTACTTGTGATTTAAAGGTGGCTCTCATTCACTTTAGAAAAACCTTGAAATTCTGTTAAGCTTCGTGTTCAAAAGTCATTTCGCTATATATATTTGCCTCTTGTCGCATATCGGTGTTATTTGCCAATTGAAGGGAATGTTGATGCTATCTAATTGCTGCATTAAATTGTGAAAGTTTTGTTGTGAAATTTTGGAGATTAATTGCCTCCAAATGTGAGAAAAAATTGTTGTCATGGTGGTGCTTTGTTTGTTGTTTTTGGTCTAGTTTAGTAACCAAAATCTAGGTCATACATTCTTTCTTTTGTTGTTGAAGTTGCTTTGAAAGTTTCGATCGCCTTCTTAAGTGACTTTCCCGAACTTGCCTTCTTATATTCTCGTTGTTGAAGTTCTTGAAAGTTTCTCTTGTATGTGGAGCCAATTCTTTTGTTGAAGTCACTTTTACAATTTTCTTATTGAACCACGGTATTCTTGATGGAATGCACATACATAATATAATATGCGCTTAATTATTTTGTGAAGCATTTGCAAAGAAATTGGCCAAACAAAACGACAAAGCGCATTTTTTTAAAAAAAAAAATACATTAAGGCGACGAAACGATTTCAGGGCGTCTTTGGGTGATAATAGGCGACCTGAAATGGTTTCAGGTCGCCCCATATGGGAAATAAGGCGACCTGAAAAGGTTTCAAGTCGCCTCATATGAGCAATGAGGCGACCCCCAAACCATTTCGTCGCCTCATACGAGGCCACATATGAACCCATATGGGAAATAAAGCGACGAAAAAAGGTTTCAAGTCGCCTCATATGAGCAATGAGGCGACACAAACCATTTCGGAGTCGCCTCATATGAGGCCACATATGAACCCGTGTCGTGAAATAAGGCGACCGAAAAGGTTTCAGTCGCCTCATATGAGAAATGAGGCGACACGAAAAGGTTTGGTCGCCTCATATGAGGCGACCTTAAACCATTTCGGTCGCCTCATACTCATATGAGGCGACCTGAACTTCTTTCAGTCGCCTCATATGAGGCGACACGAACCCATTTGGTCTCCTCATATGGAAATATACTACTACACTCTCCCCAACGTCCCTAAGATTAAGGACGTTAATTGGGTCTTTTTTTAGGTCGTCTTTTAAGTATTTTGTAGTAGTGAAAGAGATTTTAATATTACCTTGTTTGGATTGATTAGAAGGAAAGGGAGGGGAGAGTTTTTAATGTTACCTTATTTGGTTTAATTAAGAGGGGAGGGGAGGGGAATATTTTTCACATTGGCAAATTTACCCTTGTATTATAAGAGAGATTTTAATATTGCCTTATTTAGTTTAGGAGATAAGGGGAGGAAATTATCTTCACATGAACAACTTTTTGTAACTGATAAATTTAAGAAAATCTGAAGTTAAATGCCTACTTATTTTAGGCTTTTAATCGGACTTAGTTGTCCCTTGGCCAAGCTAGGAGAGTCGGGTCTCAATTATGGTTTTATTTAAGGGGCAAAACTTATGTCAAATTATTTATATAATTAAGTTTATGGGTAGATTTATAAAAGCATATAAATATTTTAACAATAGATAATAATAATAAAAAAAGGGTGAATATGAAAATTTACAAATCTTAATTGATATTATAAAAGCTGGCTCAAAAACTTATAAGTGTTATTAGATATATATTTTTTCAGTCCAAATATTAGATTTTTTCTGCCAAAAAAAAACGAAAGAAATCTGTATTCTTTGCCACACTGCTTCCGTCGTTCCCCGCTTCTCCCAAGTGAAGCCATCATCGGTCACTTCGTTTAAATTCAAATCTTTGATATAAATTACTCATCAACTCCTGTGCAGCATCAACCTCAAGCATTCTCAAATCTTCTCCTCTTCTCAGCTCGTCTTACTTCGTTTGCTAGCTCTGAATTTTAACGTCCTGTTCGCTCATATGGATTTTGACGAGTCAGAACTTGAAGTCGCTGAGATTATGCTTCAGATTCCTAATATAATTCGTGAAAACTTGCATTGGGGTTCGAAGAAGAAGCGATCGAAGCGTAGGTCCCGATTCAAGAGGGGAGCACGGGAGAATCATGATCAACATCAGAACGATGAATCGTCCAAGATAAAGAAGAAGAAGAAGGCGATACGGTCTGGTGAAGAAGCTGACTCTTCACGTCATGGTCGTTGTTTTCCCTTCCGTAATGTGAATATTCCTCCGAAAGAAAAAGAAGAAGAAATTGCAGCTGTTCCACCGAAGCGCATAATCAGAATCAAGAGGGAAGTATGGGAGAAAAGGACGAAGGAGATACCTTCTGGTGAAGAAGCTGAATCTTCATGTCGTACTCGTCCCTTTCTCGTCCCTGATCTGAAGCCTCCTCCGGAAGAAAAAAAAAGAAGAAATTGTAGCTGTTCCACCGAAGACCTTAAAGATCAGAGTGATCCGTTCAAAAGAAAGAAAAGTCTGAAGGAATTGTAGTTGATGGCTATATTCTGTTGCTGCTTGCTAAACTGTAGAAGGGCGAATTAATCAATTCATTATTTTGTTTATTAAGGATTTATTATGTAATTAATACCAAACATATGATTAAACTTCAACTATCGATTAATTATTAGTATAGGATCAGTTTTGTTTTGTTTTGTTGACGGACCTATGAAGAGTATTCTTCTTTTCCTTTACCGTAGGCGATGGCATTGCTTTATTATATATGGTCTTGATGAAGTAATGGTAGGTGAATTAGTAGAATTTGAAGAGGGTATAATAGTTCCTTTGAATTTGGAATCAAATAAAGTTGGTGTTTTATTAATGGGTTGTGTTTCTGATTTTCCTTGTCAAGTGTGATTGCAGAGTTTTACCAAATGGATATGAGTAACTTGATGCAAGTTTTTTCTATACCTTAATTATCCTTCTGTCTTGTTTTAACCAAAATAAAAATGACTTAAATTTAGAGTTAAAGGAGGGAGTGCGTATATATCATACGCATATATATATATTTTTTTTTTCTAAACTAAATTTTTATATAAGGTACATAAATATTTTTTTCCTTAAATTTGAATATACAGTAATTTCTTAAAAGAATTATATTCTAATTAGTCTTCACCTTTTTAAAATTTAATTAACAGAATTTATACTAGTCAAGTTAAATTCATGATGATTAAATTAAATAATTCAATCAAATAATTAAAATTACCTATGCAATCTATTTTCAACTGCCTAAAACCCTAAACAGCTCAGCTTTAATTAAATATCAGCAATTCTTCTAGCTTTCGCGTCGTGTTTCTGTGCTATGGGTTGAATCGTCCATGAGGAAAAAGGTCTCATGGTCTTCTAATTCTTCTGGTATTATTCCGTATTTAATTACAAAGCCAATAATATATGTATGAAATAAAATTTCCATTCTAACATTATATCTTAAAACTCAAATTCCCTCCATATAAATAATCTTTTATATGTAAATTAATAAAAATACTTTAAAAAGAAAAACCCCTGAGATAATATTAAATATATACTCTTTTCGGGGCCATTTCTTTTGCATCACCGTCTTCTAATCCTTCTGGTAATGCCTTCTTTTTTTACTATTTTGTTACCGCAAATGTTTTTTTTAATCTAAAATTGACGTGGAAAAAATAAAATATCGAATTGGAAATTTGGATAATGCATAGGAAAAGACCAGAATATTAAGAAAAAGACGAAGAGAAACCTTCAAATACGTACGGTCAAGGAAGAATTATTCCTTCTCAAGATTTAGAGATAAAAAATGTGGGTCTTGCTTCATTTAACAAAGTGTTTTTCATACATTGACCAAAATCAAAATACTCTTTTCGGTCGTTAATATAAAATATAGTTGACTTTTTATTTTGATAGATTAAGGAAGTTAAATAAGTGACTTCATCACAACATATGTTATATATCATTAGATTATATATTAGTTTATAAGTCACACAAATTAATTTAAAAGAAAAATAATAAATATAAATACTTTAAAATAGTATAATTTATTTAGCTTCTTTAATTGTCACAAAAAAAGTCAAATAAATCTTATATTTTAGAGCGGAGGTTGTATCACCTTTTATATTTTTTACAAATATGTTTGTGAATATTGGTTTTATCACGATTTTTATCTTAATTTAAATAAATAAATAAATAACAACAACAACAACAACAACAACAAACACAGATAGATGTCATAAGGTTATGGGCTTGATTGAACTAAGCATGCCTCAAAAAAAATGTAATTCAGTGATCTTCTTGTTCGATTCAGGTGAAAGAACGATTTATATATGTGTCTTGTAATGAGAGTTAGGGTTCGTAGGTGATTCTTTGGTTAACGGCTATAATCTGCTGATTTAGGAAACTGTAGATAGAAGGGGTGATTAATTAACTGACTGACTGATTGTTTAATTAACTAATCAAGGGTTTAATATGTAAATACCACATCATTAACTTGAACCCTTGGTTGATTAATTGTACAGAGATCAGTTTTGTTTATTGACAGAGAGCTATATGAGGATTATCCTCTCTTTCTGGTGTATTTCTTCGGCACTTCTGTGAAGAGTCTTCTTAATTGATATGCAGAAGGAACTTTTAGTTGCTTTTCAGTTTATGATTTGATTTTTGTTAATTTTGAGATATTCATTATGTTCAAAATTACAATAGAATTAGAAATCCAAGATTTTCATGCTTTGTGAATTATAGACTTTGGTCTAACGGTCAAATTGCGACAAATACCATAAAGAATATTTTATAGGCAATGCAATTAACAAATCAAAATAACCCTGGATTTTCTTGACACCCAGCACTACAGGTCCATATCATCCAAATAGGAGTTTGTTTTTATTTATTTATTGAACCGTTATTTTATTTTAGATTAACAATTTTCTTACTCATATACATTTTTTGTTTAAAATTTTTTCCTTAAAAATTCTCTTTTTATGAAGTTAATTTTACAATATTTGTTTAAAGAAATCCCTTTTTATGAAACCACCAAGTACTTCGGATCAATTTGTTTGTCAATTGTTAACCAGTGGTCTCATGTTACTTTAAGTACCCATTTGCCTCACAAAATTAAAGGTAATGTAATGCAATGTAATGTAATAAGAATTATATAAATTTGTCTGCTTCGTCGTTAAAGAAAGATGATGCATATACATAAAAAAAAAAATTAGTTAGATTACATAAAAAATGAGAATATATGAGAATAATATAGCAAGAAACAAAGTTACCTCTATCAACACATTGGGTTTAAGATAAATTTTTCAAGGGTGTGCAATGTACAGAGATCAGTTTTTGTTTATTGACTGAGTTACCTTAGTATCCTTCTCTCTTTACGGTGTGTTTAGGTAAAATCACTCTAATGTTTTCATCTGTGGGTTGGGTTTCAATCCATGAAGAAGAAAGGGTCTTGGGTTTTTTTTTTCCATACATAGAAAAAAAAAAAAAAGAAAGAAAAACCCCCAACGTACTGATGGTGAAGGATTATCTTCTCAAGATGCAGACAATAGAGATCATAAAAGTGGGTTTTACTTATTACCAAAAAAAAAAGTGGGTTTTACTTCTATTCATTTAACAAATTTTTTTTCGTACATTAAAAGTGGGTTTTACTAATTGATAACATATTTAAATCACCCAAATATTTGTCAATTGTGCCCAAACTTATTGATTGGGTACATCTCTTTTGAACTCTCCAAATGAGATTTGAAAGGTTCAATTTTTTCAATTTTACTGTTTATATATTAAAAGTTAAAATATTTTTAACCTTAAATATCACTTTTTATGTTTCTTTGCATAACATTGGTTTTATCACTATTTTTATCTACCAAAAAAAAAAAAAAAAAAAAAAAGCCAGCACTAATGGCATATCCATATAGTTATAAGCGGGACTGAACTCAACCTCCTCCCTAGCTACAAAATGTTGGTATTACCCCTTGTCATAATATAAAAGCTCTTGTATTAAGGATGGGGTAGTCATTTTATGTCATTAAATTAAAAAGCTATTAATGTTTTATTACTTAATTTCAATGCATGAAGTAGAGTACCATATCTTTCTTATTTTTCTAGTTTTTTTGAGTTTATGATTTATTTTTTATTTTTTTATAAATTAAACCCACATTATTGGTAAATTATTCGATAAAAATAATCTTGAAAAATCGTTAAAACAAGATATTTTGGACAGCAGAAGCAACTAAGCTTAATTAAAAGAAGACTGTTCAATTAATAAAAAGTGGGCCCAATAAGAACCCTAAGCCCGCGCTATTTGCCTGCACTTGCACAAGCTACAGTCACACTCAATAGTCACTGATGAGTGATGAATGCGAGTAGAATCAATTGGCGCCAAATTTCTCCTGATTGAACTCGGATTTCAATTTCCTGAGTAGCGTAAAGCCCAAGCAATCAAATCCCTTCCTCTTTATATATATGTCAAAATCTTCGTCACAGTCCATTGTTTCGTTCGTTCGTTCGCTCGCTCGCTCGCTAGCTGTGAATTTCCCCAGTTTGTTCGCTCATATGGCTTTTGATGAGAAAGAACTCGAGGTCGCTGGGATTCTGCTTCAGCTTCCTCGTTTGGCTTCTGATTTCAAGTTTCTAAGCAGGTTTTCTCTCGCTTGGGGCTCCAAGGAACAGCGAACGAAGATGCGCAGGTTCTCTCCGACGAGTGGCCGCAAATCCCCTGCTCCGTTGTCGTTCCAAAATCCCCAGATTCAAATCACTCTGAAGGGAAAACGACCGGAGATTAATGGCCAAAATTCCTCGAGATCCGACGGCGCCAAAGGAAGATCGTGCGTCTGTGCTGTTAAAGATGAATCGTTGAAGAGGAAGAAGGTCACACAAACTGGTAATTCTTCCGGTGCTTTTCTTCTCCCTGATCTGAATCTTCCAATCCAGGCATGAGCGAGAAGCGCAGAAACCCACGCTCCGGCTCAGCGCGTGATGATGATGATGATTGCGATTGAGGAATTGCTGCTGTTGTATCAATGATCTTCTTGTTCGATTCAGATATGTGTCTCGTAATTTGAGGGTTACGGTTCGTAGGTGATTCATTGGTTTTTTTTTTTTTTTTTTTTTTTTTTTGGACAAAGGGTGATTCATTGCTTAACGGCTATAATCTGCTGATTTAGGAAACTATAGATAGAAGGAGTGATTAATTAACTGACTCATTGATTGTTTGATTAACTAATCAAGGGTTTAACATGTAAATGCCACATCATTAACTTGAACCCTTGGTTGATTAATTGTACAGAGATCAGTTTTGTTTATTGACTGAGAGCTATGTGAGGATTATCCTCTCTTTCTGGTGTATTTCTGCATTGTTACGTCAATGTTCGGCACTTCTGTGACCCATTATTCTCTCTTCTTTCTTTTGTGTTTTTGGTATATGTATGTGAAGAGTCTTCTTAATTGATATGCAGAAGAAACTTTTGGTTGCTTTTCAGTTTATGATTTGATTTTTGTTTATTTTGAGATATTCGGTATGTTCAACATAACAATAGAATTAGAAATCCAAGATTTTTTAAGGGAAGAAGGTTTCAAACCACACAATACAAGCTAGCGTCAATGCCATTATGAGTAGCATGTAGGCTGTCCAGAATAGGTTTTTAAAACCAAATGGCGGCAATCTTCTTCAACGTGATCATGGTGACCACTGGTGCCCGCCAACGGCTGGTTGGGTTAAAGTTAACACTAGTGGAGCTTTTTCATACTTCAATTCTAGCATAGCTAGTGGTAGAATTATCCGTGATGAATACAACAATTTCTTGCATGCGTTCATGTTCAAAGGGGGGAGGAAGGTGATAGCCTGCAGAATTATGGGGTTGTATACATTGTCTCAAACTTGCAAGGGACATGGGCTATAGAAAGATTATTATGGAGACTGACTCTACTGATGCAGTGGAGTTGATCAAGAGTGAGATTAATGATGCATAGGCTGACAAAATCCTCATTGCGGAACTTAAGGGGATGGCTGATAGAGATTGGAGCATTGAAGTTCGTCACATCACACGGTGGGCTAATGCAACAGTTGATCACTTAGCTAAAGCTAGTCTTTCATCTACGCGAGGCTTCCATGTACTCCCTCGTGCGAGTATCGAGCTGGATAGGTTTATTGGAAAGGAGAAGTTTTAGTTAATATATGGTTGCACTAGTGTATTTAAAAATAAAAATAAAAATCCAAGATTTTCATGCTTTGTGAATTATAGACTTTGGTCCAACGGTCAAATTGCGTCAAATACCATAAATATTTTCCCGTTGAGTTACTACAGCGCCACCGAAGCTTCATGCCAAAACGCGATGCAGATACTTCACAATTCAAACTTTTAACTGTTTTGTCTGGGTCTTGCTTTTTATTAAAAAAATCTTGTCGTTTTCGTGTTCATGTCCGTTGTCTTTTTAATAATATTTTTATTTACAAAATAAAAAAATAATACAATAAAATTTTGGAGAAAAAAACGTAAGAAATGATAACAAAACGTATAACGATCAATAAAGCACACCCTGCCAAAGAATTTATACGCAATGAGCACCGGCAATCAACAAATCAAAATGAGCCTGGATTTTCTTGAGGCCCAGCACTACAGGTCCATATCATCCAAATACGAGTTTGTTTTTATTTATTTACTGAACAGTTATTTTATTTTTATATCAAAAAAAAAAACAGTTATTTTATTTTAGATTAACAACCTTCTTACTCATAGATTTAGGGCCTTTTGTTTAAATTTTTCAGTTAAAAATTCTCTTTTTATGAAGTTTTACAATATTTATTTAAAGAAATCTCTTTTTTATGAAACCACCAATTGTTTGGATCAACTGGTTGTGAGTTGTTTTAAATTAACCAGGTGGTCTCATACTACTAAGTGCCGTTTGCTTTATAGAGTTGGAGGTAATGTAATGCAACGATGATTACATGAATTTGTTTGGTTTGCTATTAAGGAAAAATGATGCATAAGCATAAAAACGTTTGATTGGATTATAGATAATAATAAAGCAAAAGATAAAATTACCTATATCTATACATATATGTATAATTTACATGTTAGATTCAATGTACTTTTTTAAATTTGTTCATAATAACATTTTAATATTTAATGGTGGAAATATTATATAAAGTGTATGTTGGGTTTATAGTAATTCTTTAATATTTAATGATGGAATATAATTTTTTTAACAGGGAATTTTTTTGTTTTTATATAATTAATTTTTTAAATATTTAATTGTGGTAATTATTTAAAATTTAACATCATTTATGGGTACACACTTTGGTCAAATTAAAAAATTATAATGGCAATAATGTTTTTTTCACTTGATTATAGGATTTTTGCATCCTCATTCATCAATCCCAGCTATGTAATCCTAATTATATCAAATGATGTAATCATAATTATAAAATGTAATCATCTTTACATTACATAAGCTCAATCAAACGCTAAGATTGATCTGTTGTATAAAGATTACATGTACTATAAGTGGAAGAGGGCATGTTTAGTTGCTCCCCAAAAAGAGACAGGAATAGAGGAATCAAATTCAAACTATAGAACATTGCATTGTCAATTCACTTTTTTTTTTTTTTTTTTTTTCTCGAATTGCATTGTCAATTCACACCTAAATGTTCGTCACCTGGCGTGACAGCCACCTGGGTTATAAAACTATGATACATATAAGGGTTGGCCAAAAAAAGACACAAATAAGGAATATTCATACCACACATAAATCAAATTTTAGAGCATTGTATATAGAAACTATAGTATTTATTATCAAAATGTGTAGTGTAACATTTTAATAATAAATAATATCCATTTCAATACATTCATTTAAGCTTTAATAAATAATTTCTATTTAATACATTCATTAAAGCTTTAGGCACAAAGATTAAAACGCATAAGAAATAAAGGTTCTTTTTATACCTTACCTCTTACTCCTCTTCTCGACTGCTATTTATAGGGCACTTCTAAAATATTTTACACAGTTCAAGGAAAATATTAAATCAATAAAATTCAGCACATTTTCAACTCTACTCCTACATAATATACTCTCTCTTGTCCTTATTATATGGCATAAACTTATAAGTACCTTTGTCTTTTTTATAAGGCACTTACTTGTTTCTAAAGAGTATTAAATATATTTTTCATGTATGCCTATGTTTAATAAGGGTAGCGTGAGAAAGTAATAATTAATATAATATTAAGTTTTAATGTAATTAATATGAGTAATATTAAAATTTACTTAAATTTTAGGATAAATTTAATGACTTTAACTATTTTTTATTGGTTTATGAGAATTTTTAGTTGGTGCCTTATAATAAAAATAAAATGAAGTATATAATAACACAAACAAAGTCAACACAATAATGGATAAAGGGTTAAAGTGCCAATTCACCCCAAAAATTTAATGAGGTGCCTTATAAATAGGGTCAATAAATCTTCTCTACCACTCACTGGTCCTATTTATAAGTCTATTTTGACCAAAAAACTTGGTCCTATTTATAAATTCAGTTTTATGTAATAAATGAGATTGTGACAGTTTTACCCATATTAATTGTACTTATGAAGATATAGAGACAAGAAACAGTTGAAAAAATATTCAATCATAAATGAGAGCAAAGTTAAAAATTTACCCCCTAATCATTGAATTAACTATCTCTTCTTGGTATGTGAGATTTGGTCCAAATATACTTATAAATCAAATTAGAGTGGTACCCTATAAATAGAGCTACTTTCTGTTAACTTTTATAATATTTTAGAAGGATTTTGTTATTCATTTTAATTCAATTTACATAATGTTAACTGAAGTCTTATGCTTAATTAATATGTTCGTTCTTAAAATGTCCCGAGCAAATGAAGAAAATTACTTGACCTCATTAATTTAATCCATTCCTATAGAGAACAGTCAATTCTATTTAATAGAGAGTCTATTTGGAGAAGTAAAAATCTTAAAATGTTTGGACTTCAATTACTTGTCTTGATTTGATCCAAAAAAAAAAAAAAAAAAAAAAATACTTGTCTTGATTTGTAGAGGGTATTGAAATTAAGAGAAATAATCTCACTTAAGCCCTTCAAAAGCAACATATTCATACAAAATGACTAAAGAATCCTGAAATATCACAACAAATCCTAAGTCCTCATTTGAAATTAATTTTTGTGATTTAATTACTAAAAAACTCTTTTCGATCCTTAATATGGAACCTAATTGGGATGATCTTAATCCTAAATGTAATATTTATTTTCAATATTTTTTATTCTTTTCATAATTTACCTATGTTGATGCTCTGTCAACAATAATAATCAAATTAGAAAACGATTAAGGGAATTGAGAAAGATGAATTGATGGATTATGAAAAAACATGTCATAATAATTAACTTAACTAATTTCATTAATATGATTAAATTAAATAAATAAGTTTTATATTAAGGATCAAAAGAAATACCTTTTATAATAAAAAATAATAATAAGTCACCCCATCATCAATCACCAGAGTCAGCTATGATTAACTCAGCCAAGGTGATTAAAGGGTGTTTGGACTCGACCACTTAGTTCACCAAGGCATCTGTGACCATTAAACTAAGAAAGCTCTTTTATTATATATAATATACATACATACATACATATATATATATATATATATATATAATGTAGTTTTCTAGTCTTTATATAAAGTGACAACCTTGGAATAAAAATTTAGGAGGGCCAAATGTATATTCATTAACTAATTTAAAGAATATATATTTGGAAGAATCAAATATATAATAAAAGTATTTTAACAATTCTAATGTATAAGACAACATACTTTTTTACATTTATTAAAAAAAATTTAAAAAAAAATTCTAAACAAATATTTTTTTTTTTTTGGGAACCATGGCCTCCCATCGTATCCAAAAAGATTCATCAATTTTTATATACCAAAACATGTGTGACCATTAAACTAAGAAAGCCCTTTGTTAATTAATAACAATGTGTTGGCTAAGGTTTAAGAAATAACTTGTTAATGTTTTAGAAGTTGTCTATTCAGAGACTTGTCAAATGACAACTTCCTCAAAATTTGAATCCTAGCTTGTCAATATTAAAGGTGGAAATTGTAAATATGTGAAAATCTTAGTATTGTACCTTCGTTGTTGTAATTGGACTTGGATCTTTATGGTCTAGCTCCCATCTTTTCATTTTAAGCTTTAGCTTGCCTTTGTTATGCAAAAAAAAAAAAAGTTGGTTAAGGTAGTAAGCACAAAAAGTATTCTTGTTTTGATCAACCAAAAATATCTCAATTAAAGACCGCTAAACAGATCTTATAAAAATTCGAGCAATAACTTTTCAACATTTAGAGAACAATCTATCAAAATTCAAACTACAACATGTCAACACTCTTAGAACAATGTGTCAATATTTAAAGGCGACTTAGGTTATGTTTGGAGTTTTATTTTGGAGGGAAAGGAAAAGAAAGTGAGGGTTTTGATAGTCCCTTCACTTATTATAAATGTCATATTTTGACAAATAAAACATATTACGGATAGGTGAATATGTGGTCTCAAACTTTAGAAGCTTATTATTTTAAGTGATTTCTTCTTGAAATCAAATAAGCTAAAGACCAAATATTCTATGGATCATAAAAACACCATAAAATTATCATCACTAAGCATAGTCTTAATTTAATCATGAGAGGCGATTAAAATGACATGGAAATATTTATTCCAATTAAAGAAAATTATCAAACAACTAATGGGCAATTAAATTTGCAAACATTAAAATATTTATGTTAATTTTCGTAATTAATTAATAATTAAATTAAAAAGGCATAATTAAGAAATGTATAAGATTAATTAGTGATCAAAGGCTAATAAAAACCCAAGATTAGCATAAAGATAATTCCTAATGATCATAATTAATATAGTAACCTATCAATTGAGCCTTATAACATCTAAAAACACTATCTTAGAGATTTTAGCCAAGATTAATTAAATCTTCCCTATTTTAAATATGTGGCGAAAATTCTTTTTTAAAGAGGCAAGATAATTGCACCAATTTTAAATCCTAAGAGCACATAATGTATGAACAAAGATCATCAAAAGTAGTAGAATTTCCCCAACACAAAATAAAGGCTTGGATTAAATATAATAAAGTTAAATCCTAAGGCCCTAATTAAGTATCATAAAGTGTAATCCTTGTGAAATAAAAATTAACCAATGAGAGAATTCTTTCTAGATGAGTATGAAGTAATTAAAACACAAAATTTGAAGAGAAAAGAGGGAAGTGCACAGTTTTACACCAAAAAAACTGAATAAAGAAATTGAAGTAATCAATTAAAAGAATTACTCAAGATAGTTGAGCACATGCAAGTCATAAATTATGAAAGAGGGTAATGTACTTTTAATTAAGAGACTTAATGACCATGGAAGAGGATAAATGGGAAAGAGAAAGAGTGTTGTGAGGGCTAATGTTGTGAGCCTAGTAGGAAAAGTCAAGGAATCATCCAATGAGAAAATTGTACATGAATTAATTAGATTAATCAATAGGATTAATTCAAGACTTAATCAAAGAGGAATCTATACAAAATAAATTGTATCTTGAGATCCATTGATCATAAATCAAATAGAAGAAGTGATTATTAACAAGCAAAATTCAAGCTTGAGATTGACTATAATCAAAGTCATTTCCTCAACTTTTGAGGATTGTGTCCAATTGAGAAAATGAGAGATTATGGTCTCTAATTAAAGCTAAAAATCTCAAGAGTTCAAAAGCAATGAGAGAATTTTAATAAGACTTCATCAAGATCCTCAAATGAATTTTGTCTAGTGAAAAAACAAAGAAAATAGTTGGCTTGGGAAAAAGCTAGAACACATGGGATATTTTGCAAAAAGTTTTTGGAAGAGGATATGGTACTTTAGGATAGAAAATGGAAGAGGATCAAGGAGAGAGGGGGGCGTCGGTTTGAGGGTTCTAAGGGCTAGGATTTGTGCTTTTAATTTCCCTAGATCTAATGGCCATAATGCAAGATGAGGGGTTGTGAATAGTGCCATGGACTTTTACTATAAATAGGGGGTTGGGGTCTTCATAAATCCTCACCAATTGGGAAGTCAGTGTAATTTATACATTTGGTGGGGCTTTAAAGTAATAGACAAGTTTGTGTGGGATTATAGGGCGATTATTTGCAATATTTGATGGGAGTGGAATGGTATCATAGTTGGAAATAATAGAGTGGAATGGCTATAGGGTAATAGGGTATAGGCATAGGGGATAGGGTACTGTTGCCACCAGCCTTTCCCAATTGAGTCTCTCACATTTCTGACGCATCACTCTGTCGACCACCACCAGTCCACCACCCTCTTCTTCATCATCATTGACCACTACACACATTCCTTTGACTTGTCAAACCTTTTCACTTCATTCCAAAATGAATCAATTTCAGGCTTAACCAGCATCCATCATCTTTGTAGAGCATCTCTTTTTTTTTTTTTTTTTTTTTTTTTTTTTTTTTTTCAGGAATACTCACACTATCCTATTTATTAAAGTATAATAATCAAATTTATGCTGTTTAAAAAAATGGTTAAAAATAATAAGTATATCTAAAATAAACATTTTTTAAGTATGTCCCTATTTATTATGTGGAAGAAATAAAATAAAGAAATATAGTAAATATAAATATCACTAACTTTTTAATTAATAAAATACATATTATCAATTAAGGGTGAAAATGAAAATAATAATAATAATTAAGTATTTAGACAACTATTGTCGAACTCTTATAAAAAGGTCCAAAACAATTCAAATATTAAGCTTTTATATCAAGGATTGAAAGGAGTTCTTGGTATCTTAATCTATTTTTTTTAATTCAACCAACATTAAAATATTTTTTTAATAGCAGCTTATATCTTAAAGTAATCTTTTATGCACTATAAATAATTACTCAGTAACACTCAGACACACAGTATTCTTATTTTATGGTGTTTGTTGCTACTAGAAAAAATATTGGAGAGTAAGATTGGACAAAAAAAAGTGGAAAATGACAAAAGATCTCAATGACCATAAAAAATAGCAAAAAAGTCCCAACAAAAATTCACACATTTGATATTATTTGTATTGAAACAAAATCCAGATTTTTAAATTTTGTTGTGAATATGAATATAGCGCTTCTGTTGTGAATGACCTTTGTACATTTAAGGACTTGAGTTTGAAACAAAATCTAGGTGTTTAAATGTTGTTGTGAATATATCACTTCCTCGTTGTAAATAAAACACTTCATATTTTCAATACAATTAATATCAATATGTGAATTTCTAATGAGACTTTTTTGCTATTTTTTATGGTCCTTGGAATCGGGCCGTCATTTTCCCAAAAAAAAAGAAGATAAATATGGGTGATGAAATGGATTAGGATGTTATATTTTGAATCAAATGCAACTTTTAAGTAGTTCTTATATTAGAGGCTGTCTGGATTGGTAGGATATAAATTTGCAAATAAAAATGCAGATTCTAACTTTAGAATCCGTATAATACATTACTATTCTCAGGTATTATTTATAAGTCAATTTTAACTAAATCGCATATACTAAGGAGATGTAACTCAGTGATTATGAGGTAAATTTTTAACTTTATCCTTATTTAAAAATAATGTAATAGAATGAGATAAATTGATGATGGGGACACAATTCAAAAGCAAACAATAACTTGAGTCAAGAGAGAAGATAATGAACAATTTGGGGATGAACTTATTCGACATAGAAATGCTCGTTGGGGGTGGGAATTAGTTATTAATTAATTTAGTGATACAAATTGAGTACGTCGGAATGCTCGTTGAAGCCAATTATTATATGTTTTCTGCATTCCCTGTGCTGCATGGAACCCCATGCATTGGCCCATCGCATATGTTTGCCTCCTCAGTGCCTCCTCGTCTCCCTCTTTTTTTTTTTTTTTTTTTTCTTAGAGAAAGGTCCTGATTATTTACATAATTTAAGAAAATGGTTGAATTTAGTTAAAAGAGTAAAAAATATACTATTTTCTAAGCATGCTCTTATTTATACGGGACTATTAAAAGAGAAAAATAAAGTAGTAATGACAGAAAGTAGGGGTAAAATCGTAAAATTATATCAAACATCCAAACATGCCTAAGTGAGATCGAATTAAGGCAATTTAAACCTAATTTTAGGATCTTGTAAGAAAATCAGAGGGAGTACTTTTTGTATCTATATTATAAGGCCTATCCAAGCGTTTCACCCCGGTTATTAAAACCAGGTCGATCACCGAATTAATCGGGGTACTAGGTTAAGGCTCAGTTGGTCAAATCAAAACTAACCTAGATCAAACTGGTTAAAAAGTGAAAATTTTAAGATTATTAATATCATATTATAGAGGGGGGAAAAGTGACTTTAAAAAATAAATAAAAATAAAATTGGGTTAATAATCGAACCAATTTATCAACTCCGATTCGAGTTTAATAACCCTTGTTTCACCATTTAAAATAAAATAAGGTAGTCTTGAAAAAACGCAATTAACTACCCAGTTGATGACATATAATGAAGATAGCTTGTCCATTCTACAAAATGCATTATAACAGGGACCGGATTTTATCCTTATTTATTTGTCCTGATTTAAATAATTATTTTAGTCCTATATTTCAAGTTAAAATTCGTACGTATTATTTTTCAATAATACTCATATTAGATATAGGATATTGAATGGAAGTAGTGAAATTTGCTAGTACATGTTGGCAGTTGTTTCTTTTTTCCAACACATGTTGCCCCCCATTAAACCAGTGGCGGACAGGGTGGGGTTAGGGTGGCCCCTGAGCCCCCTAAATTTTTTTTTAAAATTTTTTTAAAAGAAATTAAACTCCATTTTTAAGATTCTAACCACTCCAGTGGTAATGCGGCATGAAACAGAGAACTTGGATTAGGCACTAGGCACGGTGTTCTGTCATGTGTTCGGGGAAGCATTTAGAACTGTTCATTGTTTTGGTTTCTGGAGCTGATTTGCTTTGGTATTATTTTTTAAGTGTTTAGTTTTTGTCATGTACTCCTCTCGATCTTAATTATAGGAATACTTTTGTAGTGTAATTTGTACTACAAAAGTATTCTTAAGATCAGAGGTGGCATTACCTTTTACTGCTGCTTCCCTAAGACTTGTTTAGTTACATTTGCAGTGTTATTTTTTCATATAAGAAAGCCCGAGGTAAAATATCGATGTTGGTTCTCCTAAGTTGTCTGAAAAAACCAACCAACTAAAGAACTAGTCGAGAGAAAAAAAGCGGAGGAAGAGAGACATGGAAGGATTCATATTTTCTTGTTCATACCCAAAAGAAAAACATCAGACGATCCAAAAGAGGTGAAGTTGGTCTTCATCAAATTGATACGTTGTATCTAGTTGGAGCAACTCGTTGGAGTTTTCATTACAATTTCTCTTGTTGATAGAGTGGTTCGATGTATTCTCACTCTTCCAATTTCTACAGTAATTACTGAAAGGTCATTCTCTGCTTAAAAAAAAAAAAAAAAAAAAAGAAGAAGCTCCGAAATAGAATGGAATACCAATGTTCTTGATAATTCTTTGATTATATACATTGAAAAAGAAATTGTTTTGAGTTTTAACACGGATTCAATTATAGATAAGTTTAACAATATAAAAACACATAAATTAAGTGTCAAGTGAAGTGATCTTAATTTACGTAATAGATTTCTTTCAATTTGTTGTGTATTATGTCCGTATTTATATTCCAAGTACTTTTATTTATGATATAATATTTTTTATTTTATTTTCACCCCTTCCTGAGTTCATCGTTGTGTTAAACGATAATGATGAATAAGTAATTTGTTGTAGTAAGTAGTTAAAGAAGCATAATAAATAATTAAATATCACTCTAGTTCTATTTATAAGTCATTTTTGACCAAGTCACACATATCAAGAAGAGGTAGGTAGCTTAATGATTAAGGGCTAAATTTTCAACTTTACCCTTATTTATGAATGAATACCTTTTAAATTTTTATTCTCTCTCTATTTTCATTGATACAATATATAGGCAAAATTGTCATAATTTCATTTATTTGATAAAAAAGGATTTATAAATATAACCAAATTTTTTAGTAAAAAAAGAGTTATAAATAGGTTTAGAATGGTAACTTGAACCAATTGCCTTTTAAATTAATTCATGCAACTGTGAAATTAGCTGACAGGCGTTGACAATAATAAATAATTATGATGAATGGCTAATTTGTTGTGGTAAATAGATGAACATGTGTTTTAAATAACCTGAAACAAAGGCCACTGTAGCTCCTACCAATCTACCATACGCAGGGTGGCGGCTAGTGGCCAGTAAATGTGGCCGCAGGTTTTAATCGTTGAGGGGGTATTGAGGTAAAGTGACAAAATTCTAAAATCCCAAATTGATTACTTAAACTTGATTCAAAATTTGTTGAATTTATAGGCTGAATTTTGAATACTGTTAAATGAACACTTTTTAAAGGGGCATTTAATTGAGCTTGTATTTATTAAGAAAAAACTATTTACGCTTACTTAGTTTTAGCATTTGCTTGATTCGCATGTTTTGAATAATTTGATACTCCATCCATTCATGTCAGAAACTATATCTAACTATCTCACAACAATTAATGATGATTAATGAGAGGGGTAAACACATGAACTTTTTTTTTTAAAAAATTCAATTTTACTCTTAAATTATTATATTAGATTTGAAATTTTCTTTTAGAAAATTGTACAAATAGGTAGAGTATTCGAAAAAAATATCAATGATTCATTAAGTGATATATATTATGAGGCTCAATTTTTTTCTAATATATACTCCTCTGATCCTTATTATAAGGTACAAAACTAGTAAAAATATTTGGTTTTTTTTTTTATAAAGTACTTGTTTGTTTTCAAAAAGCATTAATTATTTTTCCATTTATACCCCTAATTAATAAGGGTAGTGGGTGAGAGTAATAATTAATATAATATTAGAGTTTAATACAATTAATATAGGTAATATTAGAAGTTGGTTAAATTGTAGAATAATTTTATTGACTCTAACTATTTTTATTGATTTGTGAGAATTATTAGTTTATGTCTTATAATAATGACAAGTATTGAGGAAGTAGGCACTATTTATGAGTTATATACCATTCTGGTCCTATTTATAAGTCTCTTATGACCAAAAAATTTAGTCCTATTTATAAGTTCATTTTGACCAAATAAATGAGATTGTGACAATTTTATCCATATGATTGTATCAATAAAAATAGAGAAAGGATAAAGACTTGAAAGGTACCCATTCATACATGAAAGTAAAATAAAAAAAATTACCCTATAATTATTAAGCTACCTATCTCTATTTGGTATGTATGATTTAGTTAAAAAAAACATATACTTCCTCCAATCCTAATTATAAGAACATTTTTATAATAAAAATTGTATTATAAAAATATTCCTATAACTAGAACCAGGTGTAATAAATAAAACCAGAAAATAATTTGGGAAAAGAAAGAAAGTGGTATTGTGAGAAAGGTAAAAGGGATAAGAATGGCAGAGGAAAGGGACAAGAGTGACGCGTGGAAGAACCCCAAGAACTGTAGCAGGCATAGGGCAAAATGATGGGGGCATAGTTAGATTTATAGGGTCAGACTGAGAAAGAGGAAGAAGGAGAAGAAAGGATGAGATAGAAAGTGACATGCCATGTGAACTCTCTCTCCTCTCTCATTTGTCCTCTTCACCTGTCCTTCCCCGTCTCTTGTGTTTTCAAAAAACATTAAAGTAACATTGTTAAAATTTTAATGTGTTCTTTCTTTAATTATAGGAATATTTTTATAATATAATTTGTAACAATAAAGTGTTTTTATAATTAGAGCAGGAAATAGTATATTTAAGGAGTTGATTTTGATTTTATATGTAAGACATGGTTTTTATATTTATCAATATTTTTCTAATTTATCTCTATTGATATTCCTTCAACCATAATTAACAATGTGAGAGAATAAGAGAATTAAGAAAAAGAGCTAGTTTTAAAACATACATATCGTATAACTAACTTAATCAACTTTCTTAATTTAATCAAATTATGTAAATATATATTATATTAAGAAAATGAATACTTTTATCTTTTAGCAAGTTAACTTTTCTTGTAATCTTTGTGGCATAAATTTTAATTTCTTTAAGAATTGCTACACTTTTGAGACTGAGATATAATTTCCTGGTGTATTTATTTTCTTTAACTCTGTTATGTTAAATTGGCATTTAATATGCATGGTTTGTGGTTTGGATAGGAAAGTAATGATACCAAGTCCTTTATTGCCTTCAGTCCTAATGTTTCCCATTTTGATAAAGTTAAATAATCAAAACTTTTGGGATTTGACTTCTCATCTAGATTAGGGAAGTACCTTAGACTTGGTCTCCCATTTACAAACATGTAATTGATTCAGTGGAGCACGGATTGATCCAAATCGGAATTACAAACGAGAGCATGGACATTACTTCAAATCAGAAATAAGTTCTTGGCAATCGAAGTTGCTTTCTCAAGCTTCAAGATTTACTCTCATCAAATATGTTCTTGCATCAGTCAATATACATATCTTGTTTTGTGTCAATCTGCCTCAGTACATTTGTGATAGACAAGTTGCTTGTTGTGCAACTTTATATATATATATATATATATATATATATATATATGTATGAGGTTCTACTAATTCTAGAAGGAAGATTCATTTGTTGAAGAGAGACAGTCTTTTTCAACCTACTGATGACAGAGGGGGTTTGGGCTTAAGACCCAAAAAAATTGTTAATCAAGTGCTTTTGGCAAAATAAATATGGAGAAGCATCTCATTTGAGACTCCTTCTTTATTGGCATCCACTTTAAAGGTGAAATATATAGATCTTAACACTCCCTTGATTTATAATTCATCTTGGATTTGGAAGGGCATTGCTAAATATACAAATAACATAGTTGAAAAGTTAAAATTGCATGTGGGGAATGGTGCTTTCATACCTATGAACCGCCAACTTGGGTGGCCCATGCAGCATAATCAAGCCTCCTTGATGAGTATTCATCTAGTTGCTAATTTATAATCATGTCCCTTACTGCTGCAACTCAATCACGTGGAGCTCACAGCTAATTGGCACCTTACACTCTCCAGATGTAGCAACTGATATTATGGGGATCCCTCTCTCCATGTTAAACTTTCCCGATAAACTGTTGTGGAATGATAATGCTCACACAGCTCCTATGCTGCTTCTGATAATTTTTGGAGGTTCTTATGGAAAATTCAGTTGCCTTTTAAACAGCTCCTTTTCATATGGAAGTTATTGAATAATGCCCTATCTTCTTGTGATATCTTGAAGAAACATTATTTAAACACTTCCAAATTATGCTTATCCCGGTTGTGAAGCCGAGGAAACACTTGATCATATATTTATATCATGCTCCCTAGCTCGGTCCCTTTGGTTTGTCTGCCTACTCATAAGGATTCCCTATTTGAACTTCGAAGAGTTTAAGGGTTGGTTAAAGAAAACTTTGATCCAACTCCATTTTGATGGTTAAGGCTCTACATCATGGATACCGCACTTCTCCTTTGACCATCTCAGGAAGTTCAGTAAATTACATCATTTTTCAGCTTTGGCATATAATGACTCCTCTTTGATTAATGTAGATCAATGTTTGCCTTCTTTATCTAATTGTCAGATCTCATTCAATGCTTAAGGTTGTAATATTATCCTATATAAATATAAAAGCCTGAATCATCATTATTGTCATGGCATCATATGTCATAAGGACAAGGGTTCTTCTCTTAAAGAATTATTGTGGAAATCTCAATCAGCATATGGTCTTGCTTTCCTTTCTAAATGTTTAAGAGCCTTGTTATTCTAAATTCATAGGTCTGGCCACATAGTAGCTGACTCCAAGCCGCCTCTCATGATCTATTGTGTCAAGAAATACTTTATCTGTATTCCTGTTGAACCAACTTTCCTATTGGCTATCACTTAGTAGGAGATACTAGTATTGCTTTTTAACTTTTTTTTTAGGGATAAATACTAATTTTTCCATACAAGTATTGGTTAGGGAGCATTCAGCACTCAGAAATTTTTTTTGTATCATTTTTGTTCCAGAAGTTTACAAAAAGGAGCAAATATGCCCCCAGAAGTTTTTTTAGGAGCAATTATTTGTAAATTTCCGTGGCAAAAATGATACTAATCCAACGTTTAAGATCAACCAATGGACAAAATTGCTATGTTTGTAAACTTAGGGGCAAAAATGATACCAAAAAAACTTCTAGGTGCTAGATGCTTTCTAGCCAATACTTCCGTGACAAAATTGGTATTTAACTCTTTCTTTCATTGGCACAAGACAATTTCTTTGCCTTCTTTCCTAAAGTTATTTAGTTTTCATGTTAGTGTTTTAACTATACGTAACTTGTAAAACTTGTTTTTAACTTGTAACTTGTTTTTATTTAGTCTGACCGGACAACTTGAGTTAAGTTTGAACAGTGTTCTCCCCAGCCCCTGAATAGTGTAATTTCCGAATAGTAGGTGGTTAGCAGGGAAAGGTGGGGACAGTCACGTGAGAAAAACAACAAAGAGATAGCAAGAGAGGAAAAAACAAAAGAGAGATATAATGTAGTGTAGCAGTATCTCTCAACATTACTGTAGCTCTGCCCTCACTGACTATAATGGCATCTTACCATAGAAAGTTAGAAACCACCAAAACCCTGCAAGCTAAAATACAACACTCCTACTCCCACCTGTGATCTTCTTAACAAAGCGCTAAAACACTCAAAAACAATGGGTTTGTTTGGAATCAGCGTTAAGGGAGCGTTAAGGGAGCGTTAAGAACGTTTGCGGTAGAGTTAATGAGCTTTGGAGAAAAAGCTCAACGTGGTGTGTTTGAGTTCGGCGTTAAGTTCACTGGACTTATAGCTCCTAATGCTTAAAAAGCCCGTTAAGGAAAAACTCTAGAATTGACTTTTTGACATGGGTCTCGCCACTTCTACCACCATCAACCCAAACACAAATCATTATCTATAATCTGACTTTTTTTTAAGTCGGATAGCTTTTAAGTCACTGCTCCTACCGCTAACCCAAACAGACCCAATAATCATGCGTTACCTAACATGAAATTAACAACAATATAGTAACAAAAGAATGACACAGTTGGTAGATGACTGGTCCTAATTGAACATGATATCCTAGATTCAAATTAAGCCGTGTGTATAGAAAATGTTTTGTTGCGAGAGGCAAAACCCACTTTAGTGATTTTTATGCCTTTAGAGAATTAGCCTTTAGTGATAGGCTGGAGGATACCGCGAGAATTCTACCAAAATTAATACTAATACTTATTACCACAACTTCATTTCTAAGCATATGTGTCTCAATAAATCGGGTAAGGGGTCTCTAGTGCACCACACTCTAATGTCCCTTGTAATGTCCTATCCTCTAAAATGTTTTTCCCTTTTTTATATCATTAAATTCTACGTAAAAATTATGGAAACCAAATGATGCAGCTTAGAAGTTTTGCATAATTCCAAATTACATAATTTCATAAATCTCACTCATTCTATGAATAATTTTATAATATGAAGAAAAGTGGGAAAAATATTTGGAAGCTAAAGCATCATCTTAGGCCTCTTATGTAATGTGCGTTTCGTTTTTACCAGGACCATTACGTTTGAAAAGAAAATCACAGATCCAGATATATCAAATATATATATTAATCACTTAATTCAATAAACATTACATGCTTGAAATTTCCATTACATCATCAGACCACAAAACTGGCGGATATTCCAGGATAGCCTCTGACATCCACCTACATTACATGAACATGGAAATTCCCTGCAAACCATACCCACTAACAGAAACTAACCACCATAGAAATTTTAAAAAAGGGGGAAAAAACTAGAAAAAAATTCACATATATATTTATACATACTTTTTTCAGACTTTTTTTTTTTCTTTTTTTCTTTTTTGCATGCATGTTATAACAACGTAACTAATGCTGAATAAGCCGATTATTTTTTGTGATAATTTCATGCTGGATGATAACATGTTTGGTGGATGGATGATTGAATATATATAATAGAAGAGGCATAATTAAGTTATTAATAATATAAATGAATTATTTCGGGGTGGTGGGTGATCAGGTGAATGAACTAAGAGAGAGGGGCTCGCTGAGGAGCGCCCTTCCTTCTGCCGCCGAGGGGAGAGGACCAGGCGAGGGAGTCGGAGAGGCGACATGACCGAATTGCCGGAGGAGGCATAGGAGGAGGGAGGGGCAATCTGGGAATCTTGGTCGGAGGAGGCGGAGTGGGAGGAGAAGGCGAGGTCGGATTCATGAAACTGGTGTAAAATGCCAGAAAGGTCCTCACCTTCCTCCACCATGTGATCAACCTGCATGTACAATATAATTAAGTACAATGAATGAAGGTGATTAATTAATGAAGTATAACTGAATAAGAGTAATTAAGGTGATTAATTAAGTTAATTTAATGAATGAATGAATGAAGAAGGACCTTGCAAGAGAGGGAACAGAAGAGGAAGGGGTCCTGAAGAATACGATCGCAAGTGCAGCAAGCATTGGAGGAGCCTTTGCATGGCCGTGTCTGTGGCCTCTGCTTCAAGAATATCACCTTCGCTCCGTTTATTGTATATGACTGCCATTATTCATCTTATCTTATCATTTCAACAACTTCTAAACTAAACAATTCTAATTAACTATGATCACCATCAATTATTAATTAATTCAGGTCTTAAAGTAAAGGAGTTTCGTTCCGTTCTAAAGATAAAATCTCAATCCACTTTATCTTTTAAATTTATAACATGTTCTCTAAACTCTATGTATTGATTACATATATTAAGAGGATTTCTTATCAAGAGGACAATAATAATAATACCCACTATCCACTGCAAGTGATTAAAATGAGTGATTTTTTTTATTTAGAGGAGCATACACTAACAGAATAATGTTACAAACTCACAGCCTCTTGTTTAAATCACAATACTATGGATATCAAGAGAGGTATTTTAGAAATAACAAACTTAATTAAGTTTTTTAATTTTTGCAAAACAGTAATCTCAGTATCTCACATAGACAGGAGGGAATGAAATTTTATTATCCTATTTTTTCCTGAAGGAATTTTTCCAAGTATTAAAGAATTTGAAATTCAGCAATAAATTATTATTAACATTATTTTTTAGCGTACAAATTATGATAAATTTAGCACTGAATTTCCTTCTCTACTTTCCTATCTTTTTCCTCAATGATTTAAAGTATATTGGAAAAATGACAACAAGGTCCTAATTAAATAATAATAATCTCATAACAAACCTATAATTTATCAATGATTACTCATTTACTAGTTATTGGTAAGTTATAAGATTTTTTTTTAATATATATTTCTTTTTAATTGGAAGATTGATGAGATTTTAGCAAGTATATTTCCTATACCTTGATAAAGACAACTGGGACCTCATAAAACCAAATGTACATAAATGGCAATTGCACCATTCCCATCTTTATTGTTTTACCACTTTTTTGGAAAGGAAAAGAGCATTTTGCTGACCTGAATATTGGAACAATCAATGAGCTTTTCCAGATCACCCAGTCGAACGACGTCGTGGTACACATACCTCCTCACCTGCCACAGACAAGTCACAAAAAACACATAGAGCCAGCTGTAATAAACCCTCAAATTGGACCATCAAATTATTCATTTAAAAAAAACACACACACACACACTCTAAATATAATTTCCTGTTTCTTTAAATAAGAATATTTCACCGACTTCATAGGGGACCTCAACATATAATTGTAATGTGTACTGTTACAGTTACAGGTGTAATTAATGTTCCACTTATATTTTTCGTACAAGTACTTAACTCTCGTTCATTTCGAATACCAATATCATTTTTATAATAAATTATATTATTTAAAAAAACACAACTTAATTCAAGTGGGTTATATCTTAAGGGAAAATACTTTTCAGGTCCTAAGGATTAATCAAATATCAAAAAAGTCTTAAAAGAAATTCAGATATCAAAAAAGTCTTAAAGAGTTGTTAATCCCACAAATAAAGTTATTAATCTTATATATGAGAATTGTTAATGAGACTTTTCTGAAATTTAAATTTCTTTTAAAACTTTTTTGATATACCAAAAAGTAATTTTCCTTAATTTAACACCATGACGTGTTGGGGTTCGAGATATAGTAAATATCTTATGTGAATTTATAATTGCATACATATTTTAACAACTAATAAAAACAAAATAATAAAGGTTCACATGAAGATTTACTAATCATAATTTATATTGTAACAGCAAATACAACATCTAAGCGAATTTACACATTTTAAATAGATATAAGCAAATTGACTTAAATTTTATTCTATTTAAAGCTCAAGAATAAGAAGCTATTTTTCATTTTTGTATTTATCTCTTTCTAATTGCAGATATTTTATTTGAATAATTGAAAATTAAATTAAATTTTATATATTAGATTAAAAAATATGGAAATAGGAAATAAAATTATATCTAGATCATAAAAATAGAAGAAGGCTAAGTACCAAATCTGATTAAGATCTCAGGTGAAAGGAAAAAAAAAAAAAAAAAAAAAAAAAAAAAAAAAAAAAAAATCTAATTTAGATCCTATATTATTAGAGAGAGAATGGAATTGAAGAACAACTTCTTCATTCAATCTCTCACTATAGGCCCCACACTTGGGCCAAAGAATCTATTTTGCATCATATATACCTTACATTCATGTTTTTTATTCTCATTAAATATCTATATCTATATTTAATTTTTTTTTAAAAAAAAAAATTACTCCCAAGACATTTTCTTTAAGAAATTCTATATATAGAAAACCTTACCTTCTGCTAAAACAGCCAGGGACCAAAAATCTCCAATAATTTATAAAAATAAAAGAAAATAACTGAACAGGGTGAGACAGGAAAACAGTTTACGAGAATGATGAGTGTTGTTATGCAGAAAATACCATATGAGAGAAGAAAGAGATACACAATCTATCTGTAAGTGTCTTTTTTTTTTTTTTTTTTTTTTTTTTTTTTTTTTTTTTTTTTTTTTTTTTTTTTTTTTTTTTTTTTTTATAAGACTTACAAGAACATGTAATCACAAAAAATTGAAACGATAAAACTAACACACAAATTATTAATATCGACATGAATTAATGTAAATTAATTATTAATTGTTTATAGAAAGATGCCTTCTTCAAGAATAGTCACTAATTAGACTTATTTAAAGGGGGAGACGAATCTCTCTTTTGGGGAAAAAAAAACAGACAAATATCTTACCAACAAAATTGCTTTCTAACATACTATAAAAAAAGAAAATTTCTATTTGACCAAAAAAAAAAAAAAATCTGAGAAAAATCCCCGAAAGATAATTGAAATTTGCTTGAGGACCAAGTATATCATAGGACTCTTCTTTAATTGTTTGCAACCTACCCACAGAATCAAAAGCATTTACACACGAGTCGTACATTTGGCTAATTAATTTTGCACCAATAGAGTGAGAGACTGTTGGGCAATTTTCTTTTTATTATAAAACTTAAGAATTAAACAATTAACCGAAAGGGTAAAATAGGAGCCTAAATTGTCTTTTGGAATTGTGGGGTTGAAATAAATGTGGGAATATGGGAAATAGTAAATAAATAAATAAATAAAAAGAAGAAAAAGAAAATTGGTCAAACTTTCGCTTTCACTGAAAGGAACAGCTGAGAAACCTTTGCAGGCAGAAATGGATAAAAAAGAGATCTTCTATTAATAGGATACAAACCAAAAACCAAAAAGTGGGAATCAAACACCCCATCATGATCCCTTCCCAGGAAACCACATCAACAACCTTACATACACATACATATACATATATATATATATATGCAAGAAACCTTAATTTCAAAATTACTTAATTCATTAATCAATAATTATGTATGAATCTATAACCCCACCGTACAACCAAGTTTATGAGATATTCCCTGAGAAACCCCAAATCCTAAAACGAGAGAGAGAGAATCTAGCAGAAACAATTACTAATTTAATTCATTCAAGAATCTTGATATTAGGTACTCTTATTATGAGTTTTCCCTTCTTGTTTCCCTTTGAATTTACATAGAAATCACACAGAAGCAAATAATTGCATGCCAGGAAAAAAAATCAAGCAACACAACAGAGATCTGAATCTGAATTCAGCCTTCAGATTATGATGAAAATTCAAAGAATCGTAAGCCAGAACATGAAATAATCATAACTCAGAAAACACAGAAACATAAACATACAGGTATGAAAGTAATGGGAAAAATCAAGAAGAGAAGAGAGAGAGAGAGAGAGAGAGAGAGGACTGAAGATTGAAGAGAAGAATTGAGAAGATGAAGAAAATTCAAAGAATCGTAAGGCAGAAGAACATGAACTCATCAGAAACTCAGAAAACACAGAAACACAAACATACTGGTATGAAAGTAATGGGAAAAATCAAGGGAATAGGAGAAATTAAGAAGAGAAGAGAGAGCGAGAGAGAGAAGACTGGAGATTGAAGAGAAGAATTGAGAAGATGAAGAACATTCAAAGAATCGTAAGGCAGAAGAACATTGAACTCATCAGAAACTCAGAAAACACAGAAACACAAACATACTGGTATGAAATTAATCAAGGGAATAGGGGAAATTAAGAAGAAGAGAGAGAGAGAGAGATTGAAGAGAAGAATTGATAAGATGAAGAAGAGAGAGAGAAGTACCTGGAGAAGAGGGTGAGGGGGGTGAGAGGGGACACAGTGAGGGCAGAGGCTAAGGCAACAGTGCAAGCAAAAGACGTTCTTCTCGTTCTTCCTGCGACTCTGGTGGACCCCACACCCTCCAAAGAATGTCTCCGCCATCAGCCTCTCTAGCCATGCAGGTAATTTCACCCCACTACCACTCTCACTCATCATCATCTCTCTCTCTTTCTCTCTCTCTCTCCCCAACACCACGATGATGAACAAACGAAAGATAATCACAAATTCACAATCACCCCTATATGTATCTCTTCTTCCCTCAAACAATTATTACTGTAACACCACTCTCTCTCTCTTCCTTCCCCAATTCCTTTGCTTCAATCTCTCTTTCTCTCTCTCTGGTGAGGATATTTATGAAGAATTGAGACTGCTCTTTGCTTTACTTGCAAGGAGGACCAGAGATGGATAGAGATGGCCAATAATTTCTGGTTTTGATGATTTTTCTTTCTTATACTCTCTGGGGGTGTGAAAACTGAAAACCCTAGTGGCTATTGCCGATACAGGCCTCTCCTATTTACAGAAGAGGACCTTCCAGAATTGTTGTCGTTTCTAGAGAGAGAGAGAGAGAGGCCAAAGCAAAACCAAAATGAAAAAACCCAGAAAGAAAAAAACATGGGAGAAAAAAGAAAATGAAATCTGAAGACAGAGAGAGAAAGAGAAGAGTTTTAATGGCGGGAAGACAGGCCACCAAATTGTACTGTCTCTGAAAACTTCATTTTTTTTTTCCTTCTCTCTCTCTCTCTCTCTCTCTTATCTGAGCACGCTCCACTTACTATGACACCTTCATTTATTAAGGTCGTCCACACTCTCATTTGACCAAGTGTTATATATATCCTTCCTTAGTCCTTACACATTTCTCTCTCTTGTCAACATTATTTAATGCCATTTCCGTTTTCGTTTTCCCTAAATCTTTTATTATTATTTTTCCTAGTCACTTCATTTTCATATGATGTTATGATATGTCCTCAAGCGCATAATTATTACGGATGAAGTCATGAAACAGTCAAATTCTCCATATTTTTTTAATTCAAATTTGCTCATTTTATATGATATTCTTCTTTTTCATATTTATATAAATTGAATTGATTAACTTTAACTTATGCACAAATTTATCTAATATTATTGGTCAAATTACAATATTATCAAACTTGATGTTCTTAATCTTTACAGTTATATAAATTGCAAATAATTCTCATTGTGTGCTAGTACTTTATGGTTCTATTTATAAAATGGAGAGGTAATGTCTCATTCAATCCTATTTATAAGTTACTTTGTTAAATTTTTAATATAAATATATAATAAATAATTATATCATTCATTTATTATTATGTAAATTTTATTTTAATGAGGTATATTCTTTCCGGTTTTTATTATAAGATATCAACTAGTAAGTGTATTTAATCTTTTTTATACGGCACATGCTTGTTTCCAAGAAACATTAATTTTTTCTTCATATATGCCCTTAATTAATAAGGGTAGTGGATGAAAGTAATAATTAATATAATATTAGAGTTTAGTGCAATCAGTAAAGGTAATATTGAATATTACTTAAATTTTAGGACAACTTTATTGACTTTAACTATTTTTATTGATTTATAAGAATTGTTAATCGGTGTCTTGTAATAAGAACCAGAGGGAGTAGTTATTAAATAGAGATAAAATTATTAAATTTTAAGGTATTTTTAATAAAATCTAGAGATTTTTAAAAAAAAAAAAAAAAAAAAAAAAAAAAAAAAAAAAAAAAAAAAAAAACCATGCTGAAAATGATTTAGGAATATGTCAGAGGAGTAATATCTAATGCCTCTTTTGTTGTTATAATATTCCCCGTCTTTATCCCTACCAGGGAAAGCTTTTTAGAATTTGCTATTGGAGCTTTCCATTTACTAATTTTAAGGAGTATCAAATGGGAAAAATCCCTAATGAAAAACTCTTCAAATGTTAAAAGATAAGAAGGTGTTTCAAATATTCATAATTTTATAGAGATGTTAGGCTCAATTAGTCTTTACTATAATTAAAAGGAAAAAAAAAAAAAAAACTTACCCTTACATATTTTTTTATTAAAAAAAAAAATCACCTCTACCAATGACCAGAACTCTGGTGGGAATAAATATTCCTAAAATAGTGAGAGTGGGGTTCAAAACCCCACCACTTTGTTTGCACAAAATGTATATAACCATTAAGCCACAAATGCTATTCAATATAAATAATGCAAATAAAAACACACACAGAGAGAGAGAGAGAGAGAGAGATATATATATATATATATATATAAAACCTTTAATCTTTAACTCACATTTATTAACAAGTTCATATAAGGAATTGACAAATTTAGATAAGGAATTCATAACTTTTATTTTTTAAGTAAAAAAAGTTACTTACTCTTTCATGCCATTCACAAGTTTATAGAAGGAGTTCAAAAATTTAGATAAAGAATTTACAACTTTTGTTTTTTATGTAAAAAATTCATTTACTCTCACAGGCTATTTACAAATTTAGATAAGGAATTTGAAACTTTCATTTAAGTAAAAAATTCACTTACTCTCTCAAATCATTCACAAATTCAAATATGGATTGCAAATTCCACATCCGCGTTCCAACTTGATTTATGGCGCCAGTTATCATCCACAACTTTCACCACAATTCTAAAACATCCAAATATAAATAACATAATTACTATATTTTTCTATATAAAAAAATCTTCAAATATGTACGAGTATTTAGAATATATTTGTTTAAAGTAAAAGCTTACCATTAATTCACCTGTTTCCTTTAGCGCACACATAAATAGTTGGATTCATTGTATTTGTTATCTTCACATACCAAATAAATTTTGGAAAATACATACAAGATAATATCCTGAAAATATATACATACAAAATTAAAATGAATAACATTGTGGCTTATCATTTACGTTATTCGTACCCTTTATTTGGAAAAAAAAAAACATGTAATTTATCTTTCAAATTAAATGCTCTGATCGTTTTTTTAAATATTTTAGAGAATCAAAAGAAAATCAGAATTTTGCCTTGTATTAATCCGTTGACATATCTTTACTTTTAAGGTTTAGAGTTTTTTTAAGTTGTAAATTCATATTTGAACTCGATAATTCTTTATCCAAAACTTGTGAATGGCTTGAGAGAGTAAGTACATTTTTTACGTAAATGAGAGTTATGAATTTCTTATCTAAACTTATCAAGTTCTTATATAAACTTGTGAAATCTTTATCAAACTTGTGAATGGAATGAGAGACTAAATAAATTTTTTACTTAAAAAACGAAAGTTGTGAATTTCTTATTTAAACTTGTGAAGTCCCTATCTAAACTTGTGAATGGCCAGAAAGAGTAATTGAATTTTTCATTTAAAAAATGAAAGTTGTGGATTCCTGATCTAAATTTGCAAACTAAACTTGTTAATAGGCTTGAGTTAAAGATCAAAGGTTAGTATATATACTTTTGTTTGCATTATTTATATTGAATAGCATTTGTGGGTGCTGGAAGGCCCCGACCGGTAGCCAAGCTCCGGTAGCGGTTGGTGGGGTATTTTTTTTTTTTTTTAAATAAATGTAAGGGCATATTGGTCTTTCCTTTTAATTTTAGTAAAGACAAACTGAGCCTAATATCTCTTTGGGATTATAAAAATTCAAAACACATTTTTATCTTTTATTATTTATTAAGTTCTTTATTATGGATTTTCCCTATTAAATAATTTTTTCCAATGCGCCCATATTTAATTATATATAATCATCTAGCCTATTTTAAATACATTATCATTTAACCATAAAACTAATCAGGAAAAAAAAAACACATGGTCATATGTGATTGAAGAATTCAACATAATATGGGTAATTCAAACAATAAAAGCTGCTTTTCCAACGTAATTTATGATTTACGAGGTAAGTATATGATAGAAATTTTGTCTTGACTTATGTGAACGTGTTTTTCCGACACTAATTCAAACGGGCCATTATATATAAAGAATTTAATGTAAATATTGTCGTTCACATTATAAGAGCTGACAAAAAAGAATTGTATATGAACATATAAATTTCATAAGTGCTAATAATTATGATTAGAGAAATTGGTGTGATGGAGATAACCAAACAAACTTAACCTAAATGTTGTCTTCAAGGTAACTATAATGTGGTCAAATCATTAAAAAGACTAACAAGTAACAATAAATAGCTAATTCTTATTTGACAAAAATACCCTTTCCAATCTCTTATATTAAAATTGAATTTGGAATCAGTAATAAGCTAATGACTGATATCCTTCTGGCAGATGCCGAGTTAGATATATAGTTAAACAAATGCATTGTCAGGTATAAAACATCTACCTCGTTCAAATACAAACATCGGCATACATATGCTTTGATAAACGAGAAATAGATTAATAATTATTTGTTTTTTTTAATGAAAAATCATAAATAATTTACTTCAAGATATATTTCACCCTAGGTGATTATAACTATGAACACACACAGCTCAACAAGATGTATCATTTGCTTCAAAATTTTGGCGCCTCTGGATGGTCTCAGACACGGATAAGTATCTGTAAAGCATTCCTCCAATCTTATTTATAAATTACTTTTAATATGATTTGGCTTACGAATAGAACTTAAAAAAAATCTCTTTTTCCTGGGAAAAAAATTCTTGTTTTCCTGGGAGTAAGTTTATGAAAAATGGTTTTGGTTTGACAGATAGCCTCTCCTCGGTGAACATTTTGTCAATTATGGATTCAATATACGCGCAACCTTCAAGAGAGTTATCGGTTATCACCCATCAGCCACAAAAACCTCTTTAGGGATTGAAATATTTGGTCAATAAAGTATTACGGTAGGAGCATTCAACACAAAAATATTTTGAAATTATCAAAAATACCAATGAATAATTGAAATAGAGCAAAAATACTAATGAAGAATTTAAAACTTTAGCGAATAGACCAAAACGGTGATTGTGTTAAACTTCAGCGATAGACCATAACATGATTGTGTTAAACTTCGATGAATAGACCAAAATGGTGATTTTGTTACTTTCATCAGATTTTATTTCTTTATTAGTATTTTTGCTCCCTTTCAATTGTTCATTGGTATTTTTGATACCTTCAAAATATTTTTGTGCCAGTTGCTTCTAGTGTAACATTTCGTTGGCCAATCTATACCTTAACTCTATTAAAAAGAGAAGATATTCTCACATTCTTAATATAAGATTAAAATAACTAATTTGCATATATTTAAAAAATAGTTAAATTATTTATTTATAACAAATGTATGTTATTATTTTTTAAATATTCTTTTAAATCATGGGCATCACAACCATTACCCTTCAATAAAAACCCTTTACCATGCCTAATTGCAATTAATAAAAATATTTTAAGAAAAAATATAAATTTGGGAGAAAATTTGAAATTGCATCTTATATTTAAAATCAAAATAAATCTTTTATCACTACTATAAAGGGGGTATTACTTCTCTAAAGGATGTCTTTATTAAAAAATGGGGAAGTAAAAAGTGAAAGCAATGACATTCTTGTAATTATTTGCTTGAATGTTGAATTTTAGGCGTCCTAAATCATATTTTAGAACGCTTAAAATTAGTTAACTCAAGGCATTTTGAGAAACTTTTTGGCGCATGGAGAAATTTTTAGGACTTTTTGGCATCCTAAAATTATTTTGAGATGCCTAAAATTAATTATTGGCGTCATAAACTATTTTTGGGGACATCTAAAATCAATTATTTTCACACATTTTGGGATTTTTTTTTTTTTTTTTTTTTTTTTTTTTTTTTTTTGGACGCTAGGGGAAATTTTGGCTTCCTAAATAAAATTTGGGGGCCAAAAGTGGGACTTTAGGCGTCCCAAAATAAAATCAAGACACCTAAATTTCTAAACAGTGGGACTTTAGGCGTCCCAGAATAAAATCATGACACCTAAATTTATAAATTTCAGTTTCAATTTTTTCAGGTTCCACTGCGCTGCTGCTAAAAAAGGTTTCAATTTTCATTTCTCATTCTTGAGCCGTGAACCTTCTTCTTCACTTCCTCCTTACCAAGAGGTACCCTTCCTCCTCAAATCCGCTCTACCGAGATGCGGCACCGTTGAATCATGAACCCGAGTTTGCCGAATTGTTCTACGAGATGCTACCGCCGCGAATTCGAGCTCCAGTTTTGTTGGCAAAGCGTTCTGGCTCGCCGAGCGTCAAGTTGCTACTGTAACGGATTTGAGCTCCAGTTTCACTGGTGAAGCGTTTTGGCTCACTGGGCCTCGAGATGTAACCACCGCAGATTTGGTCTGAGTTGCAAATTTGGTCTTTACTCTCCCGTTGATAAGGTACGCTTGGATTTTTACTTCTTGATCCGTTCTTCGGACATTTCCATTCGCTTTAAATGGCCTAGACTCATTTTTCTTGAAATCAAATGAGCATCTGATGAATCAAATGAACATTTCGAGCATCGTGCTTGATCGTTGGCCTGGATGCATTTCCGTTCTTCGGAATTTTACTGATTGTTGATTTCAATTAGTTTTGGTGATTGGCCTGAATGCATTTCCATTCTTCTAAATCAAAAATATATATTGATTATTGATTTGAATTAGTTTTATTTCAAATGAGCATGTTGATTTTGATTCTTGATTTCATTGTTATTCTTCTTCACCATCTGCAGTCACAAGAGGGAAATTTTTTCTTGTTTTTAAAATTAGGTACTTATGGCATCCGAAAATAGTTTTCGGACGCTAAAAAAAACATATAGGCGTCCGGAAATATTTTTGGGATGCCAAAACTCTTTTTTGTTGTGACCCCCGCTTAGACGTCTCTTTTTAAATAAAACTTAGAAACATACATTATAACCATCTTTTATAGCAAAGTGTATCTAGTCATTATAATTAGGGAGAAGGAACAAAAATACACACGACCTTTTCCCCCAGGAGCACTCAACACCACGACCTTTCAACTGGAGCAAAAATACACACGACGTTATGTTTTGGGAGCGCCCAGCACCACGGCCGTTAGTTGACCATCAACTTGGATGGAAGCCGACATGCGCCGACAAGATGATTTGAATGCTTTGGCGTGGAATAAAAAAAAAAAAATCAAAAAATCAAAAAAATATTAAAATAAATAGAAAAAATTAGGAAAAAAGGAAAAAAATTCAAATAATTAGAAAAAAAAAATTAAAATAACCGACGGTAGGGTGGTCGGAGTGGGGCCCACTGGTGGGGGCATTTTAATTATTTGAATTTTTTCCTAATTTTTTTTTCTTTGAGCGTTATAATTATTTTTCTTTGAGCGTTATATCACCGCTTTATAACAAAAATTTAGATTGATGCTAGAAAGAATACAAATTTAGATTGATGTTAGAAGGGAGATAAGAAAATGTTTTTATAGAAAAAGAGATTATATATTTACTAAATATAGAAAATTTTATAATAATTTATGTTAATATAAATATTTACAGGAATGTGTCTAAATTATTAAAGAAATGAATGGCGTTTCCTGAATTTTTTCCTAATTATTTTAATTTTTTTCTAATTATTTTAAATTATTTTAATTATTTAATTTTTTCCCTAATTATTTTAAACTTTTCTAATTTTTTTTTCTAATTATTTTAATTTTTTCTTATTTTTTTTTGGAATTTTTTCTAATTTTTTTCTAATTTTTTGTTCCACGCCGTTGCCGTCTAAATCATCTTATCGGTGCCACGTCGGCGTTCCATCCAAGTTGAAGGTCAACTAACGGCCGTGGTGTTGGGCGCTCCTAAAACATAACGTCGTGTGTATTTTTGCTCCGGCTTAAAAAATCATGGTACCGAACGCTCAAGAAAAAAAAGGTCGTGTGTATTTTTAGTTTTTTACTCCTCCTCCCACATAATTAAGATAAAAGGATACAGTACTTGGTCCATATGAGGTTGTCAGGCAAATTTATATTGGTGAGTCTCCGAGGACAGTAATATTTTGGATTTGAAGAACAAGCTAATAATCCAAATAAGCAACTATTCACCCTGAACTCCTCAAGTACGGTTGAGTTTGACTTCATATTGATGGTTTTGTAGACTAGAGAAGTATTTGTTTTTTATTTGTAAGTGCTCGTTAATCAAATTATGCGATTAAAAAATATTAAAATTAATTAAAATAATAAGTATTTTTAAAATAAATTTTCTTCTCTAGTATATCCTTGTTTTTTAGGGTTAACCAAGAGAAAATATAATAAATACAAATAGGGTTGAATTGCAAATTTACCCCAAAAGTATTAAAATAAGACAATATTGTTTTTTATGATTAAAAAGTTAATGATTTAACATTATTTTTTTTAATAGTATGAGGCAAAATTGCTATATTTTAAAATTTCCAGATGTAACACTAACTTGAAAAAAACTTACGGGGTAACATTACTCCTCAACGAATACTTTTAAAACAAATTTGCACCTTAACCTTTACAAATATCACCAACATTTTAGTTAATGAAATACATATGATTAATAAGGAGAAAAATAAAAATAAAAATAAAAACTCATTAAATATTTAGACAACTCTTATCAAACTCTTATAAAAAGAAGTGAAGGGAGTATGAAGCTTGATCCTTGATGGAAATGGCCATCAAACTGTAGGCTAAATTAAAAAACTTGGCGATACCCTTCATTTCCATGTCCATGAATTTTACTTAATATATTTTAATTTGCAGAGAAAATCAATTGTCCGATTATATAGTTTTGATCTAGTTAAAAATTAAAATTCAATTTATATAAAATTTTCCTTGATGCAATTCATCTCCTATTTTTCACTTGATGTAAGTCAATTCTTATAGTTTTAATAGTTTTCAAAAAATTAAAACTATATAAAAAAAAAAACATTTCTTGATTAATGTGAAGGACTAATGGTTTTAAATTAAAAGTGTAGAGGAGCTTCCTAGGAAACGAATTTATATACTACTCAATAAATATGGTCAAGTCGTTTATTATATTAACCAATAAATGATTAATTTTTCTTATTTTATACTATGTTTATAATTTTTTTACTAGCATTAAATCAGAACATCACCCTGCATTAATGTATTCAAATGGTAGGAGTAAAACATCTTGCGTATGTACGCTCAAGCACACTTCCTCAACTCAACGAATATGAGGGTGAAAATGAGATTCTTAAAAGGAAAGAAAGAAAATAATTATGAGAGTATCCTCTTCTCTTCTTCAACATATTATGTTTGTGGTTATATTCAAGAGTATTATTTTTTTGTCAAGAGCTATTTATATTATTACTGTAAATCGGTCCAATACATGAAAACAAACTAAAGATATAATACAAATAAAGTCAAATCAAATACAACAAAATAAGCCAAATACAAGAATAACCAATCACCGTACATTAAAAATTTAAGAGTAGAAGCGAAGCATAGATAAAACCGGCCTCCTCAATATCTAAGGTTATAAATGACATAAAAGAAAGTGTTGGTTGTAAAACACACCCTAACGGGCACACCTTCTTATAAGCATTAGTTGCATTTAGAGCAGCTGTACAGATACCCTGACTTGGGGTAAAGGTCAAAGAAAACCCAACCTCAAAAGGAAGAAAACCCATGATATCTTGAAGAACACTTTTGCTCCTCCGTTCAAGCAAATATGGTGACCTTGACCACATACCGAACAACACCTCTTGAAATCTTCCCCCAAGAACGCAAATTCAAGCCACCAGGTGATAGTCGAATCTAATGACGTTCAAACAACCATCCAACCAAGAGGATTTATACTTAGATCTAACAAATCTGTTTATTTTCCGAGAAAATAAGAATACTACCGCAAAACCTAGCACCACAAAAAAAGAAATAAAAGACAAATAGCTCTCACCGTCTCAGAATAGATTTGAAGAACAAGAGGAAAAAACTCGCCACAAGAACGAGAGAAATCCACAACCGCCAGAAATCAGAGGGAGAAGGCCACTGATCAAAGATTTGAGAATTAATCTACCACTCTAACGCAATTGTGGCAGAGAATGATACTCGCTGGCTGCTTGTGATGGTGCCACATGCCACCGATGAGAAAGAGATGAAGTAAGGTCGTGAGGCAGTATTCAAAAGTCTTACTTCACTCCTCATTTCTTCATTGTTATAAATTTTATTTTATGATCACTTTTCATGTATTATTTTTATACAATTGAATTTTATTTTCCCAAAATAATTTTATTATATATTATGTTTAAAAATGTGACAACAGTGTATTTTCAGTCATCAAAGTTTATACAATATTTCAGTTTGAACCTTTCATTTTATAAAGTTCCTTCTCTGGCCTCAAACCTTAGTACTACTAGCCTTAAATAATAGTAATTTTTTGTGCCAACCATTGTTATTTAAATAAATTAAACATATTGGTATATTAACATTTGAGAATGTTTGGTTTAGTAGCAGCAAGATTAGAAAGATGGGCAAAGGAAAAAATAGCAAGATTAGAAAGATTTAAACTTCCAGAATCAGTATTTTTTTAATAAATTAATAGTAGTATGATTTGGCCCAAAAAAAAGATTAAAAATTCAGTTTATATTTATTTTGATAACTGATTGACGTAGCATCGGACTCTTTGGGAAGGTTTTTAAAATAAAACACGGCCTGTGTCCAGTAATGTAGAGAGAAAAAAGAAAAAAGAAGAAGAGGATAGCTTGTTGCGTCAAATCAGCAATGGAGAAGGTCAATCGTAAATCATTTAATTTGCTTCACAGACGTCAGAAAGTTGGCATTCCTCTGGAAAGCGACCACATCATTTGCAGGTAAGTTGTAATCCAACCATCTATTTTACAGCCTATCATTTATCTAATAATAGTATAATACCCATTTTATTTATGTTTATATTTATTTATATTTATGAGAAATCCTAAAAAATATGTTTACAATAAGAAAAAGATAAATCAGGAAGTAAGTATGTTGAAGTCCCAAGTCAAATCTGTGGGAGAAATCTGAAATTTGTAGGTATTTTTAAACGGTCAATTTGCCCTTAATAACATTTGAAAAGTTTAAGTTGTCAATATGTATATCAAGTAGTTAATTGTGATTCTTGAGTTATTATGTATACTGAAGTAGTTAATTGTGATTCTTGATAATTTGAGCTCCCCAAATACCAACAACCTCATTGGTAATATTTTGAATCCACACATATTAGGCATCATTGACTACATAAGTATAGAGAATAACAACTTTAGAATTGTAATTAACAATTTTAGTATACATATTGATAACTTAAGCTTCACAAATGCTATCAAGAACAGATTTGTCATTTGAAAACATTTGTAAATCTCATATTCTTTGTAATATCTTGAATTTACTTCATCAAAATTCCTTGTACAATGTATAAATGAGATAGAATGAAACAACGAAATTTGATCAAGTGCTTGATTTTCCCGAATACTAAATTTAATCCACTAGGGCCAATGTTTTCGACCAAGCAAGGAAAGAGGAAGAAGGAAAATTTTAAACTATCATTCGAGCATGTGCAATTAGTCAACAATTGTGATCTCCAAGCCTCCCAAATGTGTCCTAATTTTTGGCCACATGGACAAGGGAGAGGGAGAGAATGAGTTCACATGATTTTGACACATGTTGAAGTGTGATCAATAAGCCTCTCCAAGGTGCCTGAATTAAGGCCAAGTGGCAAGAGGGAAAGAGGAGAGCATGAACATATTCCAATTGGTCAACAAGTGTAACATATAAGCTTATTGTTCAAGCCCCAAATTTCGGTCAATAAGGTTCAAGAGAGAGGGAGTGTGACATATGAATTGAGCACATGATAAAATATTGAGAGAGAAAGAGAGAGGAGAGCAAGTCGGCCAAACCATGTGGGACCCATGGGATTACTCTCCAAGCAATTTTAAGACAAGAAAATCTCCTCTTTCATCCACTAAGGTCGGCAAGAGCCTAGGCATACCAAAGAGAAGAAGAAGAGGAATAGGTGAGCAATGGTCTCAAACTCTTTATCTCTTCCAGTTCTTCCATCTTGCTACTTCCTATCCCTCATTAGCTCTCTTGTAGGGTGGTTTTTGGGTGGCGACCAAAACCCTAAAAGGCCAAGGAAGACAGAAAATTGCGAGAAACACAAGAGCCAAGGTAAGTGGTGATTCTAGTCCTCTTGTTGTTGTTTTGTGTTGTGGTGATTGAAACCAATTTCTTCTTGCCTTCTTGTGAATTTGGAAGCCTTAAAGACTAAGGGGAGGTTTTTTCCAAGTTGATAAAATGGGTTAAGGAACGATTAAGGTTTAAACTATAAGCTAGCTAGAAGGTGATTTAAGGGCTAATTCATAGTGATAATAGAATGAAACTTGGAAAATCAATTTTTTTTTCTCCTAACCCTAACTTCGGCTAGAATAGCACATGCATAAAGAATGAGAATTTGCCTATTTTGATGCTTCCAATGTGTTTAAAATGAAAAATTGCGTAGAGTAAATGTTAGGAAGTGATTTTGGAAGCATTGGAATTGAATTGGCCAAAGACCCTAATTTGCCACTTTTGATTCCCTGTGAGGTAGTCCAATTGCAATGAGTTTTTTTTGGCTAAGTAAAATGGTGTCTGATGGCTATGAAACTTTTCAGATTTAAAGTAGACATAACAAGATTTAATTTGATAGGTCATATGGCTAATTTGGATCTACACATGTTGTGTTATAAATTTTTGAAGTCGAACATTGAAATTGGAATGTCTCTCTGGATAGTGTGTAATGATTGTTGAACACTAGTCAGTATGCATGTGTTTGACTGTGTGAGGAATTTTTCTTTGAAAATAGACTCCACAAGGGTTACACTTACACAGCCTTTGGAACCACTAATTGGACACTTGTACCATAAATTATGAATTTTCAAAGTTAGTAGAAAATTCTGGTAGATTTGGTCAAGGGCGAAAATGAAAAAAATAAAAGCCAGTGGTAATTAAACTAATCTTCAAGGGTTAATATGAGCTCTCGGAGTTAGTATAGGCCTTTTGACCTTATGTTGAGTATAGTGTGATGAATAACCCTAATGCCTTAGGAACATTAAGAGTTGAATAAGCGAATCCGTTGTCCACAAATGTACAATTACAAGAATTTACGCTTGCTAGGAACAATAACGGAACTCGGAGCCAAGTCGAAGATTGGATAAGCAATCAGGTAGTAACTTTAACTCTCACATATTATGTATGTATGCTTGTATATGTATGTTAAACCATGTTTGTGAATAGTTCCACTTGTATGGGGCAAGCACCACTCATGGCTTGATTGAGCAGAATGGCTAATCATGGGGAACCTTTTCGGTGGCTAAATGTAGGGCCTATTGGACCGGTAGTCCTTAGGCAGCGAACCTAGTGGTATTCAGTTGTTATGGGTTATTACCTAGTTGAGTATCTAGCATTGTGGTAGTGGATCATGTGATGATTGTTTTCAGAGAATGTTGTATGTGATTTGTGATATGTGATGTTTGATCCTTGAATGTAGTATATGCTGTTATGGATTGTTCTCTGTTTGTGGTTAACTTTTATGTGTTTCTTATACATTGTATATGAGATTGACTGTTACTTTGAGATTCATTTGAATCTTAAACGTTTCTCAAAGATTAGGACATGAGCAGAGCAGTGGACATGGCTCTAAGGGCGAGGCCGCAGGCACGGGCAACTGAAGGATGCAGTATGGTCGTTGGATTAGGGTTGCTTATTTGTAGTTTAGTTTAGTTATTATTATTATGGATTCGTAGTATATGGAACCGTTGTATTGTGGATTGCTATATGGATGTGTAAGAACCTTGCGGGATACTCCTTTCATGTAACCAAGAGTTGCATTTATTATCAGTATACTATGTTATTTCTATTTTGCCCACTATGTTGTGCCATATTACTTTGATACATGTTGTATTATCGAGGGGTATGACATTCTTCCCTCAGGTTTAACTAAGGATATATAATATTGGACTCCCCGATTTATCTTTTTCCTATTTTAAAATTTTTTTTTTTTTTTGAGATTCTACTAAATTTATTTATCACACAAATAATCTACTTTTCCCCCTATCTTTTTATTGCATTTTAGATACCAAATGTTGTGATGTCACACTTCATACTACTCGTATTAAATTTAAGAGGTCATATTGCTTATAAAGGTCTACCCAAAAAAAAAAAAAAACTAGTTTGATGCTCTAATTATATTAGCTTAAAATTTGGGTGGGACCAGACTTATCCTCAACTTTAATTTTTATTAATTTTCACTAGAAAAATTAATATGTAAGGTTATGGAGTTTCGTCTAATCTTTTTATTAATTGTGCCCACATCCTCAATCTAATAGTTCAAGAAGGCGTAAAAGTAGCAACTGTTGCTTTAAATAAGATTGGAGAGAGTATCAAATCTTAGAAGGCATCTGACGATGACAAATATATATAAGGATTAAGGTTAAGGTGTAGATTGACCAACAAACTTTTACTTTAGGAGTGCTCGGTACAAAAAACTTTTAAGTGGACCAAAACCAAATTTTTTTTGGAAATGTAAAGTCGTGGACAACGTCATTATTAAAATTTTTTTTTAAAGGGTTAAGGTCTAGATTGGCCAACAAAGTTTTACTTCAGGAGCGCTCAACACAAAGAAGTTTTACTCCAGGAGCGCCTAACATAAAAAAGTCCATGTGCAATCCACCCAAAATTTGACTGTTGCAAAATCTTTGCCCGGACTCCCAACTATGTGCATTAGGGTTAGGAAGAGTGAATACAACAAAAAAAAAATCACAAATGTAACAAGTAGATTTCATTTTGAGTAAGGGTAGTAAGTTTTCAAACTTACAGTGCAGTGTAGATTGTGATTTTTAAGTTGACCTAAAATGTCTCTTTGTTATATTTGTGATTTTTTGTTGTTGCATTTACTCTTCCTAACCTTAATGCACATGGTTGGGGGTCCGGCAAGGATTTGCAACAATCGGATTTTGGGTGGATTGCATATGGACTTGCCCGACATGTTTGAAAACTTATCAACTTTACTTAAAATGAAATCTACTCGTTACATTTGTGATTTTTTTTTATTGTATTCACTCTTCCTAACCCCAATGCACATGGTTGGAGGGTCTCGGACAAGGATTTTTTTATTGTATACAAGCTTCCCGGCTCGGCCTATTTAACTTTTTTTTAATTTATACTATTATATAAGTATATATAATATCATCCAAAAAAATTTATAAATTTACCAACTTAACCTTATTTTTAAGTTTCACATCTCATTATCATTACACTCAACTCTTGTTTTCGAATTAATCACTCACCTTACCTCTTTTTCTTTAATTGCTTGAGATGGTAACGCTAACTCACTCCCTCTCCCCTTATTTGCATCATCCACTAGTGCAAAAAAGAGTTTTAAGACCGCCTCATTTAGATCGGACTATGGAGAATCGGTCTTAAAAGTATGACCGGTGGGCGCCGTAAATATAAAGAACTTTGTGGACCGAATTATAAAGGATCCGGTCTTAAAAATATGATCGGTGGCACTTTCGTAAATATATAGAACACTTTTAAGACCGGACTATAAAAGATCCGGTCTTAAAAGTATGACCGGTGGCAATTTCGTAAATATATAGAACACTTTTAAGATTGAATTATATAATATCCTATCTTAAAAGTATCGTAAATATTGTGAGAAGACGCCAATCAGAAATGAGTCCGAAAATACAATGATTTATTCTTTCGCTTAATTGGAATTATATACAGATGCTAATAAATAAATAATCTTCTGACCTAGGCAGTTCCTATAATCTAGGGATTACAATCAGGAATATAATTATGAAATTCAAAAAACCATGATCTACTCACTTAATTCCTAAAATCTCTCTAACAACTTAATTAAGATGATTATAATCAGGAATATAATTACGAAATTCAAAAAATCATGATCTCTCACTTAATTCCTAAAATCTCTAACAATTTAATTAAAATAATTGCACATTATAATCGTATATGCTAACTAATTAAATCTGAATTTCCAACAAATATATAAAACACTTTTAAGACCGGATGTTTGTAAAAATAGGTCTTAAAAGTATATTTTTAAGACCGGATCCTTTATAACCGGTCTTAAAAGTATATTTTTAAGACCGGATCCTTTATAGTCCTGTCTTAAAAGTATGACCTACGGTTGCAATTTCATAAATATATACAACACTTTTAAGACCGGACTATAAAGGATCCGGTCTTAAAAATATACTTTTAAGACCGGGTTATAAAGGTGGTTTTAAAAATATACTTTTAAGACCTATTTTTACAAACATCCGGTCTTAAAAGTGTTTTTAAAAAAACTAAATTCGCTAAACTTGTTAAGTCCGTGAGCGTGCTTGTCTTCTTGGTGATATAACATTTGCTTAGTTATAGATTCAATGAGTGTCCCAAGAGCCTCACGGGTCAAATCCTCAGCAAGAATGGCATCCTCTTCCTCTAATCTACTCGCAGTCTTTGTAAGTCATCCTAAGAGCCACACAATCAGATCCTTGGCAACGTTGGCAATGAGATGTTTCGAGGGTTTTGTGATGGCATCAACTCCAATCCTCAGCAACGGCGCAAGCGTACTACTTCAAGGATTCGGACGACGACGGCTCCTTCCTCTTCGATCTATGGCTCCTCCCACACCGTCTTCGCACAGATCCGGCTTAAAATCAAACCCGATCTCTTCTAGCTTAAGTCTGTTTGCTCCTACCTTGACCGCTCCCGCTCGATCCGGACTTTGATTTTGGTTGCTTGAAGCTTTGCCAAGATCGACAAGAGGATCCCGCTCAGATTTGGTTGCTTTAAGCTTGTGATTTTTTTGTAGATCGAACTTCAATTTCACCTCCGATTTTATATTGATTTAAATTCGACTTCCATGGTAAATGATTTCTATTTCTTGTTATGTTTTCTTATTTCTGGACTTTGTATTCATCTTTTTTATTTTTCTTGTTGGTGTTGCTTCCAATCTTCTCTTCTTTTTTGTTTTTCTTGTTGGTGTTGCTTCCAACCTTCTCTAGGTTCTCCGTCGCTGATGACGGAGGGACATTCAAAATGTTTCCAGATCTGGTGATTTGGGACCGATTGTTTCATTTGGGTTTTTTCTTTTTCTTTTTCTTTTTTTTTTTAATTTTGAAACACTTTTAAGACCGGATATTTCAAAAGTTCGGTCTAAATTTTTAAGACCGGTCGTTCATCCGGTCTTAAAAGTTACAGACTTTTAAGACCGCCTGGAACAAGACCGGTCACAGATCCGGTCTTACAATACCTCTTTCGTCCGGTCTTAAAGCCCTTTTTTGCACTAGTGATCCACTAATGTATAATGATTGCTATTAGTTTATTTTAATGCCAAATGGAATATTATAATCTTAGTGGGAGGAGTTTGTCTCAATTTATGTGGGAAGAATAAAAGAGGCAAAATCTAGTTTTATATGCTGCTTGTTATGCTTGGTTGTTTTAAAAAATATATTTCATTAATCAATAGACAATTAGGTTTTCTTATTTCTATTTGCTTAGACAATTATTGTAACTAGACATTCTTTTCTTTTCCTTACTAAGCCCTAATATTATGACGAGAATGGATGTTAGGTTTTAAAAACATAAAGTAGGTTGGTAAATAAGTGTGAAGGGTTATATATGAATTTGAAGGCCTATGCTTTAAAGGTTATTTAACAGATTCCAGGCCTTGTTAGTAGAGCTGGAATCGTGGTCGCCCTTGAAGGGCCCGGGCCTAACAAGGCCGGCCCTACAAGGCCCGAGGTAAGAAAAACATCTATTTTTCCGAGAGCACTAAGGCCGGGGCCAGCCATATAGGGCCTAAAAGTTACTATTATAAATTTTAATTATTTTTCCTCCATTTTTATTTCAAAGAAATATAACTAGTAAATTACAACAATTAAATTTTTAATTTATCAAATAAATGTTGTCAATATTAATATCCAAACAACATGAATCATCCGGCAAATAAACACATTCACTAATTCGTAATCAAAAGCAAACTATTGTCCACAAATAACTCACATGAAACATAAGAAGCATATCACTAAGAAATATTAATACGATAACTATCATTGTCATCTTCTTCGCCACTATCATCAATTTCAAAGACATTTTATTGTGCTTCACTTTGAGCAAGTAGCCTACTTGCTTCAAGAATAAGAATATCATAAATTTCTTCTCCCGCATTATGCACATATCCAGAATCTTTATCTACAACAAATAATAAACCAAATCATAAAATCGAGTAAAGTTATTATGTATTTATGTATTTGTACTTAAATATATAAATAACTTTATAACAAATACAAAATACATATAAATTAGTAAATTACCATCATATGTTAATCTATGCATCCAAAAAAATAATAATAAAAATTAAAAGGGACTGTATTGCCAGCCCTTTTAAGCCCGATGCCTTACAGGGCCGGTCCTTAACTCTTCTAATTTTCAAGCCCGGCCTTTGAAGTGCAAGGGCTTAAAAGGGCTTAACCCGATTTCCGGCTCTACTTGTTAGGCCTTTTTAAGGCCAAGGCTCAAGCCTTAAAAAAACCTACATACAAGCTCAAACCCAAGGCCAAACTTTTAAATATATGTTGTAGGCTTAAGCCTATTTAAGTAAAACCTAGCCTAACATAACCTATTTCCATTTCTACTATTATTTGGCTCTAATGAATCTATACTAATTTATATCTTATTTTTTTTACACTAATTACACTTCCTAATCCATCCAAACACAACACTTGTTTAGGTAAAGCCTAGTCTATTTCCATTGTTACTATTATTTGTCTATGAGGAATTTATTAAAATTTATATCTTATTTTTTCTCCAATAATTTTACTTAATTACACTTCGTAAGCCATCCAAACACAATTCTATAGGTTTCCATACCTTAAACCACAACGTTACACCTCTCTAACCTCAATTACTCAATGAATTTGGGTCCTAATATTTTATCAATGAGACCAATATTTAAAAAATATATAAAAAGTAGGCCTCTTGCAACTAAAATCCATGTCATACAATTATAAATTGAAGTTCTAAACAAGGTTGTTAAACTTGTGACCAATGGAAACTTAATATACTTATGACTAGAATGCAAACTCGTATCCTAAACTCATACGAGTATACTTTTATTAATAAATAGATGTTAAAAATATACAATTAAATAATACACATATTAAACAATGATAATAATTCAATTTAAATATATTTTAAATACGAACCATTAAAGTTAAATTTATCAACATTCATACTTTCAACAAAAAAGACTAGACTGTAAACTTGGATCATAAACTCATATGAGTATGCTTTTATTAATAAATAGATGTTAAAAATATACAATTTAATAATAAAAAAATGATAATAATTTGATTTAAATATATTTTAAATATGAACTATTAAAGTTAAATCCATCAATATTCATACTTTCAACAAAAAAGTTTCTATAAAGTTTATATGTAAATATATATATCTATATGTGTGTGTGACAATTAACATGATTGAATCAAAATAGCTATAATAAATTGAAGAATGAGTTGACACGATTTTACAAACTAAAAATTTAAAAATGATAAAATCGGTCTGTGGACTTGAGAGTTTAGTCGAATTTACATTAGCATGAGTTTAATAATCACTCAACACGATTTATATTAGGAACGTAAAAGCAACAAATTCAGAAAATCAATTCACGAGTTTGAAAATAATAGTTTCGAATATTTGTTCAAGGAATAAGTACATTTATTAGGCATATTATTATCATTTGTTTTATTATAGGGTTAAATAGCAAATCCGCCCTGAAACTATAGGCTCAGGAGAAATGTTGCCTTGGAAGTTTTTCTTATCTCAATGTTGCCCCAGAAGTTTTAAAACATAATAATGTTGTCCGATTCTGTTAAGAAACTAATGTTCACAATTAAAAAAATTAACGTTGACCGTTAACTTTTTAATAGAAATTGGCAACATTGCTACATTTTAAAACTTCAGAGAAACATTGAGATAAGAAAAACTTCTAGGGCAACATTGTTTCTTAGCGAAAACTTATGGGGCAAATTTGCTAGTTAACCCTTTATTATAATATGATGGGGTTAAGGTGCAAATTTGTTCCAAAAGTATTCGCTGAGGAGTAGTGTTGCCCTATAAGTTTTTTCAAGTTCAGTGAAAGTTTCAAAGTGTAACAATCTTGCCCAATTCCATTAAAAAAACTAAGTTGATTGTTACCTTTTTAATGGTAAATGAAAACATTGCTTTATTTTAATACTTTCGATGTAATATCGAATCTAAAAAATCTTCAGGGCAATATTGCTTCCGTGAAAATTTCTTAGACAAATTTATACCTTATCCTTGATATGATGACACACACATGTACAAACGTACGTTTTTGTCATGGTCCCAAATTTTGATGATGGTGCAGCTATAGCAGTCTTTAGCCATTTTGTTTTTGAGCCTGAATATAGAAGTAATGTTTATCATGTCCAAGGAAAAAAGAGAAAGTCAGGTCAGAACATTTTCTTATAATGAATGATGGGTAACAATTAACAAATCAATCTTGTCGGTGCGAAGCCTGTTTCGACGATATAAATAAATATTACAATTATTTATCAATAAATTATAATTAATATTCCTTATTTTTGTTGGAATACATAATTTATTTTTCATATCTTTTATAACTCACAAATAAATAGGTATATCTGGTTTCTTTTTTTTTTTTTTTTTTCTTTTTTTTTTAATGTTTGTCTTAGGTTTTATTTTAATTCCTTAAATTTATAAAGTGCATTTTAATCCTTGAATCTTAAAATGGTCAACTTCATCTAATGAAAACTAATTAAGTGTGCAATTAAACACTGAAAATGCATGCTTACATTTTAATTTTTTATGAAAATATTTTTGTATTTTAACTCATGTAAATTAAAAGTATAATGAAATGAAAACAACCCTATTTTTTTGGAAAAAAAAAACCTTATTTTTGTGAATGATTTATAAGTATTTAATTGCGCAGCTTATAACTTAAACTGGAGGGGTTAGAATGTTTGTTAGAAAATTCCATATCAAAATTGAAGAATAAACATGCTTTTATAAATTTAAGGAGATAAAATGAAACTTGAGGTAAAGATAGGTAGGGCTAAGCAAATTGGCCAACTCCCAAAGTACCTTAGAGTCGGGAAATCGGGCCGAGTCCGTTTAAGCCCGCCTCCGAAAAATAGGCCGAAATTTGAAATAAGCCTGCGGGCCGGCCTATAGGGCCTCGGGCTTAATTGGGCCGGCCCGTTAGGCCCGTTTAACCTTTTTTTTTAATGTTTATTATTATTATTCTCTATTAAAACAAATAATTAGTTATTATAAATTTTAAAGAAGAGATGTTTTCATATTAAATAAACACATACTTTGGTATTACAATATTATATAAGTAATAAATTATAAATATATTTTGTGTAAAATAAGTATAATTATTTTTACCCTGTCATTAAAATCATGCATGAACCTAAGGAATCTGCTTGACACACATAAAATTATGAGAGGGAAAGACATTTTGTCGTGGGCATACATAAAACAATTCCTTTGTTTAACATTTTTTGAAAAAAAGGAAAAAACATATTGTTTGTGTTTATTTGTTTTTTATTACGAATTAATGAATGTGTTTATTTGTTGAATGATTTATATTGTTTAAATATTAATGTTGATAACATTTATTTGATAGATTAGAACTTTAATGGTTGCAATTTACTAATTATATTTCTGTGAAAAAAATCGAAGGAAAAATTGTTAAAATTTGGAATAATAATTTTCAGGCCCTGAAGGGCCAGCCCTAAACCTAGTACTATCGGGCCGGACTTTAAGAAACAGACGTTTTCCTTACCCCTGGCCCTGTCGGGTCGGGCCAGCCCTGATTCCCAGCTTTAGTGTACTTGCCCAGGCTAAAGATTGCCCATTTTGGCTCACAAGAAAGGCTATAATAGGCGGGCTTAAATAGGCAGGCATGTGTGCTAAACGGGACGCGCTACGGGCACACCGTTAGGCCGCCCACGCCCGCCCATATGTGTGTGTATTAATTTAGGCAAAAGAGCCCATATTAATTTAATTATTTATTACATAGAGGTGAGATAAAATATGTATATATTTAAATATAAATATATTGTATTATATTATAAGGTGAAGTCAAAGTTGTTTTGGAAGCAATTTTTCATTATGTGATATAGTGTGAAGTGAAATTAAAGTAGATTATGGATATTTTGCTTGCTATATGATGGCTTCATTACTTTTAATGAAGCATCCAGATCTTAGTCTAAGTCAACATTACGGAAATTGGATGATTGTGTTTATACTGAAAATGTTTGAATTCCAGAGGTTGAAACTAAAATGTCATTGTCTGCCTTGACCACACATTTAAAAAGTTTTTAGCTAGTGCAAAGACTGTTACTAAGAGGGCTGAGCAGCTTTGAGAGGTGGGTAAATATCATCAAGCCAATTTAATTGAATATTATGAATCAAATTTTGACCTTTTGGTATGATGGAAAGTACATGTTTCCAAATATAAAGTTTTAAATTTGATTGTACATGATTTGTTGGCTGCATCAATTTCCACAATGTCTTCAAAATCCACCTTTAGTGCCAAGGGTCGAGTTCTAGGTACTTTTAAAAGCTTCTTATCTTTAAAGATGGCTGAGGCACTCATATGTATTCAAAATTGGCTACGCTCAAGTCCTCTCAAATTGAAGGAGGTTAATGTTGATAATTTTATGCATGTCCTTTCATGTGTGGTTTCAATGAGGAATAATGAGGATTATCACTACAAAAAAAGTCAATTCATAGTGGTTAAAATAAACCGCTACAAATATGTGAATTCGTAGCGGTAGGACTCGTGCTGTAGCGACTTGCTAGTTCGTGAACGACATTTGTAGCGGTTATAATAAACTAACCGCTACAAAATATGGCGTCAAGTTGGTATAAAATTTGTGGCGGTTATTTTGTAGTGGTTTATTTCTACAAACCGCCACAAATATGGCGTTAGTTTGGCACCTTATGATGTGCCATTATTGGAGGTCTATTTGTAGCGATTTATATCAAAAAAAAGCCCGCTACAAAATGCCAAAGCCTTAACTTTCTTCATTTGTAGCGGTTTCGATAGCGGTGAACAATTTGTAGTGGTTTTTTTAGTTAAATTGCTTCAAATGTGAAGTCCTTAAACATGACGCAAATAGAAGTTATACAATTTTTATTTATTTTAAAAAATACATTCATATTTGTAGTGGTTATTTAGCTAAACCGCTACAAAATGTGATATTTTAAAATTTATTTATTTATTTTTAAAAAACCAATGAATTGTTGTAGCGGTTTTGTAACCGTTACAAAACAAACAAAAACTACTACAAATGTGAAAATCACTACAAAAAGCTGTCACATAAATTGCTACAAAGTGTGCAATATTGAAATTTGAATATTTCGTATCCCGCCCAAGATCATGACGTTTGGAGCGGTTTTAGTAGATAAACCGCAACAAAATGTGTAATTTTAAAATTTGAATATTTCGAATCCCGCTAACGTTCATTAATTTGTAGCAGTTTTTAGTATAACCGCTACAAAATGTGATATTTTGAAATTTATTTATTTTTTAAAAAATACCCATGAATTTTTGTAGAGGTTTTGTAACGGCTACAAAACCGAAAAAAATGCTACAAACGTTAAATCGCTACAAAAGTTACGTATATCTTTATAAATACCCTCATCACACCTTATTTCACATACTCTCATTCATTTCTTCCCACCCCCTTCTCTCTTATTCTCTCTTATTTCTTCCCACCCCTTCTAAAATCTTTGATTTCAATGTTTTATTTTTTTCCTTCTTATAATGTTGATATTAATTTTTTTCCTTATCCATAACTGTAAGGACATTTCTTCAATATTCCTTCTATCATCATCAACATTCTTTTTATAATCAAATATAATCTAATGGACAACATAATTTTTTTGCTCGAGGTGGACAACACAATAACTCCTTATTATCTACACATTCTCGCATTATACCTACATAGTATTTATACTTATCTAACTTAAGTTAATCATTTTTTAAATATAAACTATTATAATTTAATTTGTCACTTAAATAATAAAAATATTCAACATAATATTGTAACATTGAACTCAAGTTATGGATTTTTTTTTCAACTTTGCAATATTTTGCTACAAATTTTAATTCAAATTCGGCTTAAATATTGGCACAATTTATGAAATTTTATCCAATATTTGTAGCGGTTTTACAACCGCTATAAAATTTTGGCGCTAATTTTTTTGAAATTTGTCATCTTGATCACATCTTGTAGCGGTAACTCAAAACCGCTACTATATTTTATTACATGAGTAACGGTTTTAGAAAACCACTACAAAATATCTTGTAACGGTGTATTTTGTAGTGATTCTTTGAACCGCTACTACCGTCATTTGTAGCGGTTACAAAAACGTAATTTTAACTACTACAAAACGTCAGTTTTTTTTGTAGTGTATGATACTTTATTATTAGTGTTTTTTTTTTTTTTTGTAATTTATATTAAGAAATTAATGGCAACAATGTGGTAGAAAGTGTAGTTGTATATTGAGATTGTTTAAAAAAAATATCAAGCTGCTTTATTGGCACTTGACAGGCATGAGTTAGCCAGTATCCATTGAGAAATAGATTGGTAGGCCGTGGCCGGACCATCAGACAGCACATCCAGCCCTTTGCATAGCCCTGAAAATAAGGCAGAAAAGCTATGCTTAAATCCAAATAGAATAAATTTAAAAGATATACTTATAGAAAAATTCGTTCTAGCTAATGCCACACAAGCTAGCTAGAAATATATATCACAGAACGTGACATTTGAGATTGAATTCAAAATCCTTCACTAACGGAATGGTTTTCTACGGCTATATGTGTTATAAAGACATTATCATTGCAAATAATTTAGATCTTATCCAATGTCGATGTTAAAAAAAAAAAAAAAAAGTTTCCTTACAGCTGAGAAAATAATTTAGATCATATCACAGAAATGATGATGTAGGGTTATACATAAAATTTGAATAAAGAGATCATATAAGATTAAAGAATAAGAAAAAATTAAGTAAAACCATTTCTTTAATTTGTTTTAAATTCAGCCCATTAAAATTTTTCTTCCTTTTCCTTTCTCTCACATTAAACAAACCTTAAAAGATATTTGCTTTTGACTTGAGGTATTCTCAAAAATCAAAGCTTCCTGTTAGTTCATAAAGGACTTTATTTCACACCGATCAAAAAAGGCCTTTTAACATCAGTTCTTCAACTGGTGTAGACAATTCATATTTGGATACAAAGTATGGTGAGATATATAGTTTAATTTGTAGTAGTAGTTTAAGTGCCTGTTAACTTTCAAAAGTGGCCTAGCTCTTTCTCCCTCCCTCTCTCTCTCTCTCTCTCTCTCTCTCTCTCTCTCTCTCTCTCTCATGTATTCATATGTATATGCGTGTGTGTATATATATAAATGAAAAATGAGATAAATTTGGCCAAAAATGATAATCAGGAACAGTGAAATGAAGAGATGAGGACGTTGTGTGTTACTGTAGCTTGTGGCTCTTCCTCGGTTTCACAGCTCATCATGTTACAAACGCCTCCGTTTCTCTTGTTTCTTTCTCTTTCACTATATATAATACTCATATACATAAGTGATATTTCGTCTCTCTCTCTCTTGTTTCTCTCTATAATTATGCAGATATCTATATGAATAAACATGTAACTTAATTTTAATTCAAACTCAAACATTATTGAGATATATAACTTTTTTTTTTTAGCAAGAGAATAATTTAATTTAGTTTTAAAAAGCCATTTCTTTAGATTAAAATAAAATGCTTGAATTAAAAATTTAAAATTAAATAATGCTTTGAGAATAATGGTGACTTCGACGGAGTTCAAAATAATGCTTTGAGCGGTGTCACCCATTTTTCTTAAAAAAATTGCAGGTGCTTACTTTGCTAGTTTGTTTATTAAAGGGTTAAGGGCAATTTTGCTTCAAATGTTTTCACTTGGAGTAATTTTGTCTTGATCGTTATCACAATTAATTTTGATCAGTTAATCGACTAAATATGCTAAGTCAAGCACTTCACATGTCATCCACTTTATTTTTTTTAAGGTATAAATTTACGCCCGTAAGTTCATGTGTTATTTACTTTATCATTTTTCAAAGTAAGATTTAAAACATATAGGGCAAATTTGCACATTAGCAAAAATGATGTGGATGACATGTATGCCAACTTAACATATTTGATCAACTAATAGTCAAAATTAACGAGATAACGAATACGCAAAATTGCTCTATTTTTTATACTTTCCGGACATCATAATTCTAAAGGCAAATCAACAGTAAAATCTTCCGGAAACAAAATTATCTGTTGGTAAAAACACCCGAGACCAAAATGCCCCGTTAACCCTTTATTAAATAATTTATTGAAATACTAAAAAATTGAATAATACTCGTATTATGGTATTTATTGAATGACTCAAAGCACCCAATTGTGTTGCTGTCTTTACTAATTTTGGGAGGTGTGTCATCCTATTTTCAATTTTCCAAATTCGTCTGAATCTTCCTGACATTTGTAAAATCCCATGTGGCATATATAGATTCAGGTGGAGAACATTCTTTAAACTAATAATAATAAAACTAATAGTCCATGTCTCATCCTTTTATTATCATATGAGCTAAACATTAATTTAAAATTAGAAGCAAAGACGATTTTTTCTTTTTGGATTTGGTCGAGGCTGAATTAAAAAGAAGAAGACAATCAACAGTAAAATGCCAAAGAATCCAATGCTCACGAGATGAGGATTTTTGAGTGTTGCACATGTCCTTCGGTTAAGCAACATAGAAACTCTACAACATAATAAAATAAGAGTATACGCCAAAGTCTAGATATGAGTTTTGACTCGACCCAAGATTCTTTCACTCTTTTTCCTCTTCCCATTTCATTTAAATTCGTAATAATCATATAAATTAAGAGAGAGAGATAGTGTGTGTAATTGACTCTACGGACGATGGAGAGTTCATTCTTAAAAGGGTGTTATTATTATTATTATTTTTTGACAAATTAAAAGGTTGTTATTATGAAATAATTATTTTAAAAAATAAGTCATCTAGAATAGTTGACTAATCCAAAAATGAGGTGATTGACACTTGATAAAAGTATGGAGTCTTTTACTGCTTAATTCTATTATCGTTGATAAAAGGTTTATTTGTTTTCCCAAATATTAAAGAAAATATTTTACAGGTAAAAAAAAAAAAGCTAATATTTCATATTACACATAAAAGTTGGAGCAAATTTTTCTAATCAATCCTCTTAATATTTTGGCAAAAAGCATTTAGTTTTTATAATTTTCGCTCATTATTTATGACTTAGTTTTTGTAGTTTTAACTTATTTAACTCAGTCCATCTTTGTGACAGTGAAGGACAGAGTGCCCAGGATTCAGATTATTGACGAAGATTTGTCAATTTCCTTGAAGAAACAGATGGGCGCGCAAGGGAGGCCAAATCATTGGGATTCAGACTTTTATGGCCTCTCGGTGATAATGTTGTCAAAATTGAGTTTCTACGTAGACATAAAAAAAGGATGGTAGGAACGTAAAAACGACACAAAAGGTAAAGTTTTTACTTTCTACTACTTAAAATTATATACATATACATGGGAAAAAAAAAAAATCATAAATCACTACTCAAAATTAAATGAACAACTTCATATTTAAAATATATAAGCCATATAACTATATATATATATATAAATTACATTTATAACTACGGAAATACGTTAAAAACTATATATAACAATCTAGTCTCTACTCTCCAAGAATCTCGAGTCCTAGATACACAATGGAAATATGATTTTCATCTTTTCATCCTTTTTTGGGCAAAAAGAAAAACTTTTCATCCTTTTTTTTTTGTTAAAGTAAAAACAAAATGTAAGTTTTTACGTGTTTGAGCGGAGTTTCTACCAATTTCTGTTTATGACAGTTTTTACTTGTGTTTCAATACTTATGACCCTAGTAAAAATGTAAAAACACAAGTTTTTACACTAGTTTTTGATAATACTTGCTTGATGGTATTCCTCCAGTTTTTAATATAAAATATAATTAACTAATTTGAGTTAATTAAGAATATTAATTAGTATGATATTTTTCTTTCCTAAAACACTATAATTATCTTCCTTAAGGTCTTCTCTTCCTCTCTTCCTTGATTATTATTAAAGGAATATTAAAATTGTTAATTTGGGGGAAAAAAAGGAAGCAAGCACTGTCGCACATTAATTTCGGGTACCTCTCCTTATGGGAATTTGAATATTGGTTCAGCACAACGTAAGAGATTAGCTCCAACCATCTAGAAGTTAACTTTTTCTAGAAGTTAACATTGCTGTTGAAGATTAAGTGAAGTTTTTTTGGGGGCCTTTAATAGAGTTGAAGTTAAGTTTTGAAATGGGCCTCATGTGAAAGGGCCCATTTTATGACCTATTCGTATCAGATAAACATTCGGATTACTGGGATTTCCATCCACAATATTTTCATTATATGATCATTGGCAATATTTATAACTCATGAATAATGTATCATTTTTCCAGTTGTACATGATATATATAAATATTCATAATTCTGATCCTTCCCTATTTATAATTTTTTATTAATCAAATTGTTTTATTTAAGAAAATAGTTAAAATTAGTTAAAAGTAGTAAATATGTAGCAACTATACTTATTTTTCCAAATATGCCATGGTTTATAAGGAGAGAGAGAGAGAGAGAGAGAGAGAGAGAGAGAGAGAGAGTGAGAAAAATGATGAAAGGGAATGCATAGCAAAAATTAATTAGGAGTAATATTGGATAAAAATGCATTTAATATTCAGACAACCCAAAAATCACCTTATAAAATAGGACATACCAATTAAAAGAAATTGGATCTTGTATAAATAGGGATAGAGGGACTAGCATTTTATGGTAGGCATCAATCTTTTGATTTTAGAAGTAAACCTTTTTACATTTTTGGTAATAGAAGCCAACTTTTCCCAAGTGCCCCTCTCTACATATGTGTATGTATGTCAGTATGTGTATTACTTCGTCGGATCTAAAATATAGGATGCAATGTAGAAGGGATCCATTATAATTCCATAAAGAGTTACTCCCTCCGCTCTTTAATATAACATATATTTAGAGTTGATCTTAAGATGACATAGTTTTTATATTTATCAATTTTCTCTTAATTTATCACTATCTATACTTCTTCAACAATAATTAAGGAGAAAAGCGAATGAGAGGATTAAAGAAGATTATTAAGGTGTTTTATAAAAATATAAGTTATATCAATTAGTTTGATTAACTTCTTTAATCTAATCAAATTAAGTAAATATGTTTTATATTAAGAATCAAAAGAGTATTAATTACCATTTTCAAACTTTGCCCCATCTATTTGGTGGTATAAATTAGATATATCGAGAAAGCGGATAGAGGTTAAACAAATTTAAATAGGGGCAAAGTTGAAAAATCAATTCAATTTAAGACAGATTTCATGAGCTAACCGCTATTATAATTCTGATGAGGTGGTTCAAAATGATTTAATTTAAATAGAACGGAGTTGTATCGAAAAAAAAAAAAGAACGGAGTTGGTCAACAGCTAAAACATATGCATATTGTCTGGTTCCAAAATCACTTGCTGATATTCAGATTCATTAAATAATATAATTCAAGAGCTAGGCATTGCATCGTCAATGCTTAGGAGTGAGCAACAACATTATCTCTAAACCCAAACAAAATCAAAAGTTCAGACCCAGAAAACAAAAGCAAAAGCGATTCAGGAACATGAGCCCAGACTGTTGGGCTTTCATGTATAATAGCCATCATATTTCTTAAGAAAAACAGAGTTAATGAAAGTTGAATTTTAGCAAAGGATTTGTTCCTCACAATATGACAAATCAAGATTTAAATCCTTATTGAGAGAATTGAAGTGTCCATGTTTAGTGCTCAACGGTTCCTTGAATAAGATTGCATTCAATAGAAGAATACCTGCGCCTAAAAAAGAGAAAAGAAAGGAAGAAAGAAAGTTGAATTTTACTTGCATTTAGTGTATAACAACATCTCAAATAATCTCTAAATAAAAAGATACTTATACCTACTTGACTTCATTTGCTGCCATGATTGTCAAGCTCCCCTCTTCTTTATCCTCCCTCTCTTTTTCTGAGCAAATTTTTTCGCACCCATGAAGTGTGCTCAACCGTTTCATATTTTTTTAAGGCAAAACTTTATTTTTTTCTCTTTAAATTTTATAAAATATCTTTTTAATCCTTTAATTCTGTGTAATTAAAAATATTTGAAATGAATTGTTTGAAAAAAAAACCCAGTAGTTTGTTGGTGAGGAATCGCAAACTAAAAAATGTATTGCGAACTTGTGATCACTTTGATGTTAAAATGCATTTGAAAGAGGAGATTAAGGTTTTTTTTTTTTTTTTTTAAAATTTAAAATGGCAATTTAACCGTTATATATAAATATATAAATATGTATATATTATATAATTACTGTATAATTATATAAAATTATTAGATTACATAGATGCCACATGAAATGTCATGTGTTTTATATCGATCTAATGTGACAAATCCTGTTAAATAGATAACGGTAAATGTACGGTTATGTGTTTATAGTAAAAATAAAAGATTAATAAACTTTGAAATGTTATAGGGCTATGTGCGACTGACTTAAAATTTAGGGGGCTTTGTATAATTTAGCCTTATATTTTTAAGGTGTCCCTCATCATTTTGAATTAATATTGTTAACTGTTCTTTAAAGTATACACTAAGATCCTCAGGTACAGTTGTCCATGAGTTAACAACGGCTGTTGACGATAATCCAACACTTTGCAAACTCTGTCGTTGGCTTTCAATAGTCAAAACTCAAGTTTTTAAATGTATTTTAAGATATTAGATTACAAAACACTTCTTTATAAATAATATTGGAGGTTTCGGTTGTGGGATGCCATGAAGACCAGTTGTGGAAGATATAATCTTTTATTAAGTAAACCTTAGTCTTGACTTATGTTGATGATCACAGCAAAAGATCTTGATTTTCATATATTCTATCCCGTCTTATTGATTTATTTTGGGAATTATTTTAGCCTAATTTAGAATTATTAGATAATATTCATATTGTTAGCCAATTTTAAGAAATAATATAAACTAGAATTAATAATGAGATTCTTAGGCTTAAATTATTAATATTCTGATTGATATTTTGTGATTGAATAATATTTCTAAATATAAGATAGAGTACGATTTTATTTAATTCTTGCAAGACAAGGAAAAACATGTTAGAAGATCCTACGATGCAGAATTGACCTTGAAAGCTAAAAGAAGATCTAATGGTAGAATTTTATTGGACTTCTTAAATTTTAATGGGCTCAAGTTGGTACCCAAAACTCTCTCTTCCACTCCTTTAATTTACTTAGCCGGCCGCCACAAAAGGCTCACTGATAGGGCAAAACTTTATAGCCTATAACTCCGCAAGTATACGGGCCGTATCAAGTAATAAAGTGATAAGAAAAGTATTGTTCCCACGAGGACTTAGTATCACCAACTTCAGTTAAACATTAATTTTACACTTTCATTTAAGTTGAGCAAAACAAATTGAATTTAATTAAGAGAAAAGAAATTAAAACTAAAATTAAAAATAAGAAAACTACCACAATAATCAAATGAGCAACCCGAGTCACTAATCCCCGATTAGCTTCATAAACCTTATTTTCACTAACTTAATCAGTCTTAATATCAATTTTGTTTAATCTCGGGTATAAATAGCTGTAAGTTCCTGTCTGTCCACTTACAACCCTCTCTTAAGTATAACTTGTTATGTCTAACATAGTCACTCAAGAGGCAACAAAACTCGAACACACTCTTCAACAATTATATGGGGCCATTAGGTATATGTATATCCCAATGTTGTTAAAATCGAGATTCTATACAAGATTGGGAGGGGTGTGAAGATCGTAAATCGCGAGATCGACATGGATCGTAAGATCCTATTACCTAAGATATAAAGTTATATTCGAATATGTGTGTGTGTGTGTGTGTGTGCGCGCGCGCGCACGCGTGTAAAAGAACTAATATCAATTGTACAACTCATAAACATCTTATAAAAGTAACAATAACAATAGAGTTGTCAAAACACCAAAAGTAAGAAAAAGTTTAACATCTCTAATTTAAATAAAGTCATTCAAGTTAATAGGTTCCCAAGCTATATCCTCTTCCACTCCTCCTCCAACAAGTTCATCAATACAATCAGGAATATCCAAATCATTCAAGTTAATAGGTTCCCTTTCTTCAACTTCATTCAAGTCTTCTTCAATTGGACCATTCAAATCAAATTGATCTACTTCTACATCTTCCAAATCTTCTTCATTTTCCACAATCCAATCATCATCTGATTCAAGATCATCAAAATTATATTCAATAGGTTTTCTATGTTTCTTCTCGGCCAATCTTGAGTTAGTCATCACAAAAACACCATCATTCATTGTCTTAAACGCTTCAGACGATTTCTTTTCTTTGTGTGGACCTAAACAAACACAAAGAAATTAGTACACTACTCATATCATATATTACATGTTTGAAACGGAATACAATTCATACTTCGGATTATTGAATTAATCAAATTATATCATCTCAAAGGCACTCCAATATCGCTCACACCTAGAGGAACTGCATGTCAAGCTTAAGACACGAATGGCAAATTTTTGGAGCTCTGGAACTTCATTCCCATAAGATTCCCACCATGCTTTGGGACTTTTGGACTCAACTCCCTTCCTTGCTAATGGAGACCCTAAAAAACATTGTCAATTCTTGAAGTTTTCAAGTTGCTCATCAATCACACTTGCAACATCAAGATCTCCCATCATTTTTTGTACACAATCATATAGTCCAAGTTTTAATTCAAGATCAACTTTAAATGAAGGAGAATAATGAAGTTTGGGGTTAAGGAAATAGCCTGCAGCATGCAAAGGCCTATGGAGTTGCTTGTCCCATCTTGCATCAATGACATCCCATATAGGCTTGTAACTAAATAATGAAAAAATAATTAGTTTTAAAACAAAGAATTGAAGTCTTCTTGAAACAAATTTTTGATTAAAATAAAACTTAAACACTTACAATTTTTGGACACTATTGAAGGCTTCTTGAATTTTCGTTTTAGCTTGATCCATCTCCTCATAAATGAATCCCATGGCTCCCTTCTCATCTGAATCAACTAATCGACGCACTTTCATAAGAGGAAGAGCGCCCTTCAAGCAAATGACAATATTTTTCTAAAACTCTTTGTCCATAATCACATCTTCAATACACTTTCCATACCTTGACTTTGCAAATCGGCTACCCTTCCATTCGTCGGAGTTAAACATTCTTATCAATGGAAGTTTGTACTCATGGAGGCATCCTAGAGTCAAGTAAGATGTGGCAAAGCGAGTCATGGCAGGTCTTATCAAATCTTTACCTTTGGTGAAGCTCTGCAATAAAGTAATGAGAAGAGTCCTTGAATGGATATAAGTTGTGATTTTTTCTGCCTTTGGAATTGTTTCTTGATGAACGGATATCTTCCTCTCTAAATCCTCCAACATTAGATCAATGCAATGTGCTGCACAAAGTGTCCAATACAACCTTTTCCTTTTCTCCATCAAAGAACTTTCCCGACTTTATAATTTGCGGCATTGTCGATCCACAACTTGGACAACATTTTCCTCACTAACTTCCTCAACCACTTCATCAATCATCTTAAAAATTTTGTCAGCTGTTTTGATGATGTGAGATGCATCAATGGACTTAAGGAACACAGTTCTCATACAGCTATTCACGCAGAATTTGTTATTGTTCTCCTTCTTTTATTTGTCCATCCATCAGTCATTATTGTGCGTCTTGTTTTCTTCCATTCAGCCCTGTGTTCTTCAATAGTTGCCATTGTCTTATCATAATGTTGCTTCAAATATTTTACTCTACACTCATGATACGACGGTGGCTTGAAACCCAATCCATGTCTTGAAATAAATTCACACATCTTCTTGAATTTCTCACAATTTAACACATTGAAAGGGATGACATTCCTATAAATAAAAGAACATATGTCAAAACATGCCTCCTCTCTCACATTCTTCTTAAGTATGGTGTTGATAGTTGTCTGAGTAGTTATTCTGCTTTTCTTGAAAATATTAGACCCACCACCACCACCTTCATCTTGTTTTCTTTTTGCAATTTCACAACTAGTCTATTCTTCTAGTTGTGTGAGAGTCCTAGAATTTTTCATTAATTTCACTTGCAATCCGGCTACAATATTCAACATTTCTTTCTTTACTTCTTCCGGCACCACTCTACATGCTCCCACATCTTTTTGTGTTCCCGCCAAATGATGCTTCAATCGGTAAATAACTCTCGTCACTACTTTCTCACAGTATTTTCATTTTACTTTTATTACATCTCCTTCAATTGGAAAGCCATGTTTCCATCCAATATCTGATATATTCATATGAGCATTTTTGTGTAATTGAGTTCCTAAACTAGAAGCGGGAGCGAGTTGAATATTGCTATTACCAATAGCATCATTTGAAGCCATACCTAATAAGCAAGAAAATCAATATTTTATATACCAACTAGTGACCCACAACTTTAGAAGTCTCCAAGTTTCTGTTTAACAAAACAAAAATTGCAATTGAAACAAAGGCATGCATCGAATAGCACATGACCGAATAAAATAAAAGAAGCAAATAATTCTAATAGTATTTTGACCAACATTCTTATAAATAAAGTACCATATCAAACAAAAGTTAAAAAAAGTAAAACAAACAAAATGAGAGAACAAAGAGCCATTAAACGATTTTTTTTTTGGTTTTCCTTTTGCTTTTGCCATTAAATGAGTTGTAGACTTTTGAATTTTCCACTTTTTGAATAGTGAAACACGCGTAGCCAACCATTAGTTCATTACTATTAAAATAAAAAAATTCCACAGATTTCTAGCCTAGTAATATTATATTAGACTATTCTAGCTCTTCTCCACTTCTTGAACAGAGTGAGAACACGCGTATGACATAGTAATGGTTCTTTAGAAATTAGAATAGTTGGCTATTCCATCTCTCTTTTAGTTCTCCTAAGTTCTAACACGCAGCGGCCAGCAAAAATTAATTTTGGGTCATGAATCATGATCTTACCGAGAAGAGTGGAACTGTGGAAGTTCGTGATCTCCGGCCTACGGCAACGCAAGCGGCGCTTTTGGATTGAGATAGAAAAGCGTTGAAAGCAGAACAGGGGGCTTGTAAATTCCAGAATTAGGGTTCTGATTTCTGAATTTGTGTTTATTCAGTTTGGATTCATGGTATTTGGGCTTTTTTCTGATTTCTGAATTTGTGTTTATTCAATTTTGATTCATGGTATTTGCCATTTGGGCCTTTTTTTTTTCTTGGATTTCAAAACGCAACAAGATCGTGCGATCTCGCGATTTATACGATATTTCGTCGATCCTATCTTGCCAACGCAATCTACGATTTCTATAGGCAAGTAGATCGTTTGGTTTCTAAAAAGCGCGATTTCGTGCGATCATACGTTTAAAAACGTGATTTTTCTAACAGTGGTCTATCCTAATCGCAAATTAAATCATAATCTAATCCCATATTACTTAATCTTAGAGCTTAATTAAAATCCCTTTCGTCAAGGTAAATCCTAATTCTCAAATTCATATTCAATGATGACCAATAACTGAATAGATAAATCTAAATAAGATTGAGTAACCAAATTAATATCAAATTTAACTAAACAATGAAAACAAAATCCAATTCACCCACAAGTTCATAGGTTCTCTAGGTTGCAAAACCAACTAGCCACACATGGCTCTAATAAAATCCATAACAAAAAGATAAGAATTCAGGTTCAAAGAATAAGGAGAGAGAGGAAAGAAAATTTCTCTGTTGCCTCCACATCCTTCCGTCCTTCGTGGAGATGATGAAGAGAACCTGAAACGCTCATTGTTACTCCTCTGCTTCTTCGTCCCCTCTCGTTCTGCGTCTCTTGATCCTCCCTTGCTTCTTCCTTTCTTTATATATGTAACCTAAATATAACTTAGGCCGTGGGTCACCGATTGTCCTTTTCTTATTAAAAGATTCTTTTATCTTATAATCTACTCCACCGATCACGCTATTGATTTTGTTTCTATTTTTCTTGCGTGGGACCACCAAGTTTGACTGATTGCATATCCTCTTAATTGCTTTTTCTACTTCTTTCCAAATCGGCTAATATTTCCTACAAAATATAATAGGAAATAAGTAGATTTTATATCAAAATATATTTTTATCCTATAATGATAGTAAAGTATATAAAAGATAATTAAATAGGTATATAATATCAATAAATCCAACTAATTCTCATAAAATATACACCTATTTAATCATAAAATATATACTTATCACTCACGCTCTCTGATTGAGGGTTGAAGCTCTCCTATTCAGCTCATCATTAATCACCATCCCACACTCTACCATTCATCACCATCTGGGTATTCCCTCTCTCACGCACAACACCCATTCACCAAAACCATTATTTTAATCGTCTTTCCATTCACATAGAGCCGCACAAGGACCAATATCATTCATCCATCAATTACTTAACACATTCATCATCGGCCATGTCTTGCGTGAAGCGGTTTGAGGAGGGGGTATTCCATGGCAGCTTGAGTTATTTGGTAGGCAACTTGGGAGGAGTATGAACAAAGCTAAGACCTAGAAATTATATTACACTTGAAGATTACAAGGGAGTGTCGTTCTTTTTATCTTTTCAATTCAAGACTTGAGATAGTTTAGTTTTAAGGATTTCAATTTGTGTTGATTGAGAACAATCTAGTTTTAGATTATAGACATGTTTCTTTTGGATTGGATTAATTATTTGAAGTTTTTATGCTTGAGACAATTGCTGGATTTTTGTTTGTAACCTTGAGATTGTCAATTGAATTATTAACTGAGTTTTCCTTATTAATTTAATTATCAATTTGGTTTATCATTTTAATTGTTTGATTGGGTTGATGAATTGTCTAGTGGTTCAATTGGATAATTGTAAATAAGATTTCTAAAATTATTTTGAAATTAAATGTGATTGGTTTTTAATAAATTTAATTAGCCATCTTTTATTCCATTATGAGTTTTCTAGTGGTATATGTATGATTGAACTTGAGGATTTCTAATGCTTTGACTCAGAGTCACAGAGTAAACTTCTTAGCCCAAATTAATTAATTAACCAAAGGGAGATTGATGAAAGATGGAAATTAATGAATTTAATTACCTAATTGAAATATCGGAAACCCTCAAGTTCAATAACACATATTTCACTAGAAAACCCATAATGGAATAAGTGGTGGCTAATTAAACTCATTAAAAACCAATCACATTTAATTTCAAAATAATTTTAGAAATCTTGTTTGGAATTATCCAATTGAACAACTAGACAATTCATCAACCTAATCAAACAATTAAGATGATAAACCAAATTGACAATTAAATTAATAATAACTCAGTCCGTTCTTGTTGCCCTCCTTTTTCATTGCCACTCTTTTTTATATATCGCCTTGAGTCTTTTAATTCCTCCCGCCATGGTTCAACTACATTTAGTGTTTTCTACTTACTTGTAAAGTATCTTTTGATATATTGTACTTCAGTTTTTATCTCATCTGCTCTTTTAGAGAGTTTTAACATTGATTATCATTCATTGTAAGAATCTCAAGGTTGTGGGAACCTGTGAGATTAGGTTTATCGGTTTAAAACTTGTAAGGGGGAGTGTATCCTAGTGAGAGGATAACTTTAGAGTACAGAGTATGTAACTGATTTGAGAGTTAGTGAAAATCCCAGAGTGTCTCGGGGACTAGACATAGGTCAAGAGTTAAGACCGAACCAGTATAAATCCTTATGTGTACTTCTTCTCTACTCTCCTCTGTTTGGCCCTATTTTGTTGTCTGTTTTTCTGGGTGTTAAAAAGAATTTTTTAAAATCCCCAATTCACCTCCCTCTTGGTGATTTCCTCCATTTACACATAAATCACACACACACACACACACACACACATATATATATATATATATATAGCAAAAGATTGATGCACTAACCATCCTTATTACCCCAAACCATCTTATAACCGCTAACTGGAGCCAAAGCTAACAATTGATTCATCAATTTAACTGGATTACACATGATTCCAAATCATGAGGCGTCACCTGGCCAGGGTTCTTAGCTTGTCATGATTGGACTATGACTCCCCTCCTTTTGATGAAATCAAGAAGGTGTCACTATTCCTTTAGTGACCCTTAACCTAGACAATGGAAAAAGAGTGATACTAGAGGCCCTGAGAGTGACAAAGCCACCCTTTGTGCATCGAGTGGTGGCATACCACATGGTATATACTTTCATGAAATTTCTCGTCACAACTCCACAACCATCCATCCCCTCTTGTGTAAATACTCAAGAGACAAAATGACAATGGATTGTCACATATCATTATCAAAAGAATCTTTCCAATCTCATAAATAATATAACCACTAATCATTCCAAAATAAATCCCACAAGAAAATTTCATTACCAATCTAGTTTTATAGATTTATATAGTTAAAAATCACTCACAAACATCATACAAGCGTGTAAAACAAGTGAAAAATGGTTACCTCAAGTTCTTGACACAAGAACTAAACTTGAGAGAAATCAAGTCCACCATAAAAAAAAATATAATTATACGTTAATAGAATTAACAAATATCAATTAATACAATAACAAATAATTAATTATGACCGGCTTACTTTATTCCTTAGAAAAATGATAATTTATCTATTCCTCAAATTATCATTACAATCCTATTTCCTCCTTTCATAAATTATTTCTAACTTATAATTATAAAAATATCATCATATCCTCGATCGATTTAACCAAAATATTGGATTTCCTACCATAAAAGGTTCACCCTAGAATTCAAATATTCACATTCCTTTATAAACATCAAATTCAATCCATTTAATCCGTAATGTAACCACTAATAAATTAAAAATGAGTTATAAATTTGAATATAAGAGACCTATTATAAAAAACCTAATTTTTTCAATCTAATACTAACTTATATAAGCATAACCCAATTTATTAAACAAATTTTCAAACCTCCACATAATCAAAATCATATCAAATTCTAATGTAAATTCCAAATCCAAACTCCTAATTTCATATAGTTCAAGATTGAGCAAAGTTAAACCTACAATAATACTTCTACTAATGCAAATAAATGCCTTAAACCTCATTTAATTGGTAGAAATATCCTATAGGATATAAATCCTAAATTCTTTTAAATAGGAAGCTTAAATTTAAATTCCTACAATAACCACCTAATAAATCTAAACCGATTGAAATTATCTATTAATCATGCTCTACGTATTAATATATTATTGAAACTCAAAACTTTGCCCAAAATCTTTACTAATCAGTACTATATTACTCTCATTAGAAAGAGAAAAATACGTAGAATAATTTTTATCTGAAAGTTTGTTGAAAAAAATTAAATGAATTATCTAAATGATCTTATAAAATACATAACTTACCTTAAAAACTCCTTCTCTCGCCTCACTCTCCAGCTCTCTTGTCTCACTCACACACACACACATCACGACGCATATGCATAAATATATATAGTAGAGGAGAGGCGGTTGGGGAAATCTACTGCATGTCTCTCCCGGCGAGGTATGTTTGAATGCAGCTCAAGAAATTAAGATCCTCCTCAGAAGCCCCACTTTGACCAAACCCAAACTTAGTAATGCTTTGGGCACAGATTTTGTTCAAGGGCTGCATGGACCGTACGCGGCTGAGTTTTAGGGTTCCTATCCCAGACCACGAGTACAGATGCCTCTCGAACAACAACTTGTCACCTATGTCTAGTTTCAAGGGTTTTGTCCGCCGTGTCAGAACTTGTGGGTTGGTTTTGTATATGGTTCTGCCTCCCTGGCTCATGTACGTGTACCAATCGCCCAGGTTTTAATGTGGACCATGCAGCTCATTCCTCAAGCTCATTGCCACCACCTGTTGTACGTACGTGAATATCATATCAGATAAGAATGAAATCAAGGTTTGGAGGGCGTCTGGTAATTAAGTCAAAATTGACAAGAGTGTCGGCTACAGTATCTTTGGCATAACGCGTCCACATGTGAATGGCGTATGTGAGACGAACGCAATTGAAGTTGTGCCGAGGGATGTGAGCCACAATGTGCTTCAATGGCTGCTTATGAAGACCCTCTGGTATGATCGGCTCAAGATGACCTAAGTTCCTTCACAGAATTAAAAATGATATCGAGAAAATTAAATTCAACCTATGCTCACAGTCTCCTCCTGACTCTCATACAATCTCTCGTCTTGCAAATATTGAACACCCAGAATCCAAATTGAGTATGAAAACGCTGACAAAGTGTCTTATAATTAAGAGCAGAAAGTGCGTACAGAGAACCTTCTCCAATTCACGCGTCTTGATCACATCGTAATCAGTTGGGCCACCCAATGAAATGGGTTCAGTAATGCGCCTAATCACGGCTACGCATTGCTGCGGTTGCTCGATACGGGACTCCCCATGAATAAATTGATAGTACAATTTCTGTTTATTATAGTATGTCTTTTGCGTCAAAGATAGGGAATCATCATGATCATCACTGATATATCTCTTAAAAAATGCTAGCTAGCTCAACAATAGTTGCGCCACTTAATCGCTGATATCACTGTTTTTAATCATAATTATTTGTGCCATGTGTACCTCTTAGCCACATAGTCGCCTACGTCAGCATGTATTTGGTTTGAAGATTAGATGGTATCATTTCTTAAATCTCATAGTAATTAACAATATTAATATTCTTTATGGTTAGAAATTAGGAAATAAATTAGGAACTCTGGTTCTAGCTATTTATAAGTCCATCATAACAAAAAATTATGGTCCTTATTGTAAATCCAGTTTTATTGCAATATATAAAAAGAATTTATTCATGTTGACTTTTGGAACCAATTATAGATAAAAATAAAGGCAAAATTGGAAATTTAGCTAATAATTAATAAGTTAATTAATTCTCCTAATTAATTAATTTGCACTTATAAATATAACAAAAGTGGTATTTCACAATTCAAACTTGTCGTTTTAGTCATCGAATCACTATGTGAATTCTTTCAAAATCACTCCAAATATATTCTTGAAACTTAAATGTTATATTTGAATTTAAATAAGTAATCTGAATGTATTGTTTAATTCAATCCTCATCACTCATTCTCCTCTCATGTATGGGATTCGTTCTCTCTATGCTTCTTTTCTTCATCGTTTTATTTTTTCAAAGTCTCTCCAACAACCACCATAATTGAATCGCATGAGAATGCTAGAAGCTCTTATTCTTCTTCCCCATGGCCAAAATCATTCACAAAACCATTGAAAACAAGCGTACAGTATTTTTCGATTTCCTCCTCCCAAAACATGGATCACCGTCTCTCTTCAAGTAAAGTGATGGCTTGGAATTTGTGTTTCTCGGGGAAAAACTCTTGCTATTTCAATCTGAGGGGCTCTCATCCTTTCCATTCTTTGTTCATGATCTCTTTATAACTTCAAATTCTTGTTTTTCAATTCTCAAGTTTACCTTGAAAGTGTGAGAACGGTAGGGAGATCTGATGAGGTCGAGATAGTGATGACATTGTGGAGGTAGAGATGAGGATGCTCTTGGACAGTAAGATCGTTGATGGCTCGATTTCCTGGTATCACACATCTCTCTTCTTCTTCTTTTTTTTATTTTTTTGTTTCCTTTGTTGGGTTTCCTTTTAATAGCGTTTTTTCTTTTAGTTTGCAATCATGATTTTTTTTGGTCATGATCATATTAAGGTTCATCACTTGATTCTGTGTATTTAGATGAAATTTTTAGTTATGGCTGGCCTGGTCAATTACCATTTATTGCTTATCCTTTTTATCATGATGAGTTTGGTTATGATGAATTCGATTGGAAAGCCCCGTGGGAGGGTGTGGTAAAGTTTGACGTTGATGGTTCATGGGAACCAGTTATATGCACCATCAACCTAGTTCCCGTGGATCAGATTTCATATTTTTTTCTTAAAAAAGTATTTTAATGGATATAAAATCTAAAATAAAAATAGTCTTTTAACTAATATTTTTTCTATTCTTTTCATTTAAAAAGCATATTTAAAAAAAAATCAAATCTAGATGGTTCAGATGAACTAAGGTTGATGGTGCCTATCCGTTCCATGGTTCATGTATAATACTTGTTTGTAATAGTGGTGGGAACTACTTTTCTAACATGATTTTCTGTATATGAGGTAAGTTTGTGATAGGAGTTTTGTTTCTACCTATATGAACGTGCTTTTTTAATGCCAACTTAAACAAACCCATATGAAGGACAGGATGGCGGCATGTGGATGTTTGGTGAGAAACCACAATGGATCACGCCAAATATCTTCTTGAAATTGAAATTTTACGTTTGAATTTATATATATTTGAATGTATTTTTAAATTCAATCCTCATCACTCATCACTCATGCCTGTCTCATGTTGGGAGGCAATAGCGCAGCTGATCGTCTAGCCAGAGAAGCTTTGGGTATTTGGGAGGGTGTCAGTTTCTTTTGCTCCCCTCCTTTATTTATTTTGTAAATCCTGCTTTACTTACTCCCTCCAATCTTATTTATAAAAGCTCAATAATTAGATTATGCGATTTAAAAAACGGCTGAAATTAGTTAAAAATAATAAATATGTCTGAAATAAATTTTTTTTTTCAGGTATACCCTCATTTATAAGCGGCAAGTAATAGACAAATAAAATAAATATAAGTATTAGCTACCTTTTAATTAATGCGATATCTATAATTAATGAAAGGCGAAAACTGAAAAAAAAAAAAAAAATTTAAATGCTTAGACAATTCTTGTCGGGTTTCTATAAAAAGGATCAAACCAATTCAAAATTGGACTCTTGATAATTTATATATATATATGCTCTAATCTCTTCTTATTCTCCATCACACTGTGTCTTCAAATGTGTTTTATTTCATTGTTTCTAACAGAGACCAATGAATCTTAGACATGCTTCTGGTTTGTTGTCTGTTATCTTGGTAAAATGAAACAGCAAACAAGTTTTTATCTGTATATTTTTGTTGTGCGAGATACATAAAGAAATATGCGTTAGGAAAGACCCAAAAAATGAAGCCTCCTGTTGAATGAGGAGGCTAGCTTGTAACCTCAATTTCTTGGTTGCAGATTGAATGAAGAGAAGAAGAGCATTGATGGTCTTACTCTTACCTCTCATCTTGGAAAGATGAAGACTCTCGCCTCAATATTTATTGATATGGTGAATTTTATTATTCTTGATAGAATACAAGCAAATATAAACATAGTAGGAGTTTCCTTAAAAGTGTCAGATTTCTCATTTAATGCTTCTCCTTTTTTTCCAAGTCTTCTCATTTTGAATGCTTGATACTTTGATCGAAAAATTCTATAAAGGAATGTGATGTTTTGGACTCAGCTGTTAAGATACTTCGATGAACTTAAGATACTAATTCAATTGGATGGACTTAAAAAATCTTAATCTAGATTCTAATAAGATGCCTACAAACAAAACAATGAATGTTGTTTACCTTCTGGCTTTGCAGAACAATCTCGATATTCATAAATACATATTACTATTCGTGCATATAGCATAATAAATAAGACTCCTAACCAAACAAGATAAACATTTCATAAATAACTCAATAGGAAAAAAAGCCCTCATGAGCTCGAAAAATTCATAACAGAATCAAGGAAATAAAAGTAGATCGAGCTTACTTTTTGTTAGCTGCGGGTGAAATTGGAGATGCAAACAAACACATGTATGAAATTCTGAATCTAAACCATGAACCTTCGCTTCTCGTCCTCTTATTCCATAAATGACATTTTTCGTTAAAAAAAAATTAGTTAGTGCTTTTTTAATATTTATTTTAAACTAAACAATAAAAATGAGTAAGGTGGGATATAATATTATAAATTTTGGATTTATCAACTCCCTACACTTATCATTTGCACTCCTGGACAAAATAAATCAAGAGCAAGGGAGAATAACAAAACAAAAGCTTCAAAAGTGAATATTCCAATCACGGGTAAAAAGTAAACAAAAGCATTTCAACACCTCTCTTATCCAAATGATATTCTCATGAATTAAGAAAGCAAACATTTTGACAATTTACTTGACAAAGGAGAACCCACTACTAGAAAATACAAAAATTGCGACGGAATTTGCGAGGGAAAATTTTCCCTCGCAAAAAAACTGAATTTTGCGAGGGAACTCCATTTCCCTCGCAAAATGTGTGAATTTTGCGAGGGAACCTATATTCCCTCGTAAAAAGACTAATTTTGCGAGGGAACACATTTTCCCTCGCAAAAAGACTGAATTTTGCGAGGGAAACACATTTTCCCTCACAAAAAGACTGAATTTTGCGAGGGAAACACAATTTCCCTCGCAAAGTAACTGAATTTTGCGAGGGAAACTTATGTTCCCTCGCAAAAGACCCAGTATCTCAATCCCTATACCCGCACACTGCCAAACATGCGTGAATCAAGTTTTTGCTCCAGAGACTTCGACCTCCGTCTTCGTCTCTCCACCACCGCACCTTTCCCTCTCGTCTCTCGACCTCAGTCCTCAATCCTCCTTCAGCTTCTCTCGACCTTGACTCAGTCCTCCATAAGTTTCCTTCTTGCTTCGATTTAAATCTCAGAAACCCTAAGTCACTTTCCCTCTCGACCTCCGTCCGCTCATCTTCGACCTCAGTCCTCGACCTCGAATCCAAAGAAGTGACGGTGGTGACGCGAATTGATCTCGATCGATCCTGTAATTCTTCTTCGGATTTCCTTAGTTTTCTTCGGATCTCGAGTCCTCGACCTTAGCTCTTTTTCGGAAGAAAGAGGAAACGCGTGCCGCTTGGAACAAAGACGATCCAACTCCGACCCGGCGAGGATCCGCGCTTCCCATCCAAGCACGCCTCCTATATCCCATTCTCTCTTCCTCACTATTGGTATGTTGCCCCTCGGAAGCTTTCCCTCTCAATTGTCTCTGTTTGCCTCTCGGCTTCTTTATTTTAGCGTTCTTACTTCTGAGCCTACCATAATAATATGTAGCTAGTCTTGGTGGGTATCTTAATTTCAAACCTGCCCATTTATTTTTCTATCTTAGGGTTCAATTTTTTGATTTTTTAAGATCACTTTATAGTAGCAAAAACCCAAATATGTGGTATCTTTGTTTCTTCTTTTCCTGTCATTGTGGGTGTTAGGGTTTTTTTGTGAGTTCATTATATTGAGATAACTTGATTGATGTATTGCTTTGATGAAAAGTGCTGGTTGGAATGCTCTGAACGAACTCAGAAGTGGCAACAGCTCAAAAATTTTAGCTTCTTTCGGAAGGAAGAAAAATGGCTTTATCAGTGAAAAATGCATTGACGTCAATTTTGTTTTTCTTTGATGCTTTGTATGATTAGCAACGAAGTAAGTTTTGGCAACAAAGGTGCCGCTACTCAGCAGTAAGGCTTTACTTTGCCCAGGGACATGTAGTTTTAACAATTGGTGTACTTGGATACACTTGTGCTAGAGATCATCATAAAGTTGGTATCTAAAGGATTGTTATAGCATATGTGCTATACGGTGATGACATATTTTTTATCACAATTTTGGGTTACCAAAGGATTTTGTTGACAGTCACATGGATCTGATTATTGCTTGGGTTGGATTTGAAGGTAGTGGCATCTTTTTATAATTGCATCTGAATGTGCAAAAAATGATCGCAATGCTTCGTGCCAGGTATCAACTGTCATTTTACTGGAATAAATATGTGGAAGTTTTGATAATTCTTTGATTTCTTTTATATTGTAGGTGTTGTGAATATGCTCTTTTGATGATTAAAAACATTGGCCTAATGCTCCAGAAATACAAAGGATCACTGATTTATATGAGGGTTTGATAAAGTGTTGTGTATCAGATGCAATGAGTGAGGTACTTTAACTGTGCAACATGTTTGCCAAATTTTATTGCTTTCTTATTGCAACACCTTTCATTCTTTGCTTATGAAGATTTACATGTGAATTCCATGCTGTGACTTTAGTGTATTTTACCTGATTGGCATTTTTAATGATTTTTTTTATTGCTTTTCCTCCTAGTTAGACTGAATGTAGTGTGACTATTGTGCAAGAGAAAGCAGGTGAAGATGCCTTGCTGTTGAAGTTGTGGGAAGTGAAAGTGATTCTCCTTGCATATACATAAACCTTAGGCAAAACTCTAACAATTTATAACATGATAAATTGCAAGAGTCGTACTCTTGAAATTTTAAAAATTTGTTTATTGGTCATGTATTTTCATCATTCAGTTTGAAGAACAATTGGGCATTTGAGATTTTAAAAAGTTGGGAAATTAAGGGTTAATATGCGGGTAAAAGTAGAGTAATTTGGAAGCAAGAAGACCTGGATTAAGGGATCAGTTGGTGGTCATTTAGACCTAAAGTAGGATTGACTATTGCGCGTGTGTGCGCATGTTATCTTTCTTTCTTTTAAAAGAGTCTATGGCTTAGAAGGGAGGTTCAGTTTAACATGGTTATTTATTTTTTCTCGGATTTTACAGTCATGGTTCATAAGCCGTTTGATTTTTATTCCCTTAAGTTTGTAGTTCGGGTTAATGAATCATGATTGTTCACTTTTTATTTTTCCTTTTAGTTTATCAAACTTTAGTGGTCTTAAACAGCAATTTGTTGGACTATTTGTTGACATAATCCTCTATATCTGACTGCACTATTGCTAGCAATTATATGTGTGGAAATGACTAGAGTATGAAACTTGGTAGGTTCGGTCAACTGCAAGAATGTGCTATAGAATGTTTGCAAAAACTAAGTTCAAATGCTTCATGCTTAATTTGGATGTCTGTTCTTTGTTGGGACCAGTTTCTTTTATCTGCTTCATTAGACAAATCAGTAAAGGTTGGATCAAATTTCACATTGTCTGCTGATTTTTTGTATGCCTTTTAACTTTATGGATTTAATTTTTGTTGGTTTCATATGGTTTGGCTTGTGCGGTATGGATTTTATTTTTGTTGGTTTCATTCGGTCAATTATATGCTGATTTTTTGTATGCCTTTTAACTTTATGAGATCAAGTAGACAACTTTTTTATTTGGAAAATACATGCCATCTTCATGATATACAAGTTTTTTTATTTTCTAATTTTTAATATTTTTTATGTAATTATTTTATTTTTTCTGATTTTTTATATTTTTTTTAAAAAAATAAATCCAGATTTTGCGAGGGAAAAATCTTTCCCTCGCAAAATGCTGAAATTTGCGAGGGAATATGTTTCCCTCGCAAAATTGAGGATTTTGCGAGGGAAAATTCTTCCATCGCAAATTTCCCTTGATTTGCGAGGAAAATAACATTTTTGTGACGGAAAATTGGTTTGCGAGGGCGATTTTTGCGACGGAACTTTTTCCGTCGCAAATTCCGCCGCAAATCAATTTTGCGATGGAAAATGACTTTTTTGCGAGGAAAAATTCCGCCGCAAAAACTGTTTTTTTTTTTTTTTTTTTTTTTTTGTAGTGACCTAAGCTAGAAATCCTTACCAAGGATAATGTGTGTGTCACTCTTCCCTCAAAAGTGTATAAGTTTGTGTTTACACTCAAATCCACACCTATCCGGTACTCTTTCCATAGGCTTGACAAGAATCTAAATTTTCCATTGCAAATAAAGTAAGTGCACGCATAAATCCAAAGGACTTTTATTTAGTTGTAATTGGGCTAATGTTAAGAAAGAAAGGATATGGTGTTTCGAAAAATGAATTTGATTATCTTAAAAGATAACACAAATGATACAAGAGAGAATATGGAATGGAAGAAACCAAACCAAACTTGAACTAAGTCATCATCATTATTATTTTTTCTTTTTTTTTCAAGATAACATATGTTTCACAATGACCCAATTTCTAATTTTATACATTTTTTTCCATCCAAAACAAATATAATGCAATGCTCTTCAACTTGCAAGACATTCAAAAGGGTAGAGAACTTCTTCTTCTTCTTCTTCTTCTTCTTCTTCTTTTTTTTTTTTTTTTTTTTAATGACCATGGTTGTAGACAAAATGGAAAAAATATAGGCTCAAATGGGCTAAACAAAGGATATATGTATAGAAATGGTGAACTTTTTGGCTTATCGGGCTAAAATGAAATGAATGTCTTTATCATTTTTTTTTTTAAAAAATATATGCATAAAATGTGGCCTCAAATAATCACTACAAAAAAAATCATTTTTTAAAAAGGCATTTTCCGTAGCAAAACTGTTTTCCGTCGCAAAAACACCTTCGCAATTGCGAAGGAAAAACAAAATTCCGTCACAAAATTCTGACATTTCGCAAAATTTTGAATTTTGCGACGAACTCAATTCTGTAGCAAAATTAATTTTTTTTTAAAAAAAAAAATATAAAAAAATATAAAAATTCATACAAAAATATAAAAATTCATTAAAAAAATAAAATTCATAATCGTATCATCAATATATTATTTAAATTTTATTTCAAAATCATCATTTTTTAAACTTTACCTAACATCTAAAAATCATATCATCAATATATTATTTAATTATTAACACAAATATTAGGCCATTTAAATCATTAAGTCGTTTTCCGCATTTATATAATCTTATATAAAAAAAAACTCTAAGTAAAATAGACTAATTGAGAAGATCTTAAATCTTTTATCTAATATCTTAGTCATTGAAAAAGCTTTTTCTCCAAAATAAATAAATAATATTATTATTTGAATATTATAGACTTTATTGATTATATTAAATTTTTTTCATATTATTATTTTTTGGTTTACGCCTCTGGGGAGGCAATCCTATATATATACCATGGTTGAATAAAAAATATAATAGATTATCTAGCCTTTTATAAGTATATTAACATAACATTAAATGGACTTTTATTTTTTAAAACTCATATAAATCTATTATGACATAATGTTAGCCTCCTTAAATTGTTTAAAATTGCATATATTTAAAATTTTATTAGATATACATAACCTTTCTTTAACATTTATAATAAAGTATAAAACATTTTGAGTTATCCTCAGATTGTGTAATTTTTATTTTCAATTAAAGTTTGTGTCAATTTTTATTTAAAAAACAAAAAACAAAGCATGATTTCGTCTTCTATCTCCTTCTAAATTTAGTTTTCATAAAAGAAAAAGAAAAAGAAAAAAAAGTATGATCCAAGTTTGTTGGGGGTGTTGCGGAGGAGTCCAACAGTGAAAGACTGTAGAGGATAGAGTTGGAGGTTGATGGATTCAAAGACAGATTAGGAAGGTTGTGTGAGTGTGAGCCATGGTTCTCAAACCCGGACGGCCGCCGGTTCAGACAGGAATCGGCGAACCGGCCGGAATACGGTTCGAGTTAGGGGCTAAACCGAGTCAACTCGGCCTGAACCGGCCGAGTTCACCGAGCCACCACTATCCGGGTTTTTTTTTTTTAAAAGAAAAAGGCACTTGGAACTTAAACTCATTGTCGATCCGACGGTGGAAAAGATAAAAGGAGGAGAGGGGGAGAGAGAGAGAGAGAGAGAAAGATCTGAGCTAGGTGTGGTGAAGGCGGGTGGTCGTCATGCGGTTGCGGTGGCGGATAGCACTAGCAAACGAGTGAGATCAGAGTTGCCGCCAACGCCGAGAAGCGAATAGAGAAGCAGGCGAAAACAATCAAGAGGACAACAGAAGTTTGAAACACCAGATAAAGGAAGAAGCACTACCGGAAGAAGAACTAGACGAAGAAGATGAAGAAGAGGGAGATTTGTCCGGTGAAAGTGAGTTTTGTAACGAAGAAAGAGAGAAGGATTGACTGGAAATGGAGATGGGAGTTAGTGAGGGAAGAGAAAATGAAGGCACAACATCGACACACTCATGTCCTCTCACGCAAGCTTGAAGAAGTGTGCTATACTATTTAGCCATATGAACCAAGCCATGCCTGTGATCTCTTAGCCACACAAAATCTGATCACTTCGTACATCTTCTCATATTTCCATGATCTACTATAATATCATATCTTTTCAGATCACAATTTTTTTAATTAAAATATAAATAATTTTACCTATTTAATTAAATTATATTTTTAATTAACACCCGCTTTGACTCTGTCGACCCATCGACCCTTACCCGGTACTCACCGGTTCAATGACCTATTCGAGTTTCAGAACTTTGGTGTGAGCCCAAAAGCTAAGGAGGCAGATGTTAACATATATTCATCCAAAGGCAACAAAAAACTAAATTTATTGATGATTTTTCCTAATGAATTACTTTATTTCTTTAAAAGAAAACATGAAGAAGAAGAAGAAGGTGGATTATTTCAAGTGTATAAACTGCAGCAAACATGTCCAAATACAAAGCAACTATCTAGAAATTTTGAAAGTGCTTATAAAATAACCAAATAAAGAAACATAAAGATTTATATCTTGACAAGATAGGGTCAAAAATTAAACCCATTTTTTTTTAAAAAAAACACAACTCCATTATATAAAATTAAAGCATTATACCAAAGGATCTCAATCAAGTGTATAAACCATAGCAAACATGTCCAAATATAAAGCAACTATCTAACAATAAATTATAAAAAAGCTGGAAAAAAAATCAAACTTGCCTCGCAAAGCGGCGACGACAGAGACTGGAAGGGGTGGTGACAGGGGTGTCGGTGTAGACCGGGGGCGACGGGAGGTGGAGGACGGATAGTGAAAAGGGAGAGCGTAGAGGGAGGGACGGATCGTGAAAATGAAGGAGTAAGAAGAAATTGGGAAATTTAAAATGAGTTTGCGACGGAAATAAAAATTCCGTTGCAAAACCCAAACTGAGTTTTGCGATAGAATTGAAATTCTGTGGTAAAACCCAAACGGGGTTTTGTGATGGAATGTAAATTCCGTTACAAACATTACTATTTTGCGACGGAATTTAATTCCCTCACAAATACCCCTAAAAATTTGCGACGGAAAAAAATTCGTCGCTAATCACCTGTTTTCTAGTAGTGAATATTCAAGTCAAGTTCTAGATCAAGTAAAGAGATAAGGGGGTACACGCTAAAAAAAATGTATTAGGCTCAAAATTTCACTAGGTCTATATGACTACTAGTCTAAATCCACCCAAATCAAATTCATTGCCACTAGGTTCACCAACTCAAAATGCGATCAATCACTTTTCAAATTAAGAATGCATCATACTAAAGTCACTTAAAAATTTGCAATTTTAACATTAAAAAATTTTCTTTCTTCTCTTGAAAACAAGGAACAAAAACCAAAATGTTTTTGTTTTTCTCATTTTAAAAACAAAGGAAATTCAATGCAAAATATAGGTTTAACCAATAACAAGAAGTAATGCAAGTGAAAGAGTAAGGAAGGAATATGACCAGATTATTAAAAACTTGGAGACTCAAATGAAGTAGCATAATTGACTTCTCTCCTTTGCCTAGTTGTAAGTCAAATGAAAGCACTAGAAATGTCATCTTTTGATGTTTATCAAACATCTACTTTTTTAAGATCCACTAATAATGTTTCAACTTAAGTATGAAAGGTGTTTGGATGGGAGGAATCAATCCATGTCCCTGAATAAAATCATAACACCAAGCAGTATCTCGTCTCATATAAATATAATCAATACAACTTGATTTATCAAGAATAAAGGTAGATCCCGAAAGAAATTTATCGATAGAAAGTGTTGGAACTTCCAGATATTTTGAGCAACCCACAAAATCAATATGACTTTCCTTAGTAAGAGTCAAATTATCTAAAGAATGAATCAAGTGATCACTCAAAATAGTCTTATTATACTTTGCTTATCATCACACAAGAGAAAATCCACATGTGAAAAATCATAATGTAATATGCTTTTACCATCTAAATGCACATCCAAATCAAGGTTTTCCCCACACTTATCTTTGATATTATCCCACTAACAACAGTCATGTCAAGATCATGAGTAGTATCAATAAAATTAATAGAGATATTCGATCATTCAAAGCATCATCACGATTAGTGTCAAGCAATTTATCTTTAAAATCATCAGTGTGAGGGGATTTAACAATAATTTCTTCATTGACTTCATCATCGAATCAATAGAATTCATAGGACTAGAAGCATAGAAAAAAGTATTAATGCATGAATTACAAGATTCAACATGATTTAAATCAATAGAACTAGTCAATTTAGAAACAACATCAGTACATGCATACTCAGCTAACATATCAATCGTCCTATCATTTGAAGTAGTAGAAAAAAAGGAAATGAATCATTAGAGGGTGAAGTCTTTTTTTGTGCCCCCCCCCCCCAAACAAAAAAAAAAAAGAAAAAAAAAAAACTTACATATGGTTCTAACTCAATTCCCTTGCTAACTCTCAAGCTAAAATATTAAAAAACACTCTAGTCCTAGAAACACCCTCATAGATCATAACCCCATCCCATCAATGACTGTTTTTTTTTTTAATATTTATTTTTAAAATTCATGCGCTACTTATAAAATATGGTCCACCTTTTTGCGAGTTTTCTTAATGCATTATGACATGGAAATGCCAAGTATAGCCTATTTAATTTGTTGTTTAATTGGTGAAAAAGTACAATTTTTATATTTGATTTTTTTTTCAAGATCTATGGATAGATCTTGTCCTAACTTTATGTCCTTATATATATATATATATATATATATTATCATCATCAAGTATCCGTTCAGGGGTCATAACTGCCCCTCCTATCATATTATCATCAAGTATCCGTTCGGGGGGTCGGAACTGCCCCTCCCATCATATTATCATCACGTATCCTTCGGGGGTCGTAACTGCCCCTCCCACCACAAATATCTCCTTGAGATTCGAACTTAAGACCCGAGGGATCTAATGAGACATCATATCGTTAGACCAACTATGTATTAGTTAATTTGTCCTAACGTTATGACAGTGCTTGAATTGAACCACCTCACTAAGAGATCTATAACTCAAGATGTGATGATATTATTTTAATTGAATCTTATATAGAGGATCAAACAATTGTATATATTATCGGCTTGCTTGTTTCTGTTATTATATTTATTTTAAATTGTTTTTTTTATAAAATTGTTTTTAAAAAACAAGTTTAAAAAATATGTTTGTGTAGTTGTTTTAAAGAATTTGATTTTGAAATGACATGGCAAAGTGGTCTTTTCCGATGGTGATGTGGCGGTGGTCGTCACCGATAGTGTAGTGTCGATAATTGATAGGTGATGGCTTCAAAAAAAAAACAACTAAAAACTGTTTTTTTTTTTTTTAAGAAAAAACTTTTTATTTTTCGTTTTTGAAAACAATTTCTTTTTTTTTTTTTTTTTTTTGCCCGAATTGAAAACACTTTTCAAACAATTTTTTTTTTTTTTGTTTATTGAAAGTACTTTTTAAACAAGTTTTTTAGTTTTTTTTTTTTTTTTTTAAAAAACAAAATAAAACAAGCCTATATCTCTAACTGGGTGTGTTTCCTTCTCTATTGCATAAAATCTGAGATCGGCACTTTTTCCCAGCATAATTTGCAAAATTATTTGATCCTGTATAAATATTATGACTTTACAAATGAACTAGATTAAACTTCTGGCTGGCCCATATTTACGTGGGCCCTCGGATGAAGCTCAAATTAAGTAAAACTCAGGTGGTGTAATATGAAGCTAAAATAATCCAAATGATTAAATTGGGCCTTTATGGGTCGAAAGAACTTGGGCATTTAACTTATCTGGGCCCCTGGAGAAGGGGAAAAACAATAAAGAACGATATAGGTTCTTTCAGAATAAATTGTTGAATTTATACATAATAAGAAATTTATGTTATTTTGATTAAAATTTATTTATTTAATTACGTAGAGAAATATTTTTTCATATGAGAGAAATTTTATCTGTGCGTAACACACGGGGTGGATGGCAATTTAAAAAGGAAAAAAAAGAAGATTATTAAAAAGTAAATAAGAAAAAGAATCATAAAAGATAAAAATATATGATGAATATGAAAATAAATTCTCAAAATTTTTAGAAAGAACACATGAAACTGACGGAATTTAACATCCATATAAATAAATTACACATATCCTATGAGACTACTTCGAAGCTCGAATCTAAAGAAACATATAGGATTGGCAACATGTCATCGACTTACTAATGAGAAAACACAGAAATGAACACGACGTAGAACGTTAGCAGTATTTTGTATATAATGCTTCTGGATTTTTAATATAAGATCTAATTAAAGAGTTGATTTTATTCATGAATATAAGATATCTTTATCAATTTTTTTTTTTTTTTACCCCTATTGATATCCTTCAAATAGGAGAAGAGGAGAGAACTAAAGAAGATGATTAATTGTTTTATGAAAAAACATATCATATTTATTATAATTAACTAACTTATATAAATTCTTTAATCTAATTAAATATGTTCTACATTAAGAATTAGAGGAGTATTATAATAACAATGTTGGTTACTGTATTGGAATTTTTGTGCATAATTATTTAACAACATTGAAAGGTTGACGGTCAAATAATTTCTTAAAAAAGAAGGGTTGACCATTAAACAAACACTCATATAGATTATTAGATAATCACTTGTATAGAAAACCACACTATTTGAGAAAACTCCCCGTGATATGCGGCAAAGGTGATACTCGTGCATACTATAAAGAAATTAAATTTCTGAGTCATACGATAAATTGTAAGAAAATGTGAATGAATACGATGTTGAGGTTGGAGACTAGTATTTTCTAAGAATAAATTTGGATTCCTGCCAAGAAGATCTACAACAGAAACAACTTATTTATTAAGTGGGCTAATAGAAAAGTATCGGAGTAAAGGAAGGAATTTGTATTTAGTTTTCATTGATTTGAAAAAAAAAGAAGGTATGATTGTGTGCCAATGGATGTACTTTGAAGGGCCTTGGAAAAGAAGGGGATGCAAGTTACATATATCAAAGTCATATAGGACATGTAAGAAGGGTAGCAATTGATGTTAGAATGCCAAAATGTGAGATGAATGACTTTCCTATAAAGATTGACTGACATCACGAATTAGCTTTGAGTCTTTATTTGTTTAACCTAGTGGTAAATATTCTAACAGAGTCAATCAAAGAGGAGAGCCCTAAATGCATGTTTTAGTGTTTGCAGATAATATACTTCTGTTGGTTGAATCCATGGAGAAAATTAATTCTAAACTTGAGACGTAGAGAAGGCCTACAGAGTTGAAGGGCTTTTGTCTGAGTAGGATCAAAATTGGATATATTGATAAGAGGCAAGTAAGAAATGAAGTGGAAGTTAAACGACCAGAGGATTATTCCGCAAGTAACAAAGTTTAGATATTTGGGGTCAATTATACAACAAGATGATGAAATTGATGGAGATGATAATCATAGAATTCAAGCGGGATGATATAAATGGAGAAAGGCAACTGGAGTTGTTTGTGATCGGAAAGTACCTAATAATGTAAAAGGAGAGTTGTATCGCATTGCTATAAGACTAGCAATGCTATATAGGAGTATATGTTGGACTTTAAAGGGATAACACAAACATAAATGGATGTGGTCGAGATGAGGAAGTTGAGATGGATGTGTGGTCATGTAAGAAAAGATAAGATTTGTAATAATCATATACGTGAATGAGTTTGAGTGGCCTTTATTAAAGAGAAAATGGTAGAAAATCATTTAAGGTGGTTTGGACATATTCAAAGAAGGATATTGACTACATCGTGAGAACGGTTGATCAAGTAGTATGGAGTCCTTTAAAAAGATGTCAAGGAAGCTGAAGCAAACACTCAATGAGGTTACATAGTGTGATCTTTTGATTAATAATCTATTTAAAGATTTGGTTTTTGGATAAATGTATAATGGTGTCATGCTGTGTTTTTGTAGTTGTGGTGTGACACCAATAAAAATAATTTGAAAAAAAAAAATGTAAGCTAAAATAAACTCAACTTTCCTCAACTTTAACTCGATACAAATAACCTCCCTCATCTTTGTAACTTTATTTTTAAAATAAAGATTGTAACTTAGCCCTATTTTTTCAACTTAAGCTTGGCTTGGCCTAAAGGCGGTTAAAAGTACCTTCATTTTGGGGTGAAATGTATAATCATTTTATTTTATATTATTTTTAGGGAGAATCTCATGTAAAAATGGTTGAAATAGAAAAATTCTATATAAAGCTGGTAAACTCAACGAATCTTAAATTGAGTCAATGATCCAATGTAGAATATTTAAATTTGGTTACTTTCCAATAATGCCCCTAATCGATGGTCTAAAGAAAAAAGAAAGGAAAATTTGCCGCACTCGTTAATCTCTTGTGTGCCATGTGGAGCATGAACAATGCCATGAGAAGTCACCACTGTGAGAAGTCACCACTATCATCGCCGTGAGAAGCCGATGTCGCCATGAAGAACCCTATTTGTGCCAAAATGTAGGGTGTGAATTTCTTCTACTATTTCGTAAGTCGGGTATGCTTCTTCACTTTCTTGGTTTCTAATTTTTCTTTGATTAGTGTTTGTTGAAGAGTTATTTTTAGCTCAACTGGGTGTTTTTCTAGAAAATTTGTAAGTCGGCTATGAATTTCTGCCCTTACCAAAGAAATTTCTTGCTACTTCTTGATTTCTATTAGCTACGTTTATTTGTGGTGGTTGAACCCCGCTCCACCAACCTTTTTTGGTTTGAATTTGCTGATTTTCAAGCTTAAATATGGTGAGGGAGTTTCTAATAATTACCGTATTCTATTTTGTCCTCAATTGATTGTTTAAATTTATGTTTGAACTTTGATTGAATATAGGATTGTTCTTCCAAAGAGGAATAATTAATGTTACACTCCTACCAGCCTCCCTTTGATTGAATATAGCATTGTTCTTCCGCAGAAGAATTATTAATATTACACTATTACCAGCCTCGCCCTTTTAGGTGGTAAAAATATTACTTAACATCATCATACATCAAAGTATTATAGCACAAAGATAGTGGCGAGAATAGTTTGGGCATAGTATACTTGATAATAAATTACAAATCTTGGTTACAAATTTAAAACATAATTACTTAAAATTTCTACAAATAATCTGAAACCAATTTGACACATTCATTTGCCAACATCCGCCATTTTATCCTGGGAGCTAGTCTAATAAGCCGTACAATACATAAGTAGCAATAGGAATTGGAATCCCAAAAGATCCCAAAGTAACAGATTAATATTATATACAAAGTATATTCAGAGTATGCAAGCAACCATAAATAACATACCACAAACTGTTCAGAATAATACACACAGCAAGTAGGGATGTCCAAAAAACCTGACAGTCTAGGTGACCCGACCCGACCCGGTCTCTATGAAAAAAAAGTCATGGGAAAAGATCATGTAGACCAGACCGGACCAATTTATTCGGGCGGACTGGACTTCGGCTAGTGGTTGAAACCCTCTTGATTGGCCCTTGGTCGCCCGAGATATATATATATATATATATTATAAAAATAATAATTTGCAACTTAAACTTAAAGTCTTAACCTAACCGTAGGCTGCTAGGCTCTATCCTCTTTACTCATTGAGCAAAAAAAAAAAAAAAAAAATCCCTCTTTACTCTTTATCGTGGAAGTGCATTCGGATAGCAAATAGCATCGAGCCATCGACATCTCGAGTCTTCAACTCTTCATCACTCGAGTCTTCTTCTTTGAGCAGAATCAGTGAGTCTTCTTCTTCCTTTGATTCGTCCATCGACCTCGGTCCGTCTCTCGTCGACTCATCCATCAACCCCAGTCCTCCGTAAGTTTTCTTCTTCTTTGGTTTTAAAACTCGAAACCTCAACTCACTTTCCCTTATGCGTTGCTTCGATTTACTGATTTTACTGGTTTTAAATCTCTCCGCCTCTCGTCCCTTGCTTCGATTTACTGGATAGTGATTTTATTTGTGGGGATTAGTGTGAATGTTGTGGTAATAATGTCAACGCATGCAGCAATATGTACAAACTACAGAGTATTGATGAACATGCCTATCTGTAATTTGCTTCAAACATGTTTTTATATGTTTTGGAATTTTTTGAGGCATGACTACAAAAACAAGGGGGGAGTTTTTTGTTTCTCGGTTTTATGTCTAGCCCGTAAGTTTTGCTTGATTTTTTGTATATCAATACCAAAAGCAAGTATTCCTTTCTAGTACATGAAATTTATTGTATTGATTCCAACTCCCCTTTTACATTTAGGTTGTTTAGTTATATTATAGTTTTATCTTAGTTGAGATGAGGAAACGAGAGAGCATGTGTGTTTTTTTTATTGGGTAGTGGTAATAAGCAGAATACATCAAATATTTTTTCAGCTTTGTTGATTATTGAACAAGCCTGCGCTTGCAGTCCCTAAAGCACAACGCAGAGAGGTAAGAGAAGGTGGTGAGGAGGTTATGCTTTTTTATTTTGGTTTAATTTTTGTTTGCTTGCCTTTTGTTTTGAGGTGTGTGGATTTGGGGTTCGGGATAAGGGGAGGGGCGTGGTGGGTATTTGATATCACTTCGAACTTAGTGAGTGGCTCTATTTGAAATTTAATTAAATTCATATTTTCTATTATTAATAATATATCTGTTTAATTTTATATTGAGTATTGATGAATAATTTCTTTTCATTTTATTCCAGTCATGGAAGAAGAGCAAACTTCAAGTGTTGACCTATCTCAATCTTCCAATATTGGTGAGAATGAGACTCTTGGTGGACCATCTTCTACCCCTTCCAATTCCACTGGTCCTGTCCAACCTCCAACCACTGTAGAATGTCCTCCTCCTACTCCTACAACTTCTACTGGGGATCAAACCACAAAAGGTAGTAAGAAGAGAAAAATACCTGAGAACAAAAAAATCAGAAGTATGGGATCACTACATTAAGTTACCATTGGAGGATACAGATGGAGAGCTTAGAGCAAAATGCAAGTACTGTACTAAAGATTATGCTTGTGATCCAGTTAAATGTGGTACAACTCTTTGAAGAGACACTTCAACAAATGTCAAAGCAATCCACATAGGGCCACTGCAATATCAAAGCAGTCTATGCTGAATTATGTTTCACAAAGTGGGGAAGGTGGAACTGGAAGCTTACAACCTCACATGTTCAATCAAAAACGTTGTCGGAGGGCTTTAGCAGAGTTCATCATATGTGATGAGATGCCATTTAGACCGGTTGAAAAGCAAGGTTTCAAAGCATTTGTGAAAGATTTAGAGCCACAGTTTCATATCCCTTCTAGACAAACTGTTGCTAGGGATTGTTGGCAATTATATATTGCTGAGATGAACATATTGAAGAATCAATTGAAGTAGTGTACTAGTCGTATTTGCCTTACTACAGATTGTTGGACGTCAGTTCAAAACTTCAACTACTTATGTCTCACAACTCATTTTATTGACAAAGATTGGAAACTGCATAAAAGGAATATTAACTTTACTTTGATTGAGAATCATAAGGGAGATACAATTGGAAAGACTATAGAGAAGTGCATATTAGAATGGGGCATAGAAAATGTGTTCACCATCACAGTTGATAATGCAATATCCAATGAGACGGCCTTGTCTTATTTGAAAAAATGACTCATCAATTGGAAGGGTCTTGTTTGTGGGGGCGATTTTCTTCAACTACGTTGTTTTGCACATATTCTCAATTTGATTGTGTTCGATGGCTTGACGGAATTGAAAGATGCCTTCGATTCAATTTGAAATGCTGTAAGGTATGTCCGTTCCTCCCCAGGTCGGCTCAAAAAATTTAAAGATATATGTGCATTGGAAATGTTAGATACCAACAATATGTGTGTCTTAGATGTTAGCACCAGATGGAATTCTACATATTTAATGTTGGATGTCGCTTTAAAATTCCAAAGTGCATTTGAAAGAATGGGGGACGAAGATAGAGATTATGTGGCATACTTTAAAAAAATGTCAAAGAGTGATAACACACATATGGATGCTTTCTCTACCCAAGATGTTGATGACAACATGGATGCTCCTTGTGGCCCACCTAACAAACAAGCTTGGAATAAGGCAAATGTCTTTCTTAGGTTCTTAAAAGTGTTTTATGATGTGACCTTACAATTTTCTAGCTCGCTCACAGTTACTGCAAACACATGTTTCCATCAAATTGCATTGATTCCAGAGTTGATAAATGAGACTATTGTGTCTGAGGACCCTTTTCTTAGGGAGATGTCATCAAGCATGGAGATGAAGTTTGATAAATATTGGGGAGCAGCAGAAAATATATTGCTGTGATTTTAGATCCTCAATACAAGCTTGCCTACATCAATGATGTATTTGACCAACTTTTTTCTGATTATCAACTTTGTATGTTTATGAAAAACAAGTCAAGGAACACTTTGTATCGCATGTTTGAAGAGTATTCTACAAAAATTGGTGTTCAAACAAGCATGTCAAATAGTGCAAGCTCTTTAAACTCTTCTACTAGTAGCAACACTTCGAACTCTTCTGGGAATGCCATCACTTCCACTGCAAATGCTAGTAAAAAAGATCTTGGTCGTAGATGGTTGGCATCCCAAAAAGAAAAATCTCATCAATAGATCATCAATCTGAATTGGATAGATACCTTTAAGCTAATGCAGTTGAAGACATTCCTATTAATGATGATGATTTTGACATATTGACATGGTGGAAGGTTAATTCAACCAAATACAGAGTGCTTGTGATGATAGCACGTGATTTATTGGCTATGCCGTATCTGATTGCATCTGAAGCAGCTTTTAGCACTAGAGGACGTGTTGTTGATGATTATAGGAGTAATCTATCTTCTAAAATGACTGAAGCCCTCATTTGTGCCCAAAATTGGCTATTGGCTACACAATCTATCTCAGATTTAGCTACTATGTTCACTGAATATGACAACTTTCAAGGGACTGATAATGTTGTTAATGTTTCAGGTAATATTGTCAATTTTATGCTCATTATTCTAGTTTACATATTTCATTATTAATAATTTCTTAACATAAACAATTTGTTTTTTTAGATGGATCGAGTATCATTCAAGGTGGAGGAAAGAAATGAATGACAATGGATGCTCAAGAAAACTAAATTGTTATTTAAGTTTTCTGCATTTATGTTTTTGTTGTGGATTATATTTAAGTAACTTGAATGACAATGGATGCTCAAGAAATGAATGACAATGTGATGGACTTGTTACTCGTTAGGTTTTAAGTGTTTCATTAATTGTTGTGGATTATATTTAAGTAACTTGAATGTTGTATGTTTTCTGCATTTATGTTTTTGTTGCTTATGTCCTCCTGTTATTTAGTTGCAACAGTCCTAGGATTTGGGTGGTGGCCTATTAAGGCTTACAGACCTTGTCTTGGAATTTGTGGCTTCCGGTAGCAGGTACAGGCGTCAAGGACAAAGTATGGACTATGGATGAAGTTACCTTTGGACGTGGTGGAAAAGCTTCTTTAAGATTTGGCAGTGACAACAAGTCAAGGTAATTTTCTTTCTTTTTTCTCATCAACTCCTTTGAAATTTTGTATTTGGGGCATTGGTAGGTCATTCTCATTTTGGGGTTCTAGGTTTTGATTCTGATTCGTATCCTTATTTTGTTCGTGCATCTGATTTTGGATTTTGTTGTGTTGGGCTTTGATTCAATGGTTTCAAGATTAGAGTTTGTGGCTATGTTTGCTTTGTGGGAAACTTTGTTTATTCTAGACTTGTAGTGTTATAGATTGAGGTTTGCGCCCAATTGCTGTTCTTCTGCTCCCTTGGATCCCGTATTGTGAAAACTGTAACACCCCACCGTTCGAGCTCGAACAGTGGCATCTTCACCTATTATATAAAGATGTAATATTTAATGAAAATTTAAACCACCGGCTAGTTTTGGTTCTTGCAAAGAAAGCCCTTCTTTAAAAAGAAATTTCAAAATAATAAATAAATTCGGTTGGGCTTTTCGAACCATTTAAAACTTTTGAAAACATTCTATCGATGGTTCAAACTTGTCATTACAATTGCATCATACTTAGAACCTTGTCAAAATTCATCGAGTTTTTCCTTATTTCTCCAATTAGTCTAATGCTCTACTAATCGTTCACCATAACTTGGGCTTGTTACATACATGCCCGCACTGCAAAGAATCGTTAGCAAGCATATATATATCTTGCTACTTCTACGTAATCATGTGTATCTAATTAAATATATACATCCCAATAGCCACATATGGCTTCCTCAAAATAATAGTTAAGTCATAAGGAAATAAAATTATTCATAAACAAAAGTGAAACTATATGTTTCAATCTGCATCATCAACTCCACCTTCTTCTCAAGACCAATCAATATCTACGCCCTGCCTCTTCCTCTTTGCCTACTAATCTGTCCATTTCCTGGATTTATGGAAGGCTCTAAGATTCAAATAAATGAACCCCAGAGTAACAGGTTAATCTCAAATTCTAGCATATGCAATACATGTAAATTCACCAAACAAAGTAGTCCACATAGCATATAAAGCATTCAAATTCAAGTTCAAGTTCAAATTCAAACAACAAGTATTACATACCAAGTATAATGCAGCTTGTAATACAAGTGTTGATTCAAAGATTTCAAATACCTTGGCGCAAGGAAATTCATTTGGCAATTCAATACCAATTCAATGAATGCACTAGGCCTTGCCTAGCCACCGGGAAGTTAGCCCCATGGTCGGCCCTTCTGCTCAATCGAGCCACGAGTGGTGCTGGCCGTATAGACGGGACATACAGATATGGCATACATAAACATATATAGCTATGCAAAGAATGTGATATTAGAGTTACTACCTGTTGGTCTTACCGACAAAACCCCTTCCACCAGATTCTTATCACTACGCTTGTCCTTCAGGCACGGGCGATTCTCGGGTCCTATAATTAACATTTATATAGTGATGGGTCATTAACCAATCCAAACACAATTATAAAGTCAACTCCTCTAGACCCATCCCAAAAATACTTGTCTTTTAATATCCTTATGACTAGGGATGTATACTTATTGGAACTTATTTAATTAGATACTATTCACTATGGATAATTATCATCTCAGCCATTTAACCTTTTATTTTAACCAAATAAACCTTTACTTTAAAGGTTTAACACAATTAACAACTTATGTGACTTTTTAAAGACTTATCAAAAATTCAGCAGGCTTCTTTTCTAAGAATTTGGAAAATTCATAACTCAACCAATATTACTCCAGATGGAGTGATTCCAATTTATATTTAAACCTTGATAAGTCTATTTTCATAAATTAAAGTCACCAAGTTGATTTATGGCTGAGAAAAATTCCCAAAATTCAAAAACATAAACAATGTCCAGAAATTCTCAGATTTTCTGACCAATCTTTGAGAAACCATAACTCCTTCAATACTTATCGGATTTTGATGAATTACCTATCAAATTAAACCTCTATGAGTATATTATTTAACTGGAAAATTTCACATTTTAATCATTTCGTTTAGTCATCCCGAAATCCAACGCCATTTTGCTGTTCCTGAAGCATACCAGAAATTTCCAGTTTCTTTAGCCTAGCTTCGAAAAATCATAACTGGAGTTATAGACCTCCGTTTTAGGTGAACCAAAGCTTATTTTAAACCTTAAGAAGTGTACTTTCTCCTTTAAAAATTTCAGATAAAAAATCAACCTCTAATGTTCGAAAACGCCAAGCACAATATGCTCTGTTTTTACAACATGTTGCAGAGTTGAGAAAGCAACACATGCAACTTTATTTTCTGACTTATACTCTTGGAAATCAGACCTATAACAGACATGCACAGCTCTAAAACTTAATTCCATGGCCAGGTGAAGTCAAAAACCAGATCCAAACCGGTTGAAAATCAACATGCATGCCTCAAAAGTTGACATGCAAAAGCTAGATTATGCGATCTTTAAGTTTTAAACTCAGCATCCCAATATTCAGACATGCAGGAGCTTGAAGGGAAAAGTTCCAAAGGCTCACCTTGGTTGACACTCACGCATGTACGCAATGTTCAGTCCTTCTTTTGTCTTTAGCGTTTCTGCCTCTGTTTTTCCTATCTCACGCCCTCTCTCTTGGTGCCTCAAACTCTCGCTGTCTCTATCTCTATCTCTATCTTGCTTTCTTTGGTTTGCTCCAGATAAAAGAGGAATGAAGGAGTATAGGTAGTGGTGTGTTGCATGTTTCTGGGAGTAACCGGATGGAGGAAGTGTGGGTGTGTGTGTGCGTGAGTGTTTACGGAAGAGGGAGAGGAAGTTACGGTGGAGATTGAGAAAAGGAGAGAGACCGATGGAGATTTGAGAATGGGAAATGTGGAAGTGTTTTGAGGGGGAGGGGATCCATAAATGATATGGGAAAGGTGGAAGGAAAATATGTGTATACGTGTCTGCCAATAAAAGAGTGGAAGGTGTTGTGTGTGTGTTGTCTACCGAAATGGAGAACGGAAGCAATTAGGAAAATGAAGGAATGGATGATAGAACAATGAGAAATGAACATTAAGGAGAAGTGTGCGTTGTCAGCTTAAGGAGATGAGAGATATAGGTGTATAGGAGAGGTGGACACATAGTACGCATGCATGGTTGTGGGGCCTGCTCCAATATTAATTCCATTTATCTCCCTACAATGCTCTTATTTGCAATCTAGTCCTTTCCTAATTTGATAGCAAACATTAGATAGGCGATAGAAATTAATCCTTAATTCAATTTAAGGATTTCTCTTCCTCAATTAATTTCTTTAGGCCATAAAATATTATTTCCAAAATATTTAGGCCTAAATTTATTTCTAACTATTTGTCCTTAATTTTTCAGGAAATCATGCCTTTAAATTCCAATGTAAAATAACTAAGGCAAATTCCCACAATTCATCTCATCTTATTTTTAATTTCCTAAATCCAAAATTTAGGATGTTACAATTCTCCCCCCGTAAATTAAATTTCGTCCTCGAAATTTGATACATACCTCAAGGCATAAAGTCCGAATATTGCTTCCTCATGTCTTCTTATGCCTCCCAGGTCGCTTCCTTAGGAGATAGTCCCTTCCAGACCACCCTCACAAATGGAATACTCCTATGTCTGAGCAGCTTCTCTTGGCGATCAATGCTTCGCTCAAGCTCAACTACACAGGTATAGTCATCTTGTACATCAATATCTTCGTACTCAATGACATGCTGAGGGTCTGGTTGGTATTTCTTCAATTGTGACACATGGAAGACATTATGAAGCCTGCCCAAGTTCAGGGGTAAAGATATTTTGTATGATACTGGTCCGATTTTCGTCAAAACTTCATAAGGACCAATGTACTGAGGGCTTAACTTCTTTTTCTTTATTGCCCTACAAATTCCCGTAATTGTAGATACCTTCAGGAAAATGTTATCTCCAACCTCAAATTCTAGAGGTCTTCTTCTTCTCTCATCATAACTTTTCCATCGACTTTGTGTTGCTAGGAGCCTCTTCTTGATTAACTTCATATGTTCGGAAGTTTGGTCTATTACATCTGGCCTAAACAGCCTCCTTTCTAACCACTCTGTGCAACATAGGGGTGACTGGCATTTTCTTCCATACAGTGCTTCAAATGGAGCCATTTGAACGCTCACATCAAGGCTTTGCACTGTACGTCTGTAAGATTTTAGAGTAGTTGTAGTTGTAATTGTGATTGTAGTTATGGTTGTCATTTTTGTTGTAGTTGTAACGGCAGTTGTAGTGGTTGTTGCTGTAGTGATAGTTGTAATAGTTGTAGTAGTTGTAGTTGTAGTTATAGCAGTAGTTGTAGTTGTAATTGTTGTAGTTGTGGTAGTAGTTGTTGTTGTAGTTGTAACAGTAGTTGTAGTTGTGGTTGTTGTTATTGTTGTAGTTGTCGTTGTAGTTGTAACGGTAGTTGTAGTGGTTGTTGCTATAGTGATAGTTGTAGTAGTTGTAGTTGTAATTGTTGTAGTTGTGGTAGTGATTGTAGTTGTAGTTATAATTGTAGTTGTAGTTGTAATTGTAGTTGTAGTAGTTCTTGTTGTAGTTGTAACAATAGTTGTTGTTGTTGTTGTTTTTTTTTGTGGTTGTATGTAAATTCTGCCAGTGGTAGATATCAATCCCATTTCCCCTTGAAATACACACGCTCCACTTTTCTGCTCAGAGCATCTACGACAACATTTACTTTACCTGGAGAATACTTAATCTCCTGGTTGTCGTCTTTTAGCAACTCCAACCATCTACGTTGTCTCATATTAAGTTCTTTTTTTATCATACAGAGACATGAGACTTTTATGGTCGCAATACAGTTCAACAATCGTTCCATACAGATAATGCCGCCAGATCTTCAAGGCAAACACGATTGCCGCAAGCTCCAAGTCATGAGTGGGATAATTCATTTCATGAGGCTTCAGCTGCCGAGAGGCATATGCCACTACTTTGTCCTGCTGCATTAGGACACATCCCAACCTTTGCTTACTAGCATTACTGTAGACCACCTAGGTCAACTAGGGTCTGGGATAATTAATACCGGTGTGGATGTCAACCTCTCCTTCAAATGCCGAAAGCACTCTTCACATTCTTCATCCCATTCAAATGGTTAATTCTTTCTAGTGAGCTTGGTCAATGGCAAGGCAATTCTTGAAAAATTTTGTATGAACCGATGATAATACCCAGCAAGAGCCAGAAAACTACGTATTTCGGTTACAACTTCGGTATTTTCCAATTCAATATTGTTCCACTTCATTGGGATCTACAGAAGCTTCGTCCCATTAGCTAACATGGCCCAGAAATCTGATTTTTGAAAGCCAAAATTCGCATTTGCTTAATTTCACGTAGAGTTGCTTTTCTTTTAAGATGCTCAACACCATTCGTAGATGCCTTTCATGTTCTTCAATCCACTTCTTCAACTCAGGCATTTCGTTGGGTGCCATACGATATGGTGCATTGAATACCGATCCCGCTCTAGGCATATTCTCAATAGTAAACTGCACTTCCCTTTCCAGAGGTATTCTAGTTTTCTCTTCTGGAAACACCTCAGGGAATTTGTTCACCACTACTATACTCTCCAGTGAAGCTTCAGTTTCTGCCTGTACTGAAAAGAACACCATATACCCTCGACACCCCTTTCAAGCATTTTCAGCTTTAGATGCTGAAAGGAAATACTTGCTTACATCACTTCATGAAGTTGGATATATAATCCTCTTTCCTTCGCAATCCAACGGCACATTGTTTGTCGTTAGCCAGTTCAAACCCAGTATAACGTCTATACCATGAAGTGGCAGACAAATCAAGTCTACCATAGACTTTTACCCTTCAACAGTCACAACACAGTTTAGATTTAAGGGTCATTTTCAAAAATTCATCTCTCCTTGTAGACACCTCTAAAAATTACGAACTACCTATCAAATTAAATCTTATGATGTCTAATTTAAGATTGTAAAATTTCATAGCCATTAGATATCATTTACTTATTCAAAAACGTGTCACAAGTCAACTGCCTCAGAAAACTCAAAGCTGACGGTTTTAGGCAACTTATACAATTTGACTCCTTTGCTTCTAAAAATCATTCCTAACCTTTATCATACACACCTTTTCATTTTAAACATTTTGGAAATATCAAAATGGACAAAATCCCATTATTTCTCCATGCCCTTTTTTGGACGAAAATGAAACATAAAGAGATACAAGTAATCTCTCCAAGTTCACTTCACATATATCATGATTCATGCTCTAGATTGCCTTATAGCTTGTTATTTAGATCTTAACATCCTTTAACACATTTTTATAAATTTGGGAAGAACCTCCTCTTAAGGTTAAAAGCTTTCAAAACCTCAAGAAAACAAGGAGAAAGCATAACAACCACCAACAAGTTCAAGCACAAAGACCAAAACACTACTTACCTTGACTTCGGTTTGTTTTTCCTTGCAACTCCTTTCTTTGCCTGTAGGGTTTTTCAGTTTCTCTTGCTAAAATACCATAAAACACCATACCAAGAGAGCATATTAGAGTTTGGAATCATCAAGATTGGAGAGTTGGAAGTGATGAAAACTTTAAGATCATATACTCACCTTCCTCTTGGTTTCTCTTCTCTCTTTGGTTCTTTAGCTTTTGTTTTGTTCTCTCCTTTCTTGCTCTCTTCTTATTTTCAAAATACCATGCCAAAAAGAAGTGCAAAGTGTCTTGAATTATATCAAAAAGACACTTAAAAATCCTCCAAGTCCAAAGTGCCCTTACAAAATATCTCTTAAACTTGGCTTATTTTGCAAGTTTTGTTGACTTTCTCTCTTGCTCTTTAATTTGGACAAATTGGAGGCTTATTAAAGAAGCCTATGACTCACCCTTATGACATAAACACATGCTTATGTGTCCCTCATAGAAATTGACTAGATTGCCTTTACATTTATCTCCTTTTTATCATGTGCTTTCTACCAAATTCTAGATTTTTCTTGACTTTATTCTTGTCTTGTTGGCTAAGAATATGACTCATCTATAATTCAATATGCCATAAATGCTTAAGCTTAGTGTCCATTTTAGTCATCATCTTTTCATTAATGTCCAAACTTAGGTGTCCTTCTCAAAGTCAACTTATTTTTCCTATAAGGACATTTGGCAAGTTTTAAACTTATCTCCTTGATTTCATTATCACATATGACAAATGTGTATTTCCTCCTTTCATTCTTATTTGGTAAAAATTTGTGACCTTTGGAGGAAGATATTTAATCTTTAAAATGTCATAAATAAGGGTGGTTAGATGTCCTTTTCAAAAGTAAACTTAGTTCTTTTGGTGACACTTGGCATACTAGGATTTAATTTGTTGAGTTTTGCATTCCAACATGTGCCAAAAGTGCTTGTCTTCTTCCCTCTTGAATTTGGACGAAATTTTGGCCTTTATTAAGGGGTCTTTATACTCTTTAATCTCTTAATAACACATGCATATTTAGTTCAACATATGATCGTCTTTTCATGCAAACATGACATGATTAATTCCTAAAGTCAAAGATATTTTATTACATGAAATTCTTGTCTTGCCATATGTCCTTTGTTCATGAATATTCTTCTTGTCCGTTTCTTTCCTCCCTATGATAGAAATATAGGGCTTCTTGGAGAAGTTCGATGACTTATCAACTTGTCATAATTACACATGCTCAAATGTCCATGATCAATTCAACATTTTTCAAAAAACGCAAGGAATCCCTATTGGTCCAAGAAATGCCATATGTACACTTATACCGGCACATTTTGCTTGACCAATCATGCCATATCTTATACTATAGCTGGGTGACATCTTTTTACATACCCAATAGCATCGTCTAGGCGTTCTATACACTTCCACACCAACAATTTGATACTATGGTTTACACACCCTAGGTCCACTGACCAACATGGCTAATTTACTTAGTCCCTGCAAGCTATTTTATCTCTTCACATTCTTGAGACTCTTTCCAAATTGTGTTTAGTTGTCTGCCTAATTTAAGCTTATTCTCAAGTCTAAATGCCTAAAATTCAGGATATTACAATTAATGATGATAATATTGTATATGTATATTGATTGTAGATAAAGGTTTGTTAAAAGTTTATGTCTTAATGAAACATTTCAGTGCTATAGTTAAATAAGGACTATTTAATCTTTTTCCTTTTCCCTTTTTCATTGTCCATGAACAATTGCCAAATGATATGTGGAAAAGCTTATTTCCATCTAATGTAATTAGTATACCAGTCGTTACTAAATATTGCATATATGGAATCACCAAAATTTATCATTGTAGCTTAATTATCTTTGCACATATTCTCACCTTTTAGCCTTTTACTTATCCTTTATCTTATGAAACACATGCTTGTCTTTATTTATATTGTGCTTTGGAATGTGATGCTTAACTAACTTGGTTGTGGGTACACTCATTATTACCAAGAACTAAAATCTGCTTACAATTGTGTGGGAACATCTCCAAATTTGAAAAGAAATTCCTTTTCTATGATGCAGGCAAGACAATCGCTTATAGTGGGAGGTCTCTTTCCCTCTCTTGCTGATCTACGACTCCTAAGTTACTGTTTTTGTGGGAGTTTTTCTAGTTTATCTTACTGTGGAAGAGGCATTAGTCTTTGATGAAGGCCTAGAGATGCTAGACTGAGAGCGAAATGCATGCTAACGGTTCTGCTTTAATACATTCTCACATGTCGGATGGTTTATGCATAATGACTAGATATCATGCTTCATGGATGCATGCGGAGTCAACAGGAACATTAAATGTGTCAATTATGAAGTTTTCCCTTGATCAGGGAAAAGTGTCAAGGTTTATAAAGGCACATGATCGAGTTGTTGTTTGCTAGAAAGTCGGTGAAAAATCTGTTGTTAAGATCATTGAGCTTGAAGATAAAAAACATGACAGTTTGAGGCTTGATGAGCACAATTCGTACCATGTTTTCCCTATACTTATTGACTGAATTAAATGTTAAATACAAGCATAACTGCAGATAATCTAAGCAAAAAGGCATACATTCATGGTATAGGGACTAAAGAGGAGAAATCATTTGCATGTGCTAAGAATGGAACAGTTTACGTTATTTTTAAGGGAAATCGTATAGCACGGCTGATACGATGCTATAGCATTTTGACAACGATTCGAAGTGCAATACAAGGCATCCCGAATGCTATAGCAAAGTAAAGGATGCAATGCTATGCGGCATATTTTCTCGGGATCAAGTTTACCCGATGATTTCGGGAATAAATAAAGGGCGTGTTGACAAGATAGGTTCTTGATATAACGGAATAGAAGATGCGGAGGATCGGAACTAAAAGATTTGGAGAATCCCACGGAATCAACATAAGCAATCTACTCGGATCAAGAGATATGATAGATCCCGGCGGATTAGGAAAGGCCCAAATTGCAGTAGCTTACGCGGCAAGAAAAGTCTCGATTATAAAAGGAAACAAGCGGCGCCAACCCTAACAGAGAGTCGGAGAGCCCTAGAACAAGATTCTAACTTTCGGCGAGACTCAAGAGAAGAGTGAGAGAGCTCACAAGAGCACAAGATTTCCAAACAACCCAAAGATCCTTCCCAAAGCATTTACGGAACAAAGAAGACGTGGAGTGGTGACATGACAGGACCTCGACCACGCCGTCAGAAATTCCATCAAGCTTTCTGTTTTACTTTCTTTTTATCTTTGTTTTCTCGATCATGGGTCATTCTGTTAGTGTCTGTTTTGTGCGTCCCTCATCAGCCATGAACTGAACTTTATATGGCTGGACGAGGATGAATCTGTAAGTGTTGAATGAACCCAGTTGTAGTTTCTTAATTCAATAAATTTGGTTTGTGTATCGGTGTTCTAATTACTAGTCGGTTAACAGAAGTTAAGGGCTAGATTTTTCACCTCGCCATCGGGCAAGGAGTTGGGGTTAGACCTCTGAAAAACAGTGTTTGCTAGGCGGCCGTGCACAGCTAGACCTATTATTGTAGGCTTCAGGAATGGGTCTACCTCTCATAACCATAAACCCTGAGCGTAGCACGGATCTTCTGACTAGAAAGTTGCCATAGGAATATGGAAGGAGTATAGTTAGCATCATAAGTATCAAACGCGGAAGCTTCAGTAGACTATAGAGGTGGGTTAACCAAATAGCTTTGCAAATGGTAGCTATGTTGTAGCAATTGCGAAGCCGTATGCGGTCTAGATGCTATAGCATTGGGTAGAGCAACCGGGGATTGATGCACTTAAGGATGAGTCTGAGTCTAGCCTAACTTCTCACTGATATCTTCTCTCGTTACAGTTATTTTGTTTACGTTTGCTAATAGCATAAGCACACAACCCTCACAACCATTATATTTACTTCATGCTTTCACAATTGTCATAGCAATTGCGTCACTCCCCGGTATCTCGCCCTACGTAGGACGATACTCTACTTACTCTTTATTACTTGTTTAACTGGTTCACTTGCCATCAAGGAATTCGACCAACAAGTTTTTGGCGCCGTTGCCGGGGACTGCTGATACCCTTTGTGACGACGCCCCTTTGCTTAATAGTTGTGATTTACTTAGTAAAAAGAGCTCACTTTCTCTACTCTTGATTTTCAGGTACCTTCTGCAGTGTATGCGCAACTCGCCTCTAGCTAACTTAGAGCCTTACGATCCTGAGATAGAGCGCACCTACAAGCACAGCGCAAAAAGGCGTGGCGAAGTCAATCTTTTGACCAAGCAAACATGGCGGAAATACTTGTCAACCACGAGCGGGAGCAACGAGAGCACCCAATAATAAATAGGGATAACCAGGTCCCTCCACCTCCAAACCCATATATGAATAAGACCATCATGGAATTCGGGATTCCAGATCTAAACAAGTTGAACTCGGCCATCACACAACCAACCCTCAATATTGGACACTTTGAAGTTAAAGGTGTCGTGATTCAGATGCTGAATGCAGCCGGGCAATTTGGAGGACTCCCTTTCGAAGATCCACACCTTCACCTTAAGACCTTCATGGAGGTGTGTGATTCTTTTGTGATCCCTGGTATACCTTCCGACGCCGTCCAGATTAAGTTATTTCCCTTCTCACTAAGGGATAAAGCTCGGACATGGCTCAACAACCTACCTGCTAATTCCATCACTACATGGAATGATCTCGGGAAGTAAGTTCTTGCTCAAGTTCTTTCCACCTACCAAGAACGCTCAACTCGGAGGAGACATCACCAACTTCCAAAGAAACCTAGTGAATCCACTTACGAAGCCTAGGACGATTCAAAGACCTCTTGAGACAATGCCCCCAAAGACGGCCGTGTGAGTGGGTCCAGATAGAAACATTCTATAGAGGTCTCGATGGGCAAACAAGATCAATTGTAGACGGCTCATCTGGAGGATCCATCCTGATGAAGTCTTATGAAGAGGCCCACAATTTATTGGAACGCATGGCCATGAACAGTTATCAGTGGCCAGCAGACAGAGCTACATCCTCCCGAACTGTTGCAGGGATACATGAACTAGATGCCATGACTGCTCTCACTGCTCAAGTTTCCTCTCTGACTAACATGGTGAAAGGACTGACTGTTCCATCAAGCAACACATCACTGCAACCATCTCAAGTAGCTTGCGTGTATTGTGGCGGAGAGCACTCTTACTCTCAGTGCTCCGCCAACCCTAAAGCGGTAAACTTTGTCAACAACTTCAAAGGGGAAGCAACACCAATAATCCGTATTCAAATACATACAACCCCGGATGGAGGCAGCATCCTAACTTCTCATGGAGTTCACAAGGTTCACAAGCAAACGGACAATCATCGTGCCCACAATACTCAAACCGAACATCAAACCCACTAGGGTTTACCCAGCAAGCAAGGCAGCAGGGCGGTGAATCAGACCCACAGCACTCTATGTTTTCCCTTTTGAAGGATTATATGGTAAAAACGATGCAATCATCCAGAATCAGCAAGTGACCTTGAGGAATCTTGAAATCAAGTGGGACAACTAGCAATCGCTCTTAACAATAGGCCCTCAGGATCCCTGCCCACTGACACTGAAGTCCCCAGAATCCAGGGAAGAGAGGAAGTCAAAATGATAGAGCTTAGAAGTGGTAAAAGCCTAGAACCCATTAAAGCAACCAAGCAACCTATGGTTGTCGCTGATCCAAGGCCAGAGAAACTTAAGGAAGGGCAATAAGGTACTGAACAAACTCTTGAAGACGAACGGAGGCAACCAAGACTGTCACAATCGGAATACAATCTAAGCACCGCAAGATTGCCTCCACGTGCAGCATTGGATGATCACATACAGTACCCAACAAGGAATGCTACCGCTTCATCGTCAAATCATAATCCTGACCTCGGGCCTCCAGCAAAGCCAAAACCACCACCGCCTTTCCCACAAAGGCTAAAGAAACAAGGACATGAGAAACAATTCAAGCAATTCCTTGATATGCTACGACAATTGCACATTAATATTCCACTCGTAGAAGCTTTGGAACAAATGCCCAGCTACGTGAAGTTTATGAAGGAAATTGTCTAAGAAGAGGCGACTGGAAGAGTTCGAGACAGTAGCATTGACCCAAGACTGTAGTGCCATGTTAACCAATCGTCTACCTCCGAAATTGAAGGATCCTGGCAATTTTACAATTTCGTGTGCAATCGGACCCCATTACTCTGGTAAAGCTCTGCGCGACCTAGGTGCTAGCATAAATCTCATGCCCATGTCAATTTTCAAGTAATTGGCAGCAGGGGAGGCTAGGCCCGCAACAGTCACACTACAACTGGCTGATCTCTCTATAGTGCTACCTGAGGGCAAGATCGAAGACGTATTGGTAAAAGTGGATAAGTTCATCTTCCTGGTGGATTTCATTGTCCTGGATTTTGAGGCAGATCATGATGTCCCAATTCTGCTGGGACGACCTTTCATGGAAACTAGTCGTACACTGATTGATGTGGAAAAAGGAGAACTCACTATGTGTGTAAACGATGATCAGGTCACCTTCTCAATACTCAAAACAGCAAGATTCATAGACCCAACTGAGAAGTAACTGAATTTTGCAGACGACTGCAAGAGCACTAAAGAAAAAGAGGATCCTCCTGCACTACTACAACATTAAATTGCTATAGCAAAGTCCAGCTGAAGACTTTAAAGCAAGCGCTATTGGGAGGCAGCCCAAGGTTATTGTTCTTTAGCGTCAACACAGAAGTGAACGAGTCCAGCTTGGCAATTGCTATGGCACGAGGCATGGCATCAAGACCCTAGAGCGACTACGCGGCAAAAGCCCAATTTCCGCCAGGTATGCCCCTCATCTCTAATTACTCGTGAATGCGTCTGTTTGAGTGGGCCACCTTCTTGGGCCCACTACGCGCCAACTAGGAGGTCACATTGGCTAAGGAGCCATGACGATTCATATTCAAACTTCATCTTCCAGACTACCTGTTCCACCACCCCTATACCCGCGTCTTTTAAAAAACCCACCGATTTTTTTTTCTTCTCCCATATCCTCACCCAGAGACACCAATGGTTCGGACAAAATGCACAGCACGACGTGGCCGGGCGCCCCCATCGGCCTACGCTCATCAGCCGCCTCGTCGTGTACCACCCACAGCGCCGGCGTCGTCCATCCCCGTCCAGTCTCCTCCCCTTCCTCCTCCTCACTCCTACATCATGACTCACCCCCACCTTTACTTCCGCCCGGCCACTGATATGAAATCTCCCCAAAAATTTCCGCGCCGGCTGCGTCGCCTGCGCACGGAGCTGAAGACCCTTTGGAGCGACTCTTGGGCCAAACTTGAATCCCATCGCCGTCACCTACCTGCGGCCGTCTCTCTCCCCCACTCTCACTCGGCGATTCCCGTGGTCAATACCCTCGGCGATTCGTCGGAGGAGGACGACACCATGAGCAGTGCCACAGCCCCGCCCGTTCCTCTAGCCCTGTAGTTTCCTTACTTTTGGTGCCTTTTAGTTCATTTTGTTTTATTCTCTGACAATCTGTTCAAGCCCTGGGCGTTTGCCCCAGGGCCCTTTTTGTGAATGCTTGGTGATAATCTGTTTATCTCGCTCGCCCTTTGATACACGTTTACCTTTGCTTCGCATCCTATCGCAATGAGGGCATTGCATAGTTCAAGTGTGGGGGGTTTGATATGACTTGTGATATAATTTATGCCACGAGTTCTACTCTGCACTTAGTTTTTGCACACACTGAAAAAAAAATTCTTTGAAATTGCATGATTGAGCATGAATAGAAAATTGTAGCAATGGAATGAATGTCTCGTATAATCGAGCATGGCACAATTTCCTAGTGGAACTGAACCTTTAGGCTTGGGAAATTGACGGTGCTAGCTAATCTGAGGTGGGGTAGAGTGACAATGAGGAGTTAAAAGGGAATAACCCCCAATAGCAGGATTAAATTGAGCCTAATTGTTTTATTCTGTGTGCATGTCTACTAGCCTATGTTTGATCTTGATTTGTCTTAGTTCTCCGATAGCTATCTGGCATCTGAGTTTGAAGTTCGTAGGAAAAAGGCATTCCTGTCATACCCATTATCTCTATACACAACCCATTGATCACCATCTCCACATTATTACCCCCTCGAGCCACACAAGTATGCTATAGCAGAACAGGGTAAATAAGAGAACTAAAGAAGACTGTGAAAAATGCTACGGCAGAGTGCTCCCATGAAAAGCTGCAGAAAGAACTGAAAGAGCTGTTGGTTTGTTTAAAAAAAAAGAGAGAAGAGAACCCAAGAAAAGACTTGGAGTGAAGAACAGCATGAAGTACAAGGTTCAAGGAGAAGCACTCGGCTGAGGCTAAAAGAATTATCTCCCAAATCTGCTATAGCATCCACCTTCCTTTTCCATCTCACAAACACTAGGCCATCCTCGCATTACAACCCAAGAAGTCCTTTGGATGAACGAATACTCGAATGCTAGGAGTAATCTTAGAACTTTGACAAAGCTATGGATCTTCCGGGCCCATTTGACAAGAGAGAAACAAAAATCCTCAGGCGAGCGAGCGTAAACACCGAACTTGAGAGCCCCCGGAGACTTCTTTATCTAAACAATACCACGCTTCATGAGCGGTTGGCACCGGCAGGGGATTGCCGAATAGGGATGAAAACTGAAAGCAAAGTGTGCAAAGTTATACGCATGAGTACCGCCGCTATGAGTTCTTGTTCGCTTCGTCTTATTTTGCCCAGAGTGCAAAAAGCTAAGTGTGGGGGTATTTGATGAGCACAATTGTACCATGTTTTCCCTATACTTATTGACTGAATTAAATGTTAAATACAAGCTTAACTCGTATAATCTAAGCAAAAAGGCATACATTCATGGTATAGGGACTAAAAAGGAGAAATCATTTGCATGTGCTAAGAATGGAATAGTTTACGTTATTTTTAAGGGAAATCGCATAGCAGGGCTGATACGATGCTATAGCATTCTGATAGCGATTCGAAGTGCAAAAGGGAAAGAAGCCTTTTAAGGTTGTAGGGTTTGACTTTGCTATTTTGATGTAATCTTAGGACACATAGCCATTACATAGAGTGGCTATGGTTATTTAGTCTTGTAGCTTTCTGCATCCTTTTTGGGCACTGTGCAAGATGCTTTTTGCTTATATTAACCGTAGGAAGGAAAGGGTCCGGGTATGTTGTATTTTATTTGAAAGTTGTAGTAGAGGGGAGTCTGGTTCTGTATATCAGGACAACAACCTTCTTGGCTGTGGGAGTCTTAGTGCTTCGACAGATTGTTGTATTCAGCTATATTGCAGCTGTGTTCTTGAATTACTAAGCATTTCAGATATTAATTTGTTGGTTCCTAACAAGTTGGTATCAGAGCTGTTTGGTCCTTAGGAGATGGCGGATGAGATCAAGGATCTAAGGGAGCTGGTGACGAGCCTAGCCCAGAAGGTGGACGAACTCTCTGGTATGTCAAAACAAGTGAGTGAACTTACAGAGGGGATGAACCTAATGAGAGAGTTATTGCTACAGATGGATATAGACTCGAAGAAAAGAAAAGCAAAACACAGGGGGAGTCATAATCAAACTCCGAAACAAAAAGTAATACAGAGCTCGAGAAAGAAGCAACCAAGTTTCAAAAGTTGGAGTTACCGGTGTTTGATGGAGATGATCCTATTGGGTGGTTTTGTCGGGTTGAGAAATACTTCCATATCAATGGCGTACCGGAGGTAAAGAAATTGGAAGCTGTAGTGGTTTGTCTTGAAGGACGAGCTTTTCACTAGCACCAATGGAAGGAGAATCAGGGTGCTCTCAAAGACTGGCCGGAGTTCAAACTTAAAATACTTGAACGCTTTCATACGTTTCAGCGGGGAGGTGAATATAAGATCTTGTTTTCCAACAAGTAGGAAGGAGTAGTGCTGGAATACATTGAACCATTTGAACAACTCTCATTTCCACTAGCCGATGCGGCAGGAGTGTCCGATGGGGGCATTTTTGTTTGTCCTAAAACTGAGATTTAAGCAAAACTAGAAATCACCGATGCAAAGGATCTTGAAGAGTTGATTAAAACGTCGATACGCGTTGATGGAAGGAACCGGCTGCTTGAAATAGACAAAGGGAATAAGGCATATAAGACGACAATGAATGCAGGGTTAATAAAATACCCGACCCAACCGTATATTCATGGGTCATCCAATAAACCGAACCGACCCAATTCACACCCGCCACGAATAATTTAGCCCACATTTCCAAAATTGAACCGAGAAACCAGGAAGCAAAGACTGGTAGTTTTTCAACTTTGGTATCCACGACGCGCAAGATGGGATAGAGTCGACGTCTTTCAGACTCAGAGATGACGCAGCGGTGGGAACTTGGACTCTACTTCAAGTGTGGGGATAAATATAGTCCTTTTCACACCTGCAAGGATAAGCATTTGCAGATGTTCTTGGTCGACATTGAGGCCGACAGCAGCAAGAAGAAACCAGACAAAACAGGGGAAGCAAGGGATGACTACTATGATGTCGAGGATGAGACCACTAAAATGGAATTATCCTTAAACTCCTTTGCTGGACTTGAGAGTAATCACATGATGAAGGTCAAAGGGGAACTCACTGGTAATTGTCTTGATCGATAGTGGAGCAACTCACAATTTTATTGCTGAGAGTTTACTCAATCGATCGGAAATCAAAATAAACGAAGTCACAGAATACACTATTACTGTGGGAGATGGCCATTTGGTTAGATGGAGACAGTGATGTAGGGACGTGGTACTGAAGCTTCAAACTCTCTGTATCGTACAAACCTTATACCCATTTCTGCTCAGAGGAATAGACACGGTCCTAAGTGTGGAGTGGCTACAAACTCTAAGAGACGTTAAGGTAAACTAGAAGTTGATGACGATGACTATAGGAGGGAAGAGTAGTCAGGTGTGCTTGACAGGCAAACCTACATTAACCCAAACGTAGTCCTCACTGCAATCCATTATACACACAGTCAGAATGAAAGGAGAGGGGTTTTTAATCGAGTGCCAGATGATTGAAAAGAAGGAGGAAGATGACCAGACATTAATCCCAGAAATTCAGAAATTACTGGACAAATTTCCAACTGTCTGCCACTTGCTGAAACACTTCCTCCTCGGCGTATGAGAGATCATGCCATCGCGATTAAGCCAGGGGCAACTTGCCAACACGCCCCTACAAATACCCCATTCGCAAAAAAAAAAAAAGGAAATAGAGGATATGATCAAAGACATGCTTCAGGCTGGTATCATCAACCCAATACCAGTCCCTATTCTAGTCCGATCCTGCTGGTGAGGAAAAAGGATGGTGATTGGTGATTTTGAGTGGACTACCAAGCACTCAACAAGATCACAGTTCTCAACAAGTTCCCTATACTAGCCATAAATGAGTTGTTAGATGAATTAAAAGGAGCCACGGTGTTCTCAAAACTGGACTTAAAATCTGGATACCACCAGATATGAATCAAGGCTGGGGATGAACATAAAACAACTTTTCTGACTCATAAAGGACACTATGAATTCAAGGTAATACCCTTTGGGCTTACTAATTCCCCTTCTACTTTTCAGGCATTGATGAATGAGATCTTTAGGGGGTATTTAAGAAAGTTCATGCTAGTATTTTTTGATGATATACTGATTTATAGCCATAATACCAATGCTCACTTGAAACACCTAGAAGAGGTGTTGACTGTCTTGCAGGACCATCAATTGGTAATTAATCATAAGACGTGTAGCTTTGTGCAATCAAACATTGAGTACCTTAGTAATATAATTTCTGAGCAATAAGTCCAGGTTGATCCGGCAAAGGTGGAAAACATGGTAGCTTTGCCACAACCCAAGAATGTGAGGTCGTTGTGGGGGTTCTTGTGGGAGTATCGAAGCTTCATCAAGGGGTATGGAAAGATAGCTAGCCCATTAACTGACCTCCTCAAGAAGGAAGCCTTTCAATAGATTCTGAGGGCAACCAAAGCCTTCGAAACACTCAAACCAACTATGATAGTTTTGCTAGTACTCGCAATGCCAAATTTCTTGCTTCCATTTGAATTGGAAACTAACACTTCCAGGACTGGATTAGGGGCAGTATTAATGCAGCAAGGATGCCCCATAGCATATTTTAGCCAAAAACTAATTAAAAAAAGGGCTTAATAGTGCTCGGTGTATGAGAGGGACTTAATGGGAAACATGCTAGCCGTTAAGAAGTGGAAGCATTATTTGTGGGGGCAGAATTTTGTTATCCTAACTGATCAAAGAGTTTTAAAATATCTGTTGGAACATAAGATACTAGAAGAAAATCAGTAGAAATGGGTGTCAAAATTGACGGGTTATAAATTCAAAATTTTCTACAAACCGAGCAAGGAAAACAGAGCAGCAAATGCTCCATCCCAACAAGAGGAACCTATGAGTATGCAGGCGTTTTCCATGTGGCAAAACAATGATTTAGAGGAATGGGAGACCAAGGTGCAAGCTGACCCCAAGTTAAGGGGGATTTTGCAACAACTACTCACTAATCAAGAAGTTTCGAAAGGGTATTCTTTGTTCAAGGGCTGCCTACACTACAAAGCAAAGTTAGTTCTACAAAAAAGCTCTACAAGAATTCCTTTGTTGATTCAAGATTATCACAACTCTCCTATTGGGGGGCATTTCGGGTACTTGAGAACCTATAAACGTTTAACCAACGTAATGTATTGGGAAGGAATGAAGCGAGAAATACAATGGTACGTGGCTGAATGTGAAATCTGTCAAAGGAATAAGTACCAAGTACTTTCATCGGCGGGGTTATTACAGCCATTTGGGAGGATATAAGCATGGACTTTATCACCGGGTTACCTAAGTCTCAATGGTATGAGACTATATTGGGGATAGTGGATTGACTCACTAAATACGCCCACTTCCTCTCTCTTCATCATCCTTTGAGCGCTAAGGATGTTGCAGAATTATTCATTAAAGAAATAGTCAGGTTGCACGGTTTCCTGAAAACCATTGTTTCGGATAGAGATCGCATGTTTGTGAGCCACTTCTAGAAGGAATTATTCAAGCAGGTTGGTACTCAATTGTGCTTGAGTTCAGCATATCACCTAGAGATCGACGGTCAAACAGAGGTATTAAATAAAGGGTTGGAAACATATTTAAGGTGTTTCACGAGTGAGAAGCCGAACAAGTGGATCCAATGGTTGCCATAGGCAGAATATTGGTATAATACTACCCATCAAGGTTCAGCCAACATGACACCATCCCGACCCATATATGGAAGAGATCCGCCTACCTTTCTCAAACTCATGAATGAGCCTTCGGTAGTAGAAGAAGTTGATGAGTAGATAAGAGCCAGAAATGCGATAATTGCAACACTGAAGAAGAATTTGATCAAAGTGCAAGAAGAAATGAGGAGATAGGCAAACAACCATAATTTTGAAGTAAGGGACCAGGTTTATGTCAAAGATCAACCATACAGGTTGAGAACATTGGCAAAACATATCAATGAGAAACGGAGCCCTCAGTTTTATGGGCCATTCTAGATTGTGGAAAGAATAGGTGAGGTGGCGTATCGTCTTGACTTGCCCCCTACAGTAAGAGTCCATCTAGTTTTCTACATTTCTGTCCTTAAGAAGTCAGTTCAATCTGGACTAGTAACTCCAAGTTTTCCCCTTGCCTTATCCAAACAATTGGAGCTAAGGGTTCAACTTGAAGCAATCTGCAAGCTCCGAAAGCTGATGAATGGGCAGACTGAAGTATGGGTGAAGTGGAAAGACATGCCAGAGTATGAGAACTCATGGGAGGATGCTGACACACTCGCTACACAATTTCATTCCTTTTACCTTGAGGACAAGGTGAGACTTTTAGGGGAAGGTAATGAAAGGACCCCTTTCATTGGCAAAACTTATGCAAGGAAACCTAGGGAACACATCCAATACAAGAAAAAGGGAAAGAAGCCTTTTAAGGTTGTAGGGTTTGACTTTGCTATTTTGATGTAATCTTAAGACACATAGCCATTGCATAGAGTGGCTATGGTTATTTGGTCTTGATGTAGCTTTCTGCACACTTTTTGGGCATTGTGTAAGATGTTTTTTGCTTATATTAACTATAGGAAGGAAGGGGTCTGGGTATGTTGTATTTTATGTGAAATTTGTAGTACAGAGGAATCTAGTTCTGTATATCAGGACAACAACCTTCTTGGCTATGGGAGTCTTAGTGCTTCGACAGATTATTGTATTCAGTTGTATTGTAGCTATGTTCTTGAATTACTAAGCATTTTAGATATTAATTTGTTGGTTCCTAACATCCTCCTTCAGATTGTACGAGGTTAATTGCTTAGGACAACCAGGTATAGCGTAGCCATATCCTTCTATTCATAATAATAATAATCAATTTGTTCTTCGTCTCCACCTCTCACTCTAGTCCCTGCCTTTTAATATTTAGAAAAATGAAAAAAGAGAAGGAGGAAGGGAGAATAATGAAACCAAGCATCTTAACTTAAATCCACTTAACAAGAAGTTGATAGACAAGATGATCTGTAACAACCATCAGTAGCATTGGTACATAATTGCGAAGGGATTATCCCAACTCCTAATAACTTAGCAAGATGCTACTATATCAATTAGAGAACTATTATCATCATAGGATAGTAGACATTTCTTTTTCCTTTTATGACAGGAAAAAAAACAAAAAAGAATTAAAGGTTAAGAGGATAGCAAAATCACAAACTAAGAGGAGGCATGCATGCAAGTTACTCCAAGAATATGTAAAAGTATCACGCAAAACCCTCTCTATATAAATTTTCTGGCATTTAAAGTAAAACAAGGGAGGGGCAAATGACTATTTCATTACAAAGAAAAGTTAATCATAAGAATATTGGGGCAACTATAAGCTCGAAGGATTACATAGTGGTACGGGAAATTCCATCCTTAGAAATTACTCCTTTCTTGACCGGCATCTCTATCCACTATATAAGGGTAGGATTACTCAACTATGTACTCGGTTAGGCGAGGATTACTGATCTCAATCCACTATGTGGATGTAGGATTATTAATGAATGAAAATTTAACATTAGAATCAACCTACTGTAGCCTTTTTTGTCAATTTTCTGACAATTTGAGGCCTCCAATGAATTTCTTATCGTTAGGGTTATTATGCAGTGTCTCAATATTATTCTATCTTTAAATTTTTTTTTTAATAACTACGGGATATAGAGGTAATTTGACCCACATTATACATCCATAATTGTGTAACATAACCTAATTAATAATTTATTAAGTTTACTAACACAAATTAGAATTTGGGTAGTTCAACCATCTTTATATAAGATTTTCCTTTATTTGTATTCATTTATTTAATATTTATTTTTTTCATTGCATTTTATATTTGTTCAATTTTCAATCTTTTTCCAATCCCTTTTATTTTTTATTTTTCATACCCCTTTATCTTTTTTTCCCTTTTTTTTTAAAAAAAGGCAAAGCCTACTCCTTGTTTTAACCACGTCAAGCCAGTCAAGCCACAAGCAGCAAGCCCAACAAAAGCAGTCTAGAGTCTGTTTGGCAAATTTTAAAATCTAGGTTTTGATAAAAATTTCCTATAACACTCCAAAAAAATGTTTAGAAGCTATTCTACACCCAAACCATGATTTTTGAAAAAGTTATTTCTTTCAAATTTTTCTCTCTCCATTGCCATTATCGGTATTTTTAGTAGCAAATCAATATACTTGAGTATATTTTTACTATTTGTCACTGCCTTGAAATATTTTAAATATCGGTCATTATCATGGTTAATTGGTTATCAAACCCCGACCGGCTAGTTCGACCGGAACCGGCGAACCGACCGTGAAACTAGTCTCGTTAGGCATTATTGGGTGTGCATGGCAACCATTCTCAATTTGCCCAAGATCAAGCTTCGAGATGAAATGCTTTTTTTCGATTCTCATTGCTTTGGAAAAGTTATGAGAATCAGAATTACGTTTGTTAACCCATTTTATTTTTACTCCAAGAATCAGAATTACGTTTGGTAACATATTTTTCCTCCCCTTATTTGGGAGTCAAAAAAATAGTAAGGGGGGAAGATGGAGGATTAATGAGTTATTTTTACCATTTTGCTCTTTTCTTTAATAATTAATATAATTATTATACTTTACAAATAAACTTAAATTTAAATGTCCTAAAAAATTATTTATGTGGCGGCGGCGATGGCGATGGTGGCGATGGTGGTGGCTACGGTGTTGGGGTGGTGGCTATATGGTGGCGGCTGGCGGGGGCGGTGGTGTCATGGCGGTGGCGGTGGTGGGGTGGTGGCGACAGCGAAGCAATGGTGGTGGGGTGATGGCGGCGGCGGTGGTGGGGTGGTGGTGGTGGTGAACGAGGGTAAAATTCTGCTTCAAAGAAATAGGAGTCTTTTTTTTTTTTTTAGAAAAATAAATTCTCATTTTGTGCCCTGGAAGAGAGAAGCGAAATTTTTAGCTTCTTTTTTTACTCCCAAAGACAAAAAATAAACCGTTCATCCCGAGCCAAAAAAAAACCGGATTTACCAAACACAATTCTCATCCATTTTTGTTCCGGGGCACAAAAATTAAGAAAAAAGTCATCCTCAGAGCGTTACCATGCACACCCTGGAGTCAGTTTTTTTATTATTTTCTTGTTCGTTTTTTTTAGGAGGAAATCAACGATGATCTCAACTATTATATAGAGAGAATGGATGGAAGCTCCCTATTTGACGTTCCTATGTGATGAAGACGATGAACAGTATCCTGTTCGCGTTCTCTTTCTCTCCCTTTGGTTTAGATGCGTTTTGAGGAAGATGATGGCTCCACAATGAAGCCGCACCTCCTTCCTTTTTTTTTTTTTTTTCCCTCTGCTAGATATGCGACTCCTCTTTTTTTTTTTTCAGTGCTCATACGCCTACTCCTTTTTTTATCTCCATTGCTCCTATGCCTCTTGCTCTGCGTCTCGGGCGAACGTTGATTAATTAATAAATGACAAACTCATGAAGGACGTGCTCATTTTAATGAGAAGCAAATGAATGGAGCCATGGAGGAGACTTGCACGCCTCATTTATGTCCTTTCATTTATCAAAAGCCGTGTCAATTGTCTTTCTTTTTTTCTAATTTGTGGAGCTAATTAATAGTATATAATAAATCTTAGATACTTAGTTAGTTAGCGGTTTTGTTGGGACTGCCTGACCTAATTCTTCTGACTAGTTAATGATCGGGTTCTTTTAACAACCTTGATCATTACCCTAAAATATTTTTTTAAGATCATAAAATAAACTTTCGTGATCATGAATTATTTTTTCAATATCCTCAAGTATCTTTTTAGTAGCTTAAAAATTTTTTTTAAGATCAGTCAGTACCATGAAATATTTTTTTAAGATCCTAAAATAAATTTTAAGACTATGAGAAGTGTCTTTTAGTATCAATCTGTATCTTTTAGTACCCGTCCGTACCCTAAAATATTTTTTGAGATCAGTTATTACCCGACATATTTTTTTAATATCCTAAAATAATTTTTTAAGACCATAGAAGTATTTTTTAATACCAATCAATATCCTTAAGATCTTTTTAGTATCCGTCAAGACTAAATATTTTTTCAAAATCATCCATTATCTTAAGATATTTTTTAATATCCTAAAATAAATTTATAAGATCATAAAGTTTTTTTACTACCCGTCACAATAGATTTAATTTTGTACGAAAATTTATGTAATTTTATGTATTTATTATGAAATGTAATGTTAACAATATTTAAAATACAATCTTATTTTTTATATTCAATTATACTAAAAGCTAATATTCTTTTAAAATTCCATTAAAATACCTTTTGAATTTGCAAAACCCCCATGTTTTCCGAATTTGTAAAAAGACCGAAAGATACAAATGACCTATGATATGCAAATTCGTATAAAATGATAATTTTACCCTTAGTTTTAAATAAATAAAATAAAATCCCCTCCACCCCCACCGCCCACCACCACCGCCACCCCCACCCATTGGATATTGAATATGTGGTATATATCCATGTATATTGAATATGTGGTATATATCCATGGATATTGAATTGCGAATACAGAAATGATAGAATTCTTTTTGATTGGACCAAATATGGGTATCTACTTTAAGGGAAAAAAAGAAAGAGTAATAATAAATGACATTCTTATGTTTGATCTTGTTTCAATAACAAGTATTTTTTTCAGATCAAATAAATCTTTTTTATCCAGAATTCATGGGAACAAAAAAGGCCCTATAGGCTAGGTACTAACCCACCACCAAATGGCCGACGACAGTGGTGGTGGTAATGGCCGTGGCCTGGATGGTGGTGGCCTACGATGATGGGGTGGAGGGGATTTTATTTTATTTTTTTTATTTAAAACTAACGACAAAAGTAATTTCACTCGACGAATCCCTCATGCGCCCTTATACCTGTCAGTCTTTTTACAAATTCTGAAGATTTCTGGAGGTCCCTTTCTTTTTATGAAAAAGTCATTTTACCTAAGATACTCCAAAAGTTAAATCGCTCTAATCGTGCCGCCTCCTCATGTGGCCGTTCTCTCTGCCTCCTCCGCCGCTGAGCTCCCTACTATAAAGCTCCTCCGCCGCTCAGCCTCTCACTCTCACTCAGAGACCAGAATCACAAGTCCGTCTCAGTCACACACTCACACACACCCAAATCGAGCTCGACCTCTTTGCGTAGCTTGAGCTCTAACCCTCGGATTGATCTCTCTAGGCTCGACGTCAAGCTCTCTTGTTTTGGAGGTAGTCCAGTTCTGTGTTATTCTTGCTCTCTTGTTTTAGCTGTGTTTGAAATTTTGCATTATTATTCTGCTGAAGATGAGGCTTTTGTAAATGATTAACCTGTATTTTTTTAATTGATGATTGATGATTCTGTGTTCCCAATTCCCTTGTCTCAGTGTGTTTCTCTTATTCATCAATTCAAACGGCTGCCCGTGCCTGTTCAATACTGAGGTTAAAAGCCTCAATCAAGGTCATGCAACTTGACCATTACTTTTTTTCTTTTGTAGAAAATCTGAGCCTTTTGCCTCACAACTCTGGGTCATTTAAGCATTGGCAATGGAAGCAATGGTGAATAAATTTCAGGCGAAATTTAGAAAAGCTAAGGAAGAAATCAGTCGATGGGATGAGCTCCAATCTCATTTAGTTTCACATTTTAGGAATGCTTCTTCTATCATTGATAGGTTGCAGGTGAGCAGGTTGGCTTTTTTTGTTCATGAATTTTATATATTATGTTCTGCTCGGAAGTTCAAATTAACAATATATTGGTTCTAAAATTACTTGTAATTTGTCTGGATGTAATCAGGTGCTTCAAAATTCCAAGAACTATGCTGATTTAAACTGTATCAATGGTATTCAAGATGCGCTGTTGTCCAAGCAGATGGGTTCCTTGGAAAACATAATGGTTTCCATGAGAAATACTCTGTAAGATTCTGTACTTTTCAGGCCTACGATTTATTTAAATGAGCTAATGTGGAGAAAGTAATTTATTGTGCCTTTAGTTCATATATTCCCCCCAACTTTTTGTTACATGGGATCTAAAGTTATTCAACATATTATTAGGTATTTTGATATTCTGAATCTCTGTATAATTCTATCAGAGTTGAGACTTGCTTTTTTGTAAGTCGCCTCTACTTTTCATGAGGGCAAATATTGAAGTGTTTGTTAAATTTCTTTGTAGCTTTTTTTGTTTGGTACTTCTCTTTGAGGGCTTGGTTTAGAAGTTACTTGTGCTTTTGGTTTCTTAAAATACCCAAAATCTCCTCACAAAATTACTATTTTCATGTTTGCTTGGTAATTTTGATTATTTCAATATTGAAGGTGTCTAGTTTTCCAATTAAAAAAAGAACAGACGTGCTTATAATAATACTTACTAAACACATCACCTATAAGCAGTATTTAGTATATCAACTCCTAAAATTGGTTACAAAGTAGCTTCTAAAATTGCCTTATAGAAGTCGCTTTTGCTGACAGCTCTTGAAAAGCGTCATCAGTGTCAAACTTAGCCTTATAGAGCCATTTCATGTTCAGCTATGGTTAATTTTATAGAGACTGTGAATGCTGATTGTAGGAAATAAGGAGAGATGTCTGCTGTGTTATTTTTTCCCCATACTTTAGGTTTTGTCTGGAACATTAGTATTTTTTTTTTTTTCCCTGCTTACCCCCACATGAACTTCTTCAGGTTCTTTAGATTAAAATTTTATAGGAATGTCGCTTGTTTGAGCTTTTAAAAAGAAAGCTTATAATCTTAAGGGATCTCTTTAAAAGCAAATTGAAATGAAACTTTCAGGGAAGAATTTAGTAAAATTGTTTTATTTCTCGAGAAAATTCATCATGATGGTAGACAATTGGTGAAAGGCAGCTCTTCACGTCTAACTATAAAACAGCTGCAGCAGCGAGTTGGCGTTAAACCTACCCTTAATGATTGCTTGGATGGCCTGTTGTTTCTTCATGACATACACAACTCTGAGTAAGTGATATATCTTACTTTTGTTTATATTCTCCTGTTTGTACAAATGTGGTAATGGGATTCTTCTGTTTTACTGTAATCTTGGTTTCTGTTGTGGGACTTCACAAATAATTTTTTTCCAGGGCTGTTTTACTGTTTGATACGTGAAGGGACTGATTTGGTGTTCTTCCTCTTTTCTTCCTCTCATTTCTCTCTCTGAAGGAGAAAGAGGGAGAGAATGAGAGGAGAGAAAGTTGATAGAAAACCATATTTATCTGGTAATTAATAACGTGCCGCTTTGGAGCAGGTATCAATTAAAGGTATCAATAATCTCAGCAGTATCAGCTGGTGCCTTAAAGCTAAGGTATGGATATTAATAGTAAACTTTAAATGTTGTGATGAAGGATGATCTTTGCACACTATCTTCGCCACGATTTTGGGTTTTCTTTTTCTCCATGTCTATATTATCTTAGGAAACTTTATATTAATGTTGTTTTCCACCTTATTCTATATTATCATTTTGTGTTGCGTTGCAGTGGCAGCGATCTTAGTGCACTGCTACAACTCCTGATTGATCAACCCAACATCCCTAGTGAGGAAGGTATGCAAGAATTATTTGTTAGGTAGACGTGACTTCTTGGTGTTAAACTACAAAAAGATGTCTATGTATGCATCCATGCCAATGCTTTGGCTACAAGACATTTGTGAAAGTAACCATTTTTACGGAGACTCTGGCGTAATTAAGATAATTATAGATAGCTTTACTTCAGCTTCTATACAGGCAATGGTTCCCTCTTGGATCCTTAGGCTACTGATATGGTTTTCTTAAGTTAGAACTTCACTGTTAATGTGCGTTTGGTTTCACCAAATCTTCTGACCCCTCGTCTTTGCTGGAAAATTCAGTTGCCTTTGACAGTTGTTTTAAAGAGTCAATTTTCTTTAGCACATTTCAGTTTTCTTCTTACTTGTTTTTCCTCGACGTTTTTAGAATTTCCAAGATATTTTTGCCTGCTAGTGAACCATTTCAAACCCTCTGGTCCTTTTTTTCTCTTGAATAAACTTAGTAATATCTTTATAAAGTAACTTCCATGCTCTTGAAGGTTTAACCTAAACTATTAAACTTGGCCAATTTCACGAGCTATCTTGGTTTTAACTATTATGGTGTAGTCCTGTTCCTGTTTCCTCTTTTACTCCCGAGGACAAACAACTGAACAAGCGTGGGAAATAATGACAGAAACTGCATATAACTCAATTTTAACTTAGTTTTTGTATAGAGTTTAAGGGTTTCAAGCTGAAAAAGTGGATGCAGAAAATTAATGCTAAATTTGCCAATTGACTTTTAGCACGTAGCACTCATCTAGGCATCGTGTAAGATCAATATATCAATATAAAATCTATAGAAATTATTCATATGCTATGAATAGCGTAACTGGCTTAGATTTGTGCAAGAACAGAAACCCATGTCACTTTTTTTCCCGTTTTTATCTCTTTATTTGTTTTCATGCATATTTTTGGAATTAAACTCATTCTCCTGCATAGTTATTGTATTTACTCTGTTAGAAATAGCTCTAGAGGATCCCTTTGATATTTTCATGCAGTTGGATCTCTAATTGGAGAAAACGTTTCTGCTATTTATGTATTTTGCTTTAATAAGTTTCTTGCCTTTGTCTTATATTGTGTTCACTCGCTCCCATTTGAATGTTAAGACATTTCGGTGCAGTTCAATTTGCCTTTGACATAATATTTGCGGAAGAATGCTGATACAGATACTGTGTTATTGATGGTATTTATTGAGTTTGCGCCTATTGGGATTCAAATGCCTCCATCTGTGCACTCAAGGGAAAGGGATTATAAACTGAGTTTGTAATATCAATTGCATATTTTTTTAAATAATTGTATCTACGAGCAATGTCACATGGTAGTAAATGTTGATCTTTAAAGAGGCAACAAGAGCATAAAGTTGGGGCAGTTGAGATGGATTTATGGTCATAAAAAAAAAAAAAAAAAAAAAAATAAGATTCTTAATATACATGTATAAGGAAGAGTTGACATGGCGTTTATTGAAGAGAAAATCATTTGAGGTAGTTCAAAGTTATACAAAGAAGGCATTAGGTGCGCCGGTGAAGATGGTGGATAAAACATTATGGAGTCTCAACTAGGGTTTAGGGAAGATTGAAAAGAATGCTCAATGTAGTAATTGAAGAAGACTTTTTGGTCAATAATTTATCAAGAGTTTTGGTTATCGATAGATCATAATGGTGTATCATGTGATTCATGTAGTAGACATCACTTAGTGGAATAAGGCCCGTTATTGTTGTATTATTATTATTATTATTCACTTTTTTATAGGAAAAAAATGTCTCTGAATATTGACAAAATGAGTTTGTTTTAAAATTCTCTTTTTTTTTTTTCATCAATTTATTTAATTGTGCACTATAGGAAACAGATTTCTTTTACACAAGAACAAGATGTTCAATACTTGTTCATCTATAAAAATTTGATTTGATGATAATTGCTTGATTCTTACAAAAGGCATTTTTATTCTTCAGTTGATTGGATAACTTCCAAAGTATTAAATATATATATATATATATATATATATATTCTGGTTCAGATTAAACTGGTGGGTTGCAATACTAAATGCGGATTCAAAGGAATTCAACAGTTGTAGGAAGCTTCTTATCTAGAGATGTGATCATTGTTGTCAGAAATTAGTGTAAAAATATAAAAACTTATGTTTTTACTAGGTCATCCATGCTTTGAAACGTAAGTAAAAACTGTCATGAGCAGAAATTAGTAGAGACTCCGTTCAAACACATAAAAACGGTAAAAACTACCGTTTTTACTTTTTTTTTTTAAAAAAAAAAGGGATGAAAATTTTTTTCCCCCAAAAAGATGATGAAAAGTTGAAAACCCTCTTTCCATCGTGCATTGTGGACTCAAGATTATTGGAGAATGGGGAGTGGATAGTTATATATAGTTTTTAACGTATTTCTATAGTTATAAACGTAAGTTATAAAGTAAGTTTTTTTTAACATAAGGTTTTATATATATATATATATATATATATAGTTATATGACTTATATCTTTTAAATATAAAATTGTTCATTGAATTTTGAGTAGTGATTTCTAACTGTTCATTGAATTTTGAGTAGTGATTTCTAATTTGTTTTCCATATATATATATATATATATATATAATTTTGAGCTTTGACCGTAAGTAGTAGAAAATAAAAACTTTACGTTTTGTGTCGTTTCTATAACCCCTTCCTTGTCTCCGTAGAAACTCAATTTTGACAATATTGGATGTAACATTGTCAACCCTTATAAACATGATATGTGGGATGTAATAATTATAATAACATTTTAAATTTCCAGACAAGCATGATAAATAGGTATATATAATTACATATAGATATTTAACTTTCTACCACTCTGGCCTTATTTATATGTCATTTTTCATATAATAAATAAAATTGTGATTTTTTGCAATTTTATCCATATTAATTGTACCAATAAAAATAGAGAGAGAAAAAAGAGTTGAAAGATAGAGGGAAAATTTGAAAATTAACCTCATAATCATTGAACTAAACTACCTCTGATTGATATATGTGATTTAGTTAAAAGAGACCTATAAATAGGAGACTAGAGTGATATGTATGACTAAAATCAACAGATTAAAATAGAGAATTTAATGTCTGTAACCTATAAAGTTTTGTGTAATTCAAAGCCTATATCATAAAAGATATTTATTCTCATAAAGTGATAAAACAATGTCACTAACCTATCAAGTTGTTTTTGTTCACTAGCTATGAAAATGGCCTCTTTTTTCTTGGTTTTGGATGACTGAGTAAGGAAATTCATGGAACCGGATCCTCTCTATATCATTCTTACCTCATCCTCTCCCCATCACCCCAAAAAATCAATCTACATCATTCATTTCACTTCATCTTCATCTTGGCCATTCATTTTTTTTTTTTTTTTTTTTAATATTTCAAGTACTTGGCAGTGCCCAAAAAGATCTTCGACGATCCTAAAAAAATACTTCATGATCTTCAAAATATAGTAAAGTATATTTTTAGTACCAATCAGTACCCTGAAATATTTTTTTTCAAATTCCTAAAATAATTTTTGAAGACCATGAAGTATTTTTTAGGATCAGTCAAGTTTTTTAAGACCGTCAAGTTGAAAAATTAAAAAAAATGAATGACCAAGATAAAGATGAAGTGAAATGAATGGTAGAGATTGATTTTGGAGTGATGGGGAGAGATGAGGAGAAGAGTGATATGGAGAGGATCCGTTCCGGAAATTCATATGATGAATCGGCAGGGACTGTGGAATCCCAAAGGCGTAGGCGGTTTGGGCCAAAGCTTTATTAGCCCAACGCGCTCGTTTGAGAACTTCTCAGAAGTGTTTTCGAAGCATTTTTTTTTCTCAAATTAGATCGAAATTAACTTTTCACATATTTATCTCAGAAAAACATTTCTAAAAAGTAAAAACAAATAGACACCAAGGACTCGATTCAAGGGTTCTAACAATTTGCCAAATACACTTCAATGTTTTGGATTTAGGAAAATAATAATTAAAAAAAAAAAGGCAAAGTGGATCATCATCCAAAATTTGCGATTAAAAGTCGGAAATTACTCTAAAAATTGATCCGTTCAATGATGCGTGAGACAATGGCAAGCGATTGTCAAAAGGTTGAACAGAGTAAGCATAATGGAAACTGAAATAATTTTGAGATTAGAAAGATTAATTTAAGTTACATTGATTTTATAGCAGAGAGAAGAGCGTTTTTTCAAGTAATATGCATGATTTTAATATAAGATATTTATTTAAAGGAGTTGATAATTACAGAATTTTACAATGTACCATAATTTACATCCAAAACAAACTTGTTAAAGGATAATATAAACTAGTACTAAATACTAAGCATCATCAGTTTTATTCTAGAAAAGACGCAAATTCTAAGGAGAATTTTTAGGCATCTGCTAAGTTTTTGAATGGCCCACTTGGGTCTGTTTGGGAAGGTTATAGGGGCTGAAAAAACACGGTAGAAAAGAAAAAATCACGGTGGAAGTAAAATGAGGTGTTTAGATTGACATTTTTAATTTTGTTTAGTACATATGGGCTTCTACCACTGTGAATCCAATTATAAATCATATTTGCAATTTGACTTTTATCATATTTATAAATTTGTAAAAAGTCAAATAGGAAAAAACTTTGTCACCGCTAATCCAAACAAGCATCTGCCATCCACAACTGTTATATTGTGAATATTTATGCTCTTAATTACTATGAGATTTGCTACCATCATCCACTGTACTCGCATTATATAATCTGGAACATTGCGTGAAAATATGAATGATGGCATTTAAATAAATAATGGCCAGATGCTTTGTAAGCAGAAAATATTTTAAATTAGGTTAAAGTATACTTTTAGTCATTTAATTTTTATATAAGGTATACTTTTGATCCCTTATAAAGTATACTTTTGGTCCTAAAAATCTAACACCGTTAATATTCTTAATAGAAAATCTTGACGATGAACTTAAGTGATGACTAATAGCGTTTAATTACAAAAATTTTATATATTCTTTAATTTATCCATGTTTTAAATTTAAATTTAATAGCATTTAATTACACATGACTTAAGTTTACAGTATTATCATTTGAGTTTACATTTTTAGTTAATAAAATTAACAAAGTGTTAGAATTATAGGACTAAAATTGTACTTTATAAAGTTAAAGGATCAAAAATATACCTCATATAAACTACTTAAAAGACTAAAAATATAATTTAACCTTTTAATTATATGCAACGAAAACTACATGTGATTATGCGAGAATAAAATGAGTGACACAGTTGAATCCTTTTTTTTTTTTTTTTTTTTTTTTTTTTTTTTTTTTTTGGGCCTTTGCATCAGCAGTTGAATCACTTTATGTACCTAGGGTGTCTCCAGAGTAGATCAACAAATGATCACAAAGACTTCTTGTTTGATCACAAAGCGACCAATCTTTCTCAATAAATTACAAGAAATATCAGAAATTATTAGAAATTATTTTTGAAAAGCAATAAGTCAGAGTAGGTTTATCAGTCAGTAAGAAATTCTTACATTTTCCCTTTCGGAGCTTGTCTCTTTTATTTCCCTCTTTTTGTTCTTCCTTTTTATTTTTTATTTTGATAAAAAGTGAATATATTAAGAAAGTAACAAGCAATTACAAAGGGGAATTAAATTCCAGACCTTCTTGAGAGAGTATTATTAACTGTAAATACTCAGGGCACACATCTAAGAAAAAAGAGAATGATAAACCTTTCTTGGCCAAGGTATCTGCCATTCTATTTGCTTCACGAGGGATAAATCTGATCTGCAAATCCCAACTCCTGCATATAAAATCTCTGATAGTTTTGATCGGTAGACTTGCTCTCGGAACAGAAGAGCTATCATTCAGCAGATTAATGATCTCCAAAGCATCCGACTCAAGTCTTATGAAATCTTATCCTGTTCTTTAATCCTCATATCCAATTTCTTTCTTATTCTATAAGTCATCTTTTTACATATTACTCCATCCGGTCCAATTATAGGGACATATTTAATCGATTTTGGAGAAATTAAAGAGAGAAGTTAAATTAGTTAATTTTACTCATTTTCCTAAAATGCCCTTATAGACACACACACACACACATGTAATCACAAAAAACCAAACGTCTTGAGAGAATAAAATATGGGCATTTTAGAAAAAAAGTTGACAAAAATGTTGTCTTATAATTAATATGGCCAAAACTAACTTTCAAATATTATCTTATAATTAGGGCCGGAAGGAGTATCATTTTTTTCCAGTATAATATATATATATATATATATAGATAGATAGATAGATAGATAGATAGATAGATATGTGTATGTATGTATAATTCGTATACCTTTTAAAATTTTACTTAGAAACTGTCCAATCCTATATAAAGATAACAACTATTAAAATCACGTAAATTAAAGAGTTAGTTAAAATTAATTAAAAGCAATGAATGTGTGAGAGATTCAAATTTTTTTTTTTTTTTAACAAAAATATACTCTTATTTATTAATATGATGGGTGAAAGGGTGAGAGAGTGAAATAATGGAAAAGGAGATGAGAGAATGAGTGGGAAAAACATATGAAAAAAGACATGTAAGTAATTAGGATAAAAAAAATGTATTTAAATTTTTAAACAAATACATGTGTTACTTATATAAAGGACCAACTTTATAAGGTATGTGAGAGAATGTTGATTATATATAAAACCGAAGGAAGAAGCATAATGTATTTTTTGTTGTTGTGAGAAATCAAAATGCATTAAAAGTCAAATGATTGTACCTCAAATTTCTACAATAATGTAAGAACATGATGTAGCATAATGTATTTAATCTTTCATTGCGGGGAATTTTGGCAAAAAATATCCATAGTGTTCAACAATTCAAATGGCCTAGTAGTCATTGTGCTTGTCTAAAATGATTATGTTGACTCAACTATATCAAGATGGTCGTTTGTTCATGTACTATCTACAGTCAATTATAAGGCGCAGTTAACTTTTTTTTGGAGAGATTAAGAAAATAAATAAGTTACTTAATTATTTCATATGTTGTGTATCTTTAGATTATACGAGTATATTAGTTTATTAGTCAAACTAATTACTTTTGAGAAAAAATGAAAATAAAAAAACTCTTACGTAATTTAATTAGTTTCCTTAATCTCTCCAGAACAGTCAACTAAATCTTATAATTAGAACTGATGGGAGTATCATTTTGCTAAAATACAATTCGGAGAATGAGAAATCTTGCACTTCATAAAGGGAAAGTTTTGCCTCCAATGGATTTCATGAGACAAGTTTCAGCACCTCTTTCCCCTTTTTTTGTGTGTGTGTGTGTGTGTGTGAGTAAGAGTCAATTTTATTAATATTAAAAAATCATACCACACTCACTAATCATCAGAAAACAATCTATCTAACAATAAATCCTATCATATCAAAACAATCAACCTATCTTATCAAAGCAGTAAAACTATCAGCTATTATCTTTTGAAAGAATACTATATCAACTACACTTAGCTATTATCTTTTGAAAGAATACTATATCAACTACACTTAGCCTATACCCCGACACAATCCTCCAAAAACAGCTATACTACCATATTCATTAGGTCCATCCTTCCCACTTAACCAATCCCCTAACCATTTATCAACTCTGCTTAATTATGTTATGGATCACTTTCCTTCTCTAAACTACTCTCGGTCCATAATATAAAATATATTTGGGGAGTTGATTGGAGTTGATTTTAATCTTATATATAAACCATAGTTTTCATATTTATCAATCTTTTCATAATTTATCCCTATTGATGCTTTTTCAAAAATAATCAAGGAGGAGGGGGAGTGAGGGAATGATAAAAATGACTAAAACGTTTTAGAAAACACGCCATATTAAGCTGATCGATTCAACTAATTTTATTAATCCAATTAAATTAGGTAAAGTTGCTTTGTCTGCACAGACTCATCATAATCATCTTAGGACAGTCCCAGCTGCTATATCTGTTAATTTGCAAAAGCAGGAAACTGACTGGTCAATCATTGTTTTCAATAAGGAAACCAAATGGCTTTAATTTGTTCATTTTTTTTCATACCTAGAGTAAGGAGCACTTCTTTATTTTGTTTAATTTATATCTCTTTCTTATAACTTCCTCCGTACTCTAACTTTATTATTGCATTCAGTCTTTAATATAAGGCCCAACGGATTAATTTGAGGAGATTAAAAAAAACTAAATAATTGCTAATTATAGTTACATTACATGATTTTTTTTTTGAAAATTATCATTAAATTATATATAAGCTTATAAGTTAGGATGTTTAAAAAAAAGGTTTATAAGTTAGGAAAATTCATTTGAAAAACAATGATTTATTTAAATACTTTAAATTAATTTATTTAACTTCATTAATTTCTTTAAATTAGTCATCTAAGTCTTATATTAAGTACGACGAGTAGTACTTATTTTGAATCATTATGCCTTTAGGAAAAAAGCCCTTAACTTCAGTAAAATTGAATGATACATTAATAAAAAAAAAAATACATTTAAAGATTAAAGTAAAAATTTGGGAAAATTGGGGATAAATCCCTATTTGACAAATTAATTGGAAAATGGAACTTGATGCATTTAAATTTTTGGGTGTCAATAAGTATGAGGGGTAAAAGACCAAATCACTTTTAGTAGAAGTTCATTTACAAATCGTGGATGCTCATTTGCTAAGTTTGATAGTTTTCTACCACCTGAAATCTCTACACTCACAGCCAACAGTCTTCTTCTTCATTGTTGGCAACTTTTTAATCCATCTTCTTGTGCCCTCCCTCCACCCTATGTCATCATATATCTACCAACCTTCAAACTTCAAGTCACTTCATCGCTAGGATCTTATTGTCATTTTGTTCATTGTTGATTCTATCGCTAGGAATAAACTGCCTCTTTCTTCTAAATCTATGACCCTTTGAGCCATTAAAGGCCAAGCGTCATCAAGATTGAAGTCATTGGCCTTGGTCAATTTGAAAAAGATGAAGAGAGTAAGACTCATTACCATTCATTGAAGAGACCCATCGCAATTCATTGAAGAACTATCATTTTTGTTATTGTCCTTGCTCGTCATTGTCTGTGAAGGAAAAGAAGCTTGCTAATGAAGAAGGGGAAACCCATCGCCGTACAACGAAGACCCATTATTGGTTATTGGATCTTGATTTCTAGAAAGTTGTATTTTTGGTTTCATTTACGCCTTTTTGTATTCAATAGTGTAAAAGGGATTCAATTGCTTTGCCTTTGTGTGAAAGGGGATCGATCTTTTTTGCCTTTGATTTGTTTGTTTACCCTACTAATTCGATTTCACAACACTGCGAATTGAAAATTGGAGAAGAAGGTATTTTTTTAATAATGCTATTTTTTGCAATTTTTAAAAGGGTAATTTGATCTTTTCCCGGTCATATTTAGTGACACTCAAGGAATTGAATGTTTCAGGTCCTATTCACCAATTAACTTGTCAAACAAGGATTTATCCGCAATTTTCCCTAAAAATTTGTAACCCAAAATTTTATAATAAAATTTATATAAAAAAAGATAAAATCCTAAAAAAAAAACCACCTGAATTTTAAAATTCCAAATATATAATTTTTTTAATAAAATAAATTATCAATTACTTTACTACTTTTATTAATCTTATTAATAGTGTTGTCAATTGTAAACTCATTTTCCTTATAAAAAAGCCCTTTAACTTAAAAAAAAAAAAAAAAGTAAAAAAGGCGGGGAACAAGAAGAAGCCTATCGTCTCGGTCCGCATTCACTTTACTCGCCAGTCCTCTGTCCTCACTTTCGCCGACTCACTGTCTCAGCTTAGCCATTGAAGCAAGGAACCGAGGAACTAGCAACTTCTCTCCCTCACGGAGCCTTGTTCTGGTGGGTGCCCTCTTGTACGTTCTGTTCGGGAGGTTAATTTCTTCTAATAATCTCATACACGTCTGGTACGTCCCTTCCGAAGGCACCCGGAATTTTTGATTTGTTGAATAATTTCATTATCGTTTGGTGACCTTAATGTGATATTCTGCTTACTCTGAAAAAAAAGTGCGATTTAGCATTACTTAATAGTAGCAGATATATGATTCTTTATCTGCTTACTCTGAAAAAGAAGTGCGATGTAGCATTACTTAATAATAGCAGATATATTATTCTTTCTCCATCTCAATCTCCATTGTTGGATCAATACTTACCATCTTTAATTAGACCGGTAAGTTGTTGTGCATAATGCCATAATCGATAGTCAGTAATGTTGCTATCTATTAAAAAGTAACCCCTAATGTGTTCTTTAAAGCGTATGGTTCGAGTGGAAAATTTTGATGTGCATTCGAAGAGTATTATATCGCCTCAAGATTTGTTTTCATCCGTTGGTCATGCTGCAGAATATTATTTTGGAATCTAAAATATTAATATAACTGTCAAATACCGCATAAACTTGACGGCTCTTGAATGCATGTTTCGTGTAAAATTCTTGCTGGAACTCTTGTCATCTTGCCCAACGCATATTTTGGAATCTATAGTTTTTTACATTGTGCAGGTTAATGAAGACTGGAGTTAACGTGTCCTCAACGATTCATTCTTCCCTATCAAATTTTTCACACAGCTCATGGCCATCCTACACCTGTGTGCTCCCCTTCAAACTGGCCCAGCCACTACGTTCTCCAAAAGTTTCTTCCACAACAATAACTTTGTGCCATCTTCATTTGTTGCACTGACAGTCCCAAGCTATACTAGATATACAAGATTCTCATGTGATGTCCGAAATCCACGCAAGAAGCTGAATAGTAAGGATATTGATATAGATATTTTTGATGAGGAACAAGAATCCAAGGTGGAGGATGTTGGTGAATTTTCAACTCAGGGACTGTATGCAAGTAGACAGACCGTGGATATTGATCTCGAAGATGAAGAAGAAGATGATAATGATTATGCTGCTGGATTTTCAGGTCAAGGGGCTAATGCAGGTAAGCAAGAAAAAGATTATGACCGTGATCCAGAGTTTGCTGAAATTCTTGGGAGTTGTCTTGATGACCCGAACAAGGCCCGATCCAAAGTAAGCAGAGATGGTTTGCTCATTTTAACATGTAAATATTTAATTGATATTTTCTTACGAGGAATTTTATCTTGTTTCCATAATACCTTTTTCTAAGGATGATCTTTGTTACTTTGGTATTTGTGGCCATTTGAAGTAATTGAAACTTATGGAGACCCTTTAGTGAGCAATATTCTCATTGAAGCTACTCAATTTAATTTCAGATGGAGGAGAGGTTCAGAAAGAAGAGGAGCAAGATACTGCACACAAAGACCGGATCAGGAGTACCAATGAAAGTGTCATTTAACAAGTAAGTTTAATCATGGATGTTTGCAAGATTTTGCTTTTGAATGCTATCATTTACTGCAGTAGTGTCTCTTAGTAAGCTTTTAAAATATATCTACAACGTTGCATTTGAAGCCAAGAAATACAATGTGGTCTTTGGCTTCTTTGAGATAGTGTATGCATGGCTTTGATGCTGAATGACTTTGCTATGACTTTCTTAGATAAAACTGAGAGGAGATATGAGAATTCTCACCCTTAAAAATTTATTTGACCCCTCATGAATTTAGCATTAACTACATAGGACTCACTGTTATTCTAAAATATACATGGACATCTTTTATATTTTTGACAATCTGCTCACTTTTGGCCCTTTTCAAAGTGATTCCTTAACAAATTGAGTTACTGAGACATCCCAAGGCCAGTCAACATCTAGATTTGATGGTTGTAGGCCTAGAAAACCATTATGAGTTGTGTCCAGTTAGAACTCCAGTTAGTTCCTCTCAGATCTTTCAGATTTGCATGGTTTCATTCTCAACCACGTCAAGTGGTTCCAGTAATGTTCAAATGTATTAAATACAAAATATCAAGGGCTTTCAAAGTTGGAATGATAGTATGAAGTTTGCATATTTAATGCTCAATTCATAAGTGATCAAATTATTTTACTCTAAAATTTATCATATAAATTTACATGGCTGGTTGACTCATAGCTTACATCTGGTCTTTCTCGTTTCTTGTAGTTGTGGGAAGTACTTAGGTGAAGTCTATATAATGTGCCTTGTAATTTAAGCATCAAGTGATGTCTATATTTTCTTTAATTGTAGTTTTGTTTCTTATTTTGAGTTGGAATATACCTAAGTAATGCAATTGTTACTATTGTTCATACTTTGAACGGTGGAATTTCCAGATTTAATTTCTCAAACTCGTACATATGGATTGAATTCTACAATACTCCACTTGCAAAGGATATCTCCTTACTTTGTGATGTAAGGGACTTCGTGCAACTCAAGACACTCTTGTATTTTTCATTAGCTAATGACTATAACCCTGTTTTGGTCCTTTACTGATAAGTTTTCATTGAGTTGGTCCCTCATGTGATTGCCTTTTCATTTGATTCCCCGTATATAGGGCTTCTCTCAAGTGCTTCTCAATTTGGTCTTTCATATATACAACTGATTAAAGTTAGTCCTTTCATCTCTTTACTATCAGTGAAACTAGCTTTGAATCTTTTATTTCAATTATATATTATAAAGGCATGAGTAAGTGATAACTCACCAAAGACTATATTGCGTGTCATCACATTTAAGTTCATTTATTATAAAATGACAGAAGGACAATATTGAAAAATATATATCTGTGAAGGATCAAATTGAAAAGGTAATTTTACAAATACTTAAGTTGAGAACTACATCGCCTGTGAAGAACCAAAATGGGGTTTTAGTTCGCTCCCTAATATTTATAGATGCACTTTCATGTATTAGGAACTTTAGTTGACCTTGTTGGATTTGACTCTTATCAGACTATTCGAGCATGGCACATAGTTGGACGTCTTGGTGGATGCAATTCTATGAATATGCAAGTAAGACTTCTCTTCTCTAATGGATGCCAGTTGAATGCTTTGTAAATTGTAAATTTTTAGTGTAACAAGATTGAGTCTTGTGCATTAGAGTTTGGCAAGAGCCACGCATTGTTTATGTTCATATTTTTTATATTTTATATTGATGATGTTCCTTACTGAACTAGCCTTACTTCTACAGCTATCTCAAAGTCCATTAGACAAAAGACCAAGTTATGATTATATTCAGGGATCGAATGTGACACCAAGTACATTTTACAACATTGGGGATCTTGAGGTTCAAGATAACCTTGCTCGAATTTGGTATTGCACCTATATATCTTCTTCTCTTCTTCCCATTTTACTTCTTCGCTTACGCATTTATGAGATTTGCAGTTTGATTATTAATGATTTGTAATTGTGATATATAGGGTGGATATTGGAACTAATGAACCGTTGCTTCTGGATGTTTTAATAAACGCATTGACACAGATAAGCTCTGAGTAAGATCTTCACTTCTTGCTTTTCTTCCTCTTGTTTGACTACTCTGGTTTAAAGGACTAGCAAATCAGAGCCATTTGAGCTCCACAAAATAGAAGTTGGAGATTGTCATTTTTGTGTTGTGCTTTTCAATTCCTAGGTTTGTGTGTGCGTGTGTGTGTCATGTTTACATGCATTTAAGCATTTGTCTTCATTAAATTACAACTTTATGGTTTATACTAATGAAAATATGTTGCTTGCAAAAATCAAAAAATACTCCTTCAGTCCTGAATTTATGACCTAGTTTGAGAGTAGATTTTGGTCCTTAATGTAAGATATTTTTTCTAAAATTAATTTGCCTAACTTATAAATTGATTTATAACCTAATGTTGTATATAAGTATTTTAGAGGAATCATGTCACATATGTTATAATTGAGTAATTTATTTAGCTTCTTAATCTTTTCAAATTAGACAAATATATCTTACATTAAGGAGCAACAAAATTATTACACATTTGTAATAATTTGGGCATTAATTGTGGCCACTGACTTGTGATCAAACAGTATGGATAAGATTAATGCTAAAACCATTGATTAGTTAGTTCTCTCTCCCCTATATGCATGTAGAGGCACAAAATGTTTTCTGTATAATTCATCCATCTTTGTGGTTTCTGGTTGTGTCTTTAGTTTTGTTGGGATCAAGCAAGTGATGTTTGGGGGAGCAGAATTTGAGAATTGGAGGGAGAACTTGACATCGGAGGAAGCGGGTTATAGCATTCACAAGATTTAGACAATGAGGCATTTATGTGAAGTGAGTACGTAATAAACTGTAGGGCTTTTGGCTATTATTTATAGCTAAGAGTGTAGAATTATATGCCATGGCAAAATCTCCTTGGGTTTGTTGTATGCTCAACAGTTTGATTCAATTGCTAAAATACTTAGTTGAGATGTAATGTAGTTGAGAGAACTTTATTTGATAGTTGTAGTTATAAGAATTTTATTTGAATGGAGTTATATATA